>SPJY01013647.1:377640-773356 GCA_005191435.1 Raddia distichophylla
AAAATATTTCAGGTGGAAACAATGATCTATTGAAGAGAACGAGTTACACACAGGTGATTGTTGATAGAAGCTTTTTTTTTTTGGAATTTAGGCAAACATGAAGGATTGTTCCGTACTCTTATGATCTCAATGCCCGTGCTTTGCTACGGACCTAAAAGAGATGAAAGGAAACATAATTTTAAACAACATATGTAATTACAAAGAGTAATTTGTAAGGTGAGACATGCCAACTTAACTGTCAATCTTACAAATTTCAACTGCGGGACTATAAAGAGAAAAAATAATGAATAATTCACAATCTAAGGTTAGTGTATGTATCGTGCAATTTTTCATTGTTATCATGGATGGAAAATCAAATCAATAAAAAAATATTCTTAATTACACCACGATTTCCTATATTACTTGGATGCTTTTTTATCGAAACACCGTTTTAAAGAGGAGTAGACAATATGTATCAACAGGGAACAGATTGTACAAGGAATGATATGGTATGAGATGTTGACTACAGATTTGCTTGATTTCTAAATTCCCTATACACTGACGAGGTTGTGAGGATTTGTGAAGAAGCCAAAATTGGTGGCTCTAAGTAGACCTGAGCTGCATCAACAGTACCAACATTGATTGCACTAACTCCTGTGACAAGAGAAGTTAGACCTCCCAGTGACATGCTTCGATTAGCAACATTGTCTCTCTTAACATGTTCAGTAGTTGCTCACTCACAAGTTAAAGATTCCTGGTACCAAATTGAAGATATCCATGGTCAGCTATCCAGCTATGTGACATTGCTATAGCATATAAAATGACGAACAACACCAATAATAATTATAGTATAATGATACAGGGAAAAGCATATAATAAGCCTATTAGAACGATAACGACATAAAAAGCAACACATGACTATTTCTTTGTCAAGTGACATGAAAGATATAGGGGTTATGGTATAACCAAAAGTGAGTGCTCTTTGAAAAGGGTAAAGCCGATCGTATGATCTTGAGCTGATCGGCTTGCATACACACACACATGCATATGGGAAAGAACTAATAGCCGATCATGTTTGAGGAGATGAACAGCTAGCATATATGGAAGCTGATAATATATATGTTATTGGTCGGTTAGATTAAAAGTTATGCAAATTATGTGAGGTAATCGGCTCATACAGTACACGTATACATGCATATATGAAAATATTGATAGCCGATCATTAAGCCAAACGAAGCAATCGGCCAGGTGAAATAATCGGCCATATACATGGAAACATATCGTTCGCTGGTTAAAGAATGATTGAAGTTCACATGCAGAACAAACCAAGATGGAAGTCAAAGCCCATGAATCCCATACCTGATAAAGCCTGCGGCAAGATTGATAAACGAGGATCTAAGTCATCAAAGTCATCCTCGTTGTTTGTATTAGATGAGCGCTTTATGGAACTGGGTGAATAAGAATCACCATTCCTGATATTCAAACAAATACAACATCAGAAAAGGAGCAAAATGCAGGCAATAAATCCAAAACTGGTATTGTTGCATTTACTACTCAATAACAAAGTATAACATAAGGGCATCTAATCAACAGTAGTATAATTCTAAGACAATATCTCAATTTCCACAGCAAATAAAATGATCCATCATGCCAATGAGAAAGCAATGAGATACTGTGTTTATACCACCTTATCACACCGGCTACACAGTTTTGAATCACATGATAAAATAGATAAAATAAAATATGTTATTAGCTACAGTTTTTGAAAACCAAATGTGGTTATTCAACATATAAATAAAATGCTAAGTAACCTCAAATACCTTCTATCGTGTTTTGCATCCTTTCTTAGCTTGCTACCAGATTTCTGGATGTCGGTGTTACTTGTGGAGGTTTTAATAGTTTCTTTGTCCCTGTAGCTATCACCGAATGAATCAGCTTCCCATGTGCTTGTAAAAATAAAACCCAATAATGCACCCCTGAAGCCTTATAGCCCAAAATATGATACGCGATAAGATTCTTGGTAAGATAAACATTATGGGATAAAGAAGGATTTATTTCTATAGATCCTATTAAAGAAAGAGATTCGGTTTGCACCAGTGTTTTAAATCTCCGGCTATGGCATTTAGCGTTTAGATTCTCCAAGCCAGCTATAGCCGCCTAAATGACGCTATAGCCGACTTTTTTCAATAGCTGGACCCTGCTCAAACCGCTAAAGCCCGAGATTTAAAACCTTGGTTTGCACTATTGGTAGAACACACTGTATGCATCAAAATTAAATAGGTAAGATAGAACATTAAAGAATGGAAAAGGGTTTATTACTATAGAGCCTGTTTAAGAAAGATCAAATTGCTAAATGAGTGCATACCAAAAGTAGATGGAAGCTAGACGTCGAGATGAGACATGAAGCTTGTTTGTTGAATTTGATTGGCCCCAAACAGATCAAGGCTTGAATATTTTTTCGATGTGTGAGCTGCAAAACATACCAATCAATCTTTGTTTCAAAAGCTCCAACCAAAAGATAAAGACAAGTAGAAACCAGCACGAATTTACAATATGGGACAAAATATTCCTGTGTATATCTGTTACTCATTCATTGGCCTAACAAGCATAAAAGCAAATAACGCGATTACACCACGCGAGATGGACGATCCGGATTCTAAGTTGGCAGTACCACCACCACGACCACAAGGTGCTTTAAGATAGTAGAGATTTAAGTCCATCAGGAGGAAGCCATCTGACATCCCACAAATTAAAGACCCTGCAGTAGCTTTAATGAGGAGACACACACACACTCTCTCTCTCTCTCTCATTGCCTAGTGCAGGGTGGGGAAAACTTCCCCACCCTACTGTACTGTTTTTGCGGAAGAACACAAGTAGCAATTCCACTGTTGTCGATCGCGCGGCATCTCGAGTGTAAAGGTTGATTTTTTTTCAACACAAGGCAAGGCCCCCAATTTCCATTTCACTAGGAAAAGAAAATAAAGTATGATTCATTACAACCACAGTAGTCAAAATGGTTATCTAAGGGCAAGGTCAATGCTAGTGCCCAAGTGTTGCCTATCACAATACTATTCACGTACTATCCAATCATTACCCTACTACATCCAACTTTTCTCTCTCTTTTATTTTAATACCTACACCTACTCCCTACTGCTACAGTAATAGTTTGGGTCAGCATCCGTAGCAGGGACTCTAAAATACTGTAGCTTTGGATAGAGTGTCTGACGTAAGAAAGGAATCTTTTAGAGTGTAGTGTAAAATGTGAAGAAAATTTAGAGGGAAGGATAGAGGGAGTAGCTAATAGTGAAATAGAGGGTGAGAATAGAGTAGCTGGTGTGGATGCTCTCCATTGGGCACTAGCAATGACCTTGCTCTAACTGTCCTCAATTAGACACCACCACCTTCAAAAGAGAACGCAAACTAGACAGCCATCATCACAAGTCCAATAACAACAAAAATAGAAAAACCACTGGGAACTGAGTTTGCCGCATATTTTCCGCAAGCAGTTCTTCTGCCGATTAATCTTCCTCAGTATCCTTCTTCCCCTCCCCGAACGCTTGAACGACGTCACGGATCTTCTCCATTCCCATTTGGACTAGCTCTTGGTCGCTTGCCTTCACAAGTCATGACCAGAATTTTAGGTTAGCACAAACTAAATAGACAACATCAATGGGCGTTCTGATATGCGCTTGTCCTCAAAACAAGCTCTATTGCGTTTGTTCCAGATAGCCCAACAAACTGCTGCAAAGCCTACAACACTAAGATGCCAAGGCTCTCCTAGCCTATGTTTATACCACCAGAAGAAGGAATGGCTATCCAGAGGTCTAGAAGATGAAGATCCATTCATGGTTACAGATAACAAACCCCAAACAACACGCAGTCAACAGTGCAACCGAAAAATAAGTGGGTCGTCATCTACACATCATCACAGAATGCACATGTGGCATCTCCAACCCAACCGCGTTTGCATAGATTATATTTCGTCAGAATTGCATCTTTGAGAACAAGCCAACAAAACATTTTAATCTTTAAAGGGATTTTTGAATGCCAAAGGAACTTGTAAGGATAATCTAAGACATCCTTCCAGCCTGCCCAATATAATGAAGAAACCGAGAACTGTTTAGATTTCTTCTCCCTAGGCCAACTAGCTCTATCTTTTCTCCTTACATCTATCTGATTGTTCATAGCATTGACAATACCATCCCATCTTTTTTTATTCTCCACATCTAAATTTCTTCTAAATGACAGGGATCCCTTCATGTCATACAAAAGCTTTATGGTTATATTTTTTTCAAAGCAATGCTCATACAGGTTTTGTGCAGCAGCACAAAGAGGTTCCTCTCCCATCCATTTATCATGCCACAAGCTGGTAAGCTCACCAGATCCCACATTCATCACTCTATGTTTGGTATTAATGTCTCTAACTTTAAGTAAGTCCTTCGAAAAGGGGAATCAGAAGCTCTCATCTTAACATCAGCCACGCAGGTGTTTCTCAAATATTTAATCTTTGTGATTTGTTGCCAAATGCCCTCCATAGATTCTAATTTCCGGAGCCATTTACACAAGATATTGATATTTAGTAGTCTCAAGGTTTGTATCCCCAAGCCACCTTTCCCTTTTGGTTTGATGATTTCAATCCATTTCACAAGGTGATATTTCTTTTTCTCACTGTTTTTGCCACAAGAAGCCCCTTCTTAGAGCATCCCCAGCACTACCCCCGTCAAGCGGCCTGCATCAGGCGTGCGGCAGGGCGGGAGGAAAATTTGAAATGATGCTGCATGCGTGCACCAGGCAGGAGCAAAAAATTCAACTGTGCTGCATGCACTCGGGCAGGCAGGAGCAGTTAGCGTTGATGCCGGGAGCAGACAAGAGCCGTGCTGGGGATGCTCTTATCCTATCAATTTGTTGAATGACATTAGGAGGGAGATAAGCCATAGACATAGAATAAATTGGTATACTTCATAGGCAACCATTGATCAAGGTTATTCTACTACTAGAAGAAAGGCATTTACCCTTCCAGGCTGCCAGTTTTTTCATGACTTTAGAAACTAGGACATCCCAGTGATGAATCAAGTTCCTTTTCCACCCAACTGGCATACCCCAGTAGGTGATAGGGAAGTGTCCATTCTTACAGGTAAAATTTTTTGAGTAAGCAATTTCTTTTTCAGGATCACCATTTCCTAATAGGCATTCACTTTTCTAGAAATTGATTTTCAAGCCTGACATGTTTTCAAAAAGACACAAGAGGAGTTTCATGTTTCTAGCTTGCTCCAGATTATTTTGGATACACATAATGGTGTCATCTGCATACTGCAAGATGGCAAGGCCATTATCAAAGACATCCTCCATAAGACCAGTAACTAGGCCATTATCCTGTGCTTTAACAATCATTGCTATAAGACAATCAGCAACAATGTTATAAAGAAAAGGAGATATTGGATCCCCCGGTCTCATACCTTTAGTACTTTGAAACCATTTACCTAGGTTGCCATTTACATTCACACAAAGAGTACCTTGGGAGAAGATTTTACTCATCCAGTCACACCATTGAGGAGAGAAACCTCTAATTTTCATACATTGTAACAGAAAGTCCCCATTAACTTTATCATAGGTTCCTCAAAATCAAGTTTAAGTATACCCCTGTTTGTATCTTTTTCTTAGTGTGATGCAAAATCTCATGCAATATCACCGCTCCATCAATTATATGTCTATTAGGGATAAAAGCACTTTGGTGCCAACTAATTATTCTCCGCATGAAACTCTCCATTCTGGATGTCAGGGTTTTTTCAACAACTTATACAAGCTATTTGTTCGCACACAAAATTCCCCGGCGGGAAGAATTAAAGACGCGGGCGTGCCGATGTATATAGAATACACAAAAGAAAAGAGACATGAACAAGATATTTCATAGTTGCAACAAAATACAAGTTCATGTTTGAATGTTTGTGCTCTGTAGCCAGATTGGATAGACATCTATGGCCAGGTTGGCTTGATATCGGGTGATTGTGGTGTTCTTGAATGCCATGCCCTCGAAAGGACACCCTGTTAATTACATCCGCGAGGCAACTCGCGGAACACCATCGATTAGGCTGCTAGGGTTGTCTTCTTCTTCTCGTTGCTTCATGTTTCGCCATGCATATTGGTGGATGTGGATTGGTTGGCGACGACAAGATACATGGGGCAGCAAGACCCGTGTAGTGCCTAGTGCAGCCGTCCTGTGGCTGCACCCGGCTGTGTCACTTGAACTTTTTTTTGTCAAGCTTCACGTTGAAATAGCTTGAAGGAATGCACAACCTGCACTCGGCTTGGAGTTGATGTTGACAGCCTTTACTGGCGTCATTGGGGATGTTCCCGCTTATTGGCTTTTAGAATTATCGTTGAAGGGTTCTTAATCACCAGATGTTGATGTCATTAACATTCTCCTTAACAAGGTATTCTCATTAGGAAGATTAGATGATACTGTGGAATTGGGTTCTCGACGATACCACGACCTTTGGGAATTTGTTTGCCCTAGCGAGGTGGTACCTCGCCTCGACCATGTCTTCAACTCAACGGAGATGACGGTGCACAGTTCCGCACAAGAAACCGACCATCATGTGGTGTTCGTCGATGTCACAAAATTAGGTTCTCCATGACGCCTTAAATCAAGAGCATGTTGATGCCATAGGGTTTGTGTTGAAACTGCTCCTCAGCGGGATAGCCTTCGCAAGAAGTGAAAGTGCATCTAGGCACTAAGTGATTTTGGTGATTAATGAGTAACAATTGTAGAGCTAATGTTTCTATTGGAGAATTGTGCACAGATGTTATACAGGTTAATTCCATGAGGTACATGTTTACATGTGATGTTGTACCCCTCAAATTGGATATGTTGCAAGAAGGCATCAAGACTAGTACTTATTTGTAAATCTTTATTTATTGAGTCATAGGGATGCCGTACTATAAAGAGGGATGAAATGGAGAAGCTTATAAAGGTTTCTAAGTGCTCAAAATAGGTATTTCGAAGTTCGTGTGAGTTTTCTACCCAAAATACACCTCATACAGAACCTATGCCATCAGAACATCCGACGTGGGTCGGAACATCCGATGGTAAGCCAGCCTGCCAGTTTTCAGAGCTATCCAGTAAAGGGTCCATCGAAACTTCCATCGGAACATCCGACGCGGGTCGGAACATCCGACGGGAGATCAAAACATATTATATGTATTATTATTATACATATAATGAAATAAATTAGGGAATCCTGTAATAAGTCATTACAAAAATAGAAAAATTTATTAATAAATTAAATATTTTGATTTTGTTAAGTTATATTTATTAGTTTGCCTAGGCTTAAAAAAAATCTTAGATCCGCCACCGAGGCATTGACTAGATCTTCAGGCTTCCCCCTTGTTACCTGATGATGCTTGCCGCCAAATGGTAGTTCCTGACGGACAGCACACTCCATGTAGTTCACTTCACCCTTATCTGGTATCATCTCATAGAACATCCCTTCAATGTAGAAGCCTCTTAGCCACTCACCTTTGCCTTGAATGAAAAAGGTTATACATCTTGATCTGTACCACACGTGGACGAAGAACGTGCCCTGCTCAGGAGTGGTATAGACGTGTTTTCCTTTTCCTAATATCTCACTGGCATCCACATGAACACCATTTGTGTAGTTCCAAATGCGGTATTGATCAACGAAATCACTGCAGCTGATCAGCACATCAGTCTCTGAACCATCCAAACAGAACACAGCGATATTCTGTAAAAAGATTAAGAATTGACAGATCAAATTTATTTTCCCCTCAAATATGAAAACAACTACAGATGGTATATTGAAAAAGAAGATGAAAAGCAGTATGCATAGAGTGCCGGGTCTTGGGAATGTTGAAACCGAAAGATGGCTTCCAATTGAAATGCATTCAAATCAGGAAGGATGATGGTAGGAGTGGAAAGTGTGCATATGTGATTTTTAAGTTTCAAGTTAATCTGCTTGTAATGTTTCAGCCTCTTCGGCAATAAATGGTTCCTTCTGTGCAGACTATACATTTACAGTTATCAGGTTTGCTTACGCATATACATGTAGATTGAATGCTCTCAGGCAAAGTATGTCTTGCTGATCATTCAGTATAAATCAGCGATATGCAATAGATGTTTTGCAAGATACCAACGTGCATGCATTTGCTGCCTAAGGCCAAGCGGTCATCTATTGACCAGCGGCATACGGCATGATGTTGAATGACTAGAGCTTCAGCCAGTATTCTGCACCTCTGACCCAGATAAATAAACCTGTTTGAACTCTGCCCATTTTGTAAGAAAAAGCAGGGCCCAAAGATCTTAGATATATTAGGAGAAAACAGCTCATGCTAGTAATGACATATTTCCAGGTGCGGCAATATGCAGTGATGCCAATAATTAACGATGCATCATGTATGAACACTGAAACGATTAACAACAGTGACATACATGCTTTTTGACTAGCAATGCACAGCTTATGAGTCAAAATAGCTCTCTTGACTAGCATGTAATATAATAGCAAAGGCAATCAAATTGCAGATACTGAAATATTAGTTTTGATAGAGTTCAAGTTGCATTATAGTAACAGGCCTAGCAAACTTGATATTCATGCAAGCACCGAGAAATTGGAGAATCAGGGATGTGCAAGAAAAAATTTCTTTGAACTAGGGGATGAAGGTTGCTTATATTCCAAGAGGTTGGAACAATTTGACGCATAATCTGGCTGTGTGGTGTGAGAATGCAGGAGGAGGAAGCTCCTGGAGTGTGTCAGCTTCCAGCTTCGTTGTGCATTCTCCCATGTATTGCTAAATCATGTGCATGATGCATTGAATATAGAGACTGTTAAACGAAATTCTCAGATCAGACGAGGATAAAGAAATGCTTACATTCATAGACACTGACCCATCAGCAGCAACGAAATCCTCATGAATAGCCTACGTATTAAAGCAATTATTTATTAGCTAGCCACAATTCATCCTTCATTTAGAAATCGTAAACACCATGAGTAAGAAAAGTACCGTGGGCTTCTTAGTGAAGTTGCAGAGCAGATCTGCAACTGTTACGGGCCGATCGATGGTGGAGAATATGCCTTTGAGGCGATTAACGGCGTCCCTCCTGCTTCCCCACCTCTACTCCTGCCGCGCACAACCCCTCCATCACCATCAGCTTGGGATTTCTTCCCTCCACCCTCGCCACGGTGCTTCCTCTTCCCCATCGTTGTGCGCCCACTCAGATCCACAAGCTTCTGCCTTCCAGATCCCCAAACTTTGATCATAGAATACCGAAAACCACCCAAACCCTTACTGGAACGGGACTTGAAGGCGACCACAACCAAAGAGAAGGGGAAATGCTTTACGGTGTACTTCGAAGTCCGAAGACACAACGGTCCTAAAGTTAGCTTGTCTTGTAATGGAAAGGCTGGGCAGAAAAGGAAATTCGTTATTGGGCCTAAAGTTAGATAATCGTCTTGCAATACACACGCAATGCAGGATCGGACAAGTCATGCGCATGAATATCTTGGAAAGATTTCTCGTGTAGCACTGCCATTCCTGGGCCATATTTGCAGCCCCCTTTGCCACATCAACCGGTCATCCCCGCCCTTCGTTACTTGTGATGGACGGCCAAGATCAGCCCATGCCACCCTTCCCGCCCGTCCACCATCTTCGCAACTGCACCCATACTTCGGACGAAATTACTCGTTGCCCCACCCCAAACCCTACCCCCCCCACACACACACACATACACAGCGCAGCCCCACCTATACTCCTCCCAAAACTGCATCCCAGGCCGTCTGTTCTTCTCCTCCAACGAGAGCCTCGAGTTCTTCTCCTCCTCATTTTGCCCCCACTTTCCTTTTAGGCAATGCCACGAGACGCCCGCACTTCTACTCCAAGCATTGCTTGCACTTCCACTCAAAGCATTGCCTCTGTCCTAACCGCTTTCACTATCTTAGAGCGTCACATCCTCCTCCCAACCCGATCCAGGCATGGCAAGGTGACGGTGGATGGATCTGCACGGCGTCCCTGTGTCGATCGTTCACCCTACCAATGGCCTGCATCCTCCCATCTAGCCCTGATCATGGGCAGCCCAGCCCAAAAAAGCCCGCCCAAGCTCGGCCCGACAAGTGCATCGGGTCAGGCTCCATCCTGGTACTGGAGCCCGGGGCATCGGGGCGAGCCAGGATCGGACTTGCTTATTTTTCGATTTACGTTGAGTCCGGCCCGGGCTTCGGGATTTTCCATTAGGCTTCGAGCCGGGCTGAAGCCTGATTTTCAGGCCCGATGCACCATATTGGGTCGGGCTCGTGCTTGGTTTTCAGGCCCGAAGCCCAACACGACCCGAGGTTTGAACATGTCTACTCCCACCCACACTCATGAATGGTTCTCCGGTCATCGACTCTGCTTCAAAACAGTGGTGCCTCTAGGGTGGTGCAAATGGGACAGGAAATATCCGCCCAATCTGAGTACGAATTCGTTAAAACCCGATTCAAATCCGGAAACGATATCCGGCTCTGATCCAGATTCGTATCCACCTATCCGGAAAAAAAATGAGTTAGGAACTTAGGATATAGGAACAGTAGTATCTGATTTGTATCCGCATATCCAAAAAATACCATTGTAAAATGGTAAAGTAGATATTCGATGCATATCAGATAAATATAAGCATTCCATATTAAACATGCTTGGTATAGGTTGTAACTAATCTTTGATTCAATATTAACATCCTTACCTTTTGTATTGAACATGAAAGTTTAATTAGTGTTGCTACAGTTGTATATAAGTTATTTGCTATTTTTTGTGTATGTGAAAGATTTGGTTGTTTATCCAATCCTGACTCGAGACCGATCCGTATTTGTCTTGTATCTGTATCCGAAATAATACGAATTCATATTCCTATCCAGTTTATTTGTATCCGAATTTATATTCGAAAAAATTAATTACGATTACAGGATGGCCAATAGGCCCATATCCGATCCGTTTGCACCCCTAGGATGCCAATACTCGCCCGTATCCGATCCGTTTGCACCCCTATGCGCATCCTCTTCCTAAGCTGGCTCCGGTCACGATCGCCATAGGTTCGCCACAAGGTTCTAAAAATAGGTATTAATCCCTAATTAATCCCTAGTCGGTGGTGACCCGATTCGATTTCACCATTAGTAGGCCATTACTAGGTTAACCCGATTAATCAGTCAAACATTTGATTAATCACGCTTAAACCCAATTAATCCCGAGTAATGCTAGGGTAAGTTGTCAATCCAAACTGGAATTTGTGCTTAAAAAGTGAAGAGATTAGAGGTTCATTTCGTCAAGGGTTTTGAGGATTGCCCTACAAGTGAAAAAGACATCATTGTCATTCATTGCATCTCCATTACCATTAGTTTAGCGTTAGATAGGATAATATTGTCACCTCACCTACTCTGCTTGGGAGAATGAGACATTTGAGCGTGATATGTGAACAAAATAATAAGGAAATAGGGTTGAGGCGAGAAATGGTTTGGACATGGGTAGAATCACCCTCAAGGAGATGTGAAATAGATGATAAAAGAGAAAAGAAAATGTGACTTTAGCAAGATGAAAATTGCTAAGTGTTTAAAATTCACCGATTAATGTCCACCGATTAATTTTCGATTAATACCGACTAATACGATTAATCTATAATCGGTAACTCATCTATCTATTACTGATTAGTGATTTCTGAAACCTTGGTTGGCCACCATCTCTTTTTCAAGTCCTAAGATGGTATAAACCCATCTTCTAATGAAGAAGATTGTTCTCAAATCGAGGCAGCCACCCTAAAACTGGTATTCGACTTGGGGGACTGATTTGGCAAAAACATGATATTTTAGGGACCAAACTGGCACTTATTCCAAAATTCTATCAATTTTAAATTATTTAAATTTGTAAAAAAATCTTTTTTATAACATATAATGAATTTGATCTTGAATTAACTTTATACATAGACATAATAACCAAAGAAGTATAGTTATAAACTTTCTTAAAACTTTTATACGTTGGTGTGCATGAAAAAGCTACGTAGATTTATCTCATGATCAACCACCCAAAAGGGACGGTCAATCGTTCCTATAATAAATGACAAGAAAACAATAGTAATTAGTTGTAGGTGTGATACCCATGCATTGCGTAAAAGTAATTCAACCGTCTCTAAGACACCTGTAACATGCTAGCTAATTGATGATGTGGACGAGAGAGAGAGAGCGTGCATAGATATTTGAGTCGTCTCTTATGAAGAGTCGACTCGACACGAGAATTAAGAAACTTTTTGTGTGAGCAGATTATCTATAAAAATGTGCAACCATCTCTACCATTATAAATGCTATCTCTAGTGTTGTCTCTAAATGGCATGACAATAGTTAGAGACAATTGTTATCTTAACCATTGTACATGCTCTAACAATTTTTACCCATATCTGAGAAAAATCAAAATGCATGTTATTATATACCTTGTTTAGCACAAGCGCACAAGAAAAAAAAGATCTCTTTGCTTGGATGAATGTGTCAAGAGACATCTTTGGACTCTCCATTGTACATGCCCTTATGAAGAGTCGACTTGACACAAGAATTAAGAAACTTTTTGTGCGAGCAGATTACCTATAAAAACGTGCAACCATCTCTACCATTATAAATGCTATCTCTAGTGTTGTCTCTAAATGACATGACAATAGTTAGAGACGATTGTTATCTTAACCATTGTACATGCTCTAACAATTTTTACCCATATCTGAGAAAAATCAAAATGCATGTTATTATATACCTTGTTTAGCACAAGCGCACAAGAAAAAAAAGGTAGAAATAATTCGGTTCATAAAAAAGAAAGTGCAAATAAAAACAATGCTGATATGAAAAAAAAGGTTACCACAATAGTACATTGCACCACATGCATGCAAAGAAAGAATATGTAGCATGAACGATATAGCGGGCAGTCCCAAGTATTTATAGACCAAAGACAAAAGCATCATTCGTATGATAGTATGCCTAATGGAAATTTAGTTGCGTTCCAACATTAAATATTACAACGCTTTGCAACAACAATGGGTATGAAGTTGCAGAGACCGATCTCGATGTTCCTCGTCACGTAGTCGCCGTCATCTATGCAGGACGAAATGGGTGGAGAGAGACGACAACGACCATTGGAAGGAATCAGATAGTGGCGCTGCGGGAGGGGGGGTTCACGAGCTTGGGGCGCTTGGTGGCGAGTCAGCCACCATGGCCATGGTGTGGGTGGCGGCGCAAGTGTAAGAACATTCCCAACAGTTAATCTATCCCACACTTAAACAGTATTTGTACACAAATAAAATGGTGTTTAGAGGGTAAAATAGGAAGGCTGTTTTTTTTTTTGAAGTTGGAAGAAACTCACTTCCAATTAGTTGCAACCCACCTGTGTAGCGGTTGCCAAATCATCCACTGAAATAGGAAAATCTTTCAGCCACACACTTGGATTTCTCCTCATCCTAGAGGCTCCAAGATTGGCCAACCTATCTGCCAAGGAATTACATTTCCTTGGACAAAACAACACCTTTGACTCATTAAATGAATTCTTCAGAACATCTTTTATCTCCTGAATAATCACCGATTCCACACACTTAGTGATATCCTTGCAATTCAACTGCAAAGCCAAATTCTTAGCATCCCTTTCCAAGATAACTTTGCTAAACCCCAAGCTTTCAGCCAATTGAACAGCTTCCCAGCAGGCTTGAATTTCAACATGAAAAGGTGATAGTAAATTATCCAACCTCCCTACTGCCATCATGAGCACTTGCGCATTGCCATCTCTAGCAACAACACCCCATCCACCTCTCGCGTGCATCCGATTAAAAGAGGCATCAACATTTACTTTGACAAAATCTTCATATGGAGGTAACCGTTGTTGGGAAATTTGATCAGAACTTGACTTTGGTTCTTTCACCCCCGCAGCCTCATAGTCCATTACCTTACTTGCAATTAGGTGGGTTATATCATGAGGAGACTTGAACGGCTTCGACTGAACCACTTTATTCCTTGCGAACCACCACGACCATAGCAAGACTGAAACCACAACTGAGTTTTTCGATCTAAATCCCAGATCTCCTCCATGACATGGAACGGTGAACAGTAACGAGCTAGGTCCATTCTAGTTTGTTCCAAGCACATCAATCTCCAAATTTTCTTAACTTCCTTGCACTTAAAGAAGAGATGGCCACTGTCCTCACCAAATCTTAAGCACAACGGGCATATTGTGTTGACCTGAATGCCTCTTCTTTGCAAATTCAAGCTCACCGGAAGCGAATTATGGATGAATCTCCATAAGAATTGCTTAACTTTGGGAATCAGATTCATACCCCATAAATTTTTCCACTTGAAGGAGCTCCCTCTACCGAAAGATTGTTCTTGTTGCCCCTGCTCCATAACTTTGAGTTCCATGTGAAGGTGGTGTTGACACGAAAACGTGAACACACGTGCAGAAGCGTCGATTCAGTGATCGCGTCGCAACTCAAACCAAGCGTGCCAATTGATTTGACCTGTAAATCAATAAGGAGAAGATCGTCAGTAATAAGTGCCTAATCGGCTTTTCAATTAGCCTGATCAGATTATTGGTAATCGGCTTTAAACATGCCGATTACGAATTCTATCGGCTAAAGATCCGATAGAGCTAATAGATTCAAATAAACAGTTTAAACATAGATCCTGTTTCTTTTTGGTATTTTTATTTCGATTTAGCACGGAGAACATTAGCGTTTGGGAAATAAAGGCCTTTGAGAATTTGAGCACATAAGGAATCAGGATGTTGTAACAGTCTCCACCCCTGTTTTGCAAGCATAAAAAGGTTGAAAACGTGCAGATCCTTGAACCCCAAACCTCCTTGATTTTTGGACTTCAAAGTTTTCTCTTTACCAACCCAATGAATCTTATTATCCTTGTTGCTCTGGCCCCACCAGAACCTCAGATTTTGGGCAGTTAAATCATCACAAAGCGACTTTGTTAAGTGGAAGCAAAACATAGCATAGCTTGGCATAGCTTGAGCAGTAGCTTTGATCAAAATTTCCTTTCCTGCTTTAGATAGAAACCTTACTTTCCACCCTTGAATTTTTCCCCACATCTTATTCGGTCGGAGAGGGAGAGCACATGTAATTGTAAAAGGGCGACCACGCTGTGCCTCCGTTGACGATGAGCTTCTGGATGGCCGCCTGGATGTAGAAGACGACTTGCCCGGCGATGCGTCGTCTGTTCCTGGCCCAGCAGGACGCCCATTAGATTGGAATGGAATTGGAGGCCCGTTGGAAGCCGTCCATCACCAGTTGTTTGTCATTTCTGATCCAGTAGAGTAGAGTAGTATCCCTCAGACAGTGGAGTGGAGTATTAATTATAGCAGCAGCCAGCAGTGGAGGCAGATGCATTTTGCCCGAGGAGGAGGTGAGCACTCAGCACGCAGCAGTGAGCTCCTCAAATCAATCCTCATCAGTAACCTGGGCAAAGTGCACAAGCGAAGCGCGGAGAAGACGAAGCAGCCGCTGCCCACCTTCACCCTGCCCTCTCCACCTCCTTCGTTTCGATTCGGTAATCCTCTCCTTCCTTCTCCCTCTCCCTCCCTCTGTCTCTGCAGCAATGCTGCATGCTGCCTAACCCTACTTGGAGCATGGAGTTTTTCCTCCGCACTTATTTCTCTCTATCTCTTGTGCTTAAATCAAATCTACCCTTTCTTTCTTTCTTTCTTTCTTTCTTTCCTTCTTTCTTTTTTCTCGTAGATTGCTAAAGGCTTCCTTTTTTTTTCCCCACCACCATTCGGTTCTTAGGATTTTCGAGAGGTTTGCTACTTTGCTTCACACCTTTCTTTTATGTCTTTTGTATTCCCGTTCTTTGGGCTTTCTCTTTATTCTCTTCAATTGGAGACGATTTGCTTAATTGTTCGAAACATTTGCATTCCCTTCCCTCTCCTTCTGCCTGCTCAAGCCCCCCACTCCATTGGGCTTCACTTCTTTACAAGGTCAACTCAATGCCTTGTTCTTTTTTTATATAAAATTGGAAACCCCTTTTTTAAATATAGCTCTATAACGTTTCACTGTAATCACAAACAAAAGCCTCTCTGTCTTAAGCATTTTCAGTAGATTTTCTCATCGATATTTGTTTTTCTACTGCCTCATTCATTATATTTGTGCTTTGCGACTAGTACTGCCATTTTGTAAACAATGCATGTGGTTGTTTACAACCAAATGAGCAACAGATCTATCACTATTTATGCGATACACCATGATGCCATTTTATTTGCTTCAAATGTCATAGGAAATAGTTACAATCATTTATATACCAGTATATGCATTACTTCTAAAATGTGCAAGCTCGTAATGCAAGTTAAATATTTCATACACGAATCCTGGCATCACTCAAGGAATTGCGGGATTGCTCGAGGAGTCATATGGAACACTTCATTCGCTTGTTGGTAGGCACAAGCACAACGAAAACCGTAAGATTGTGGCTTATGCCTATGAAATGAGATAGCTCAGTTTAGAGGTAGGGGGGGGGGGGGGGTTGTGTGAAGCTGGGATACAGAGTTCTCAGGCTGCTATTCTGCAAGAGATTATAATCATAGAGCTCAGTTGATAGACAATCTATTTTTATTTTGGTTGGACTGCTGAAGAAGTAAGCCCGCTCAAAGTTCAACACTCAATAGTTACAGGGCTAGGATATATTTATTGCCTTGCTTTTTTTCCTTTTCTTTTTTCTCAATAGTTACATTGGGTCATAGGATCCAGCAAAATGAATGCCCCGTGATAGTTTGGGTGCACCTTAAAAGCTAATACATATGGCTTATGTAGCATTAACATTAAAACAATGACAAAGGTGAAAAAACTGAACATATCAGTACTACAGTATTACAGATACATAGCAGTTCGTTAACATGTGACTGTTATGTACTCTAGCACTATCAATATGCTGCCGCAAGCAATTCTATTTCATCGGTGTTTTGGTGACTTCGGGTGTTGCTTTTTGTTCGGCTGCACAGAATTCCATTTTCTGCTTGTCTATTTGTGCAAACCATTTTAGTATTTGACTTAAACGTGTAGATGCTCATTATTGTGTTTCTGTAGCATTAGTGCCATTTCCTTAAAATACTAATTGTTGCCATCTTTTTTCCTTTGCAGAGTGCTCTTTTTTTTCTATCACACAAAATGGACTCTCATGATGGTGAGGCCGATGACTTGCCTCCTCCTCCTCCTGTACCACCAAATGTGGTGCCCATTAAAGCTGATGATGCTGGGACAGAATCACCACCAAACAAGCCAACGAAGCCTAAGAGGTTGCCAATCGCAAGGAATGGATTAGGGAAAAAAGGGCAGCCGATCCAGCTCTATGCAAATCACTTTAAAGTCTCTGTGAAGAATACAGAAGACTTTTTCTTCCACTACTATGTATGTATGATGTTCTAGTTTATGATCTCTGAGAAGATTGTGACCCATAGTTTCTGTATGTCCAACTGTCTGTGACTAAGTAGATAGCTCTATTCTATGTTGAATAGGTTAATCTAAAGTATGAGGATGACCGACCAGTTGAAGGGAAGGGGATAGGCAGAAAAGTGATTGATAAACTACAGCAGACCTACCATTCTGAGCTTTCAGACAAGGACTTCGCTTATGATGGTGAAAAAAGTCTATTTACAATTGGGGCTCTTCCACAAGTAAACAATGAATTCACTGTGGTCTTGGAGGATGTTGCGACTGGAAAGTTAGTTTTTGTACTTACCCTTTTTTCGTGCTGATTGTCCTTACCTAATTTTATGTTTGATATTCCATATTATCTAATTATCACTTGGTTGTAGGCCTTCCACTAATGGGAGCCCTGGAGGTAACGACAGTCCTAGTGGTGGTGACAAAAAGCGAGTGAGAAGGCCATACCAGACCAAGACTTTCAAAGTGGAGCTGTGCTTTGCAGCAAAAATCCATATGAGTGCTATTGCTCAGGCCATTAAAGGTCAGGAATCAGAGAACTCCCAGGAGGCTTTCCATGTTCTTGATATAATACTGAGGCAGCATTCTGCAAAACAGTATGTACCTTCATGAATGACTTATTCCTAAGTTTTTTTCAACTATTCTTCTATGTTCAGGCTTTAATATAACAATGTCATCCATGTCAAGACTCCGATTAATTTTTCTTACTGTCCGCAGGGGCTGCCTTTTAGTCCGTCAATCATTTTTTCACAACAATCCTTCTAATTTT
Source organism: Raddia distichophylla (assembly GCA_005191435.1). Classification (NCBI taxonomy): domain Eukaryota; kingdom Viridiplantae; phylum Streptophyta; class Magnoliopsida; order Poales; family Poaceae; genus Raddia; species Raddia distichophylla. The sequence goes on from SPJY01013647.1 coordinate 395,823, forward strand.
GTTGACTTGGGTGGTGGTGTGATGGGGTGTCGTGGCTTTCATTCAAGCTTCCGTGGCACACAGAGTGGACTTTCCCTGAACATGGGTATGTTTTGTCCTAAAATATATTATGTAACTGTATGGGCTGTCTTGCTATGGTAGTGTGGTTACATTTGATCTTACATGCTCAGGTCAACATGTTTTGATTTGCAGATGTTTCTACAACTATGATTGTCAAGCCTGGCCCTGTTATTGATTTCCTTCTTGCTAACCAGAAAGTGGAACATCCTGAAAGAATTGACTGGCAAAAGGTAAGTTGCATCTTTGATATCGTGCGAATATTTATCCAACCATATCTATTTTTAATAGTCCTAATTTTAATGTTTGTATACTCAATACAGGCCAAGCGTGCTCTTAAGAACTTGAGGATAAAAGCTGGTCCTTCAAATTCAGAATTCAAGATTATTGGTTTGAGTGACAGAAATTGCAACGAACAGATGTGAGAGCATATTCAAGATTCATTTTTAGCAGTGAATAAATGAATAGTTTGGACTTTGGAGAAGATACCCTTGTTTTGATCTTGTTATGCAATTTTTTTTGTCCTACAAATCTTCTTTTCAATAATTTTTTTATTGTCATGTGTTACTAGATTTTCATTGAGGCAAAGGAATGGTAGCAATGGGGACTGTGATACTGTTGAAATTACAGTGTATGATTATTTTGTGAAGAACAGAGGCATAGAACTGCGGTATTCTGGGAACCTTCCCTGTATAAATGTTGGGAGACCAAAGCGTCCAACATATTTCCCAATAGAGGTATGTTTTTTTTCCTGTCCTAGATGGCTTTGTCTTGTAGGCTCTTTCTTTATTAAAATTATGCACTATTTGAAGCCACGTCATGTATATTTTTGTATTGCTAGCTTTGCATACTTGTTCCACTGCAAAGATACACAAAAGCTTTGTCTACACTACAGAGGTCCTCCCTTGTTGAGAAATCCAGACAGAAGCCTCAGGAGAGGATGTCGGTCCTTAGTGATGTGAGTTGTCACCCTTGATTTTAGTCTGCTACACAATGTATGGCTGGCTTGTTTGATCGCTATGGCTGCATTAATCGACAGTTCATGTTTACTCTAAATGCAAGGCACTGCGACGGAGTAACTATGATTCTGACCCCATGCTGAAGGCTTGTGGCATTTCAATTGCCCAAAATTTTACTCAAGTTGAAGGAAGGATCTTGCAAGCCCCCAGGGTTAGTGAGAATTCTGTGAACTTAAAGGTTTTTACATTTGATGTTCTTCAGGGTGAAGTAAATTTTGTGTTTTGTAGCTGAAAGCTGGCAATGGTGAAGATATCTTACCACGTAATGGACGATGGAACTTCAGCCATAAGGTCAGCATGCATCTTTCTGCATCATGTCTCTATTACTTATAGATTATGAAGGAACTATGTAATGATTTTTTTTTTCAGAAGCTGATTCAAACCTGTTCTGTTGACAAGTGGGCGGTTGTTAATTTCTCTGCACGCTGTGATGTTCGGGGTCTTGTCCGAGATCTCATGAGAAATGCATCTATGAAGGGAATTGTATGTTTTAGCTTTTCACACATCCATTTTTATCTGTTGCTTATTTTTTTTTTATTTGCAGCAAATGGAAGAGCCCTTTGATGTGTTTGAAGAGAGCCCCTCAATGAGACGAGCACCTGTCTCAAGAAGGGTAGATGATATGTTTGATCAGATAAAATCGAAACTTCCTGGAGCACCTAAGTTCCTTTTATGCCTTCTTCCTGAGAGGAAAAACTGTGAAGTTTATGGTTGGTTCATATCTTTGTAAACGTTGTGACCCTTCCCTATAAGCATTCACCCTTTGCTGAGTTATACTTTTGTTTCAACCAGGTCCTTGGAAGAGGAAGTGCCTTGCTGAATTCGGTATTGTCACACAGTGCCTAGCTCCAACAAGAGTCAATGATTCATACCTACTTAATTTGCTGCTGAAGATAAACGCCAAGGTTTTTAGCATAACCCTGTTATCTTTTTTACTGTATTTTTCACTCACGCATGCTTGCGGCCTTGCTCTTTCCTATACTGTTAAGCAGCTTGGTGGGATGAACTCGTTGCTGCAAATTGAAGTATCCCCTGCAATACCTCTTGTGTCAACGGTACCTACTATCATCTTGGGAATGGATGTATCACATGGTCAACCTGGACAGTCTGATAGACCTTCCATTGCTGCGGTAAGAGGGATATTGTTGTACTCATAAAGTTTACTCTTTAAACAGTACATGCATGTCATTTTCTAAATTTATAAGCTGATTGTGTGCACAAATCAGTTGCAATCATGTCTGTTGACTTTGTTTAGGTGGTTAGCTCTCGTCAGTGGCCTCTCATCTCTAAATACAGAGCGTCGGTGCACACCCAGTCACCCAAGCTAGAGATGATGTCTTCCTTATTCAAGCCACGAGGAACTGAAGATGATGGCCTTATACGGTAAGCGATGTCAATTGATCTGATCTTATTATTTTAATTCATTTGTCAATACCATGTGGATCTGTCTCTATGCGTGTTATGCTTTCTTGAGTGATGTCTTGTGAATGAGAAACTTGTCATTGCATTTGGGATTTCCAGGGAGTCACTTATTGACTTCTACACTAGTTCTGGGAAGCGGAAACCAGATCAAATAATTATCTTCAGGTCTGAAATTTTGAAATTACTATTGGCAAATTATCAATTAATTTTGTTGTGAAATGTTCTTTTACTCAAAATGGATCATTTATGCTGTTGTAACCAATATGGCATTACTCTTGTGATTTTAGGGATGGAGTTAGTGAAAGCCAGTTTACTCAGGTGATAAACATTGAGCTTGATCAGATTATTGAGGTAATGCATTTACTTGACCAGCCCTTTCACTGTTGAACATGTCCTTATTACACATCCACCACCTGTACACAGCAATTATCCCTCATTGAACATTGTTATATTATCAACTTTTAATCAATGCAGGCATGCAAGTTCCTTGATGAGAAGTGGTCACCTAGGTTCACACTCGTTGTTGCTCAGAAAAATCATCATACCAAATTTTTTCAGACTGGATCCCCAGAAAATGTTCCTCCTGGTAAACCTTTTTTTTAATCGATATGCAAAGCTCCCTACCATTCATGAATGGCAGCATAGCCATTTTAATGTGAATTTGTGTTTTTCTATGAGACGATGAAGAAAATAAGGGTTATTGTCATTTTGTAGGTACTGTTGTGGACAAGCAGGTGTGCCACCCCAGGAACAACGACTTCTACATGTGTGCACATGCAGGGATGATTGTAAGCAATTTCTGAATTTTGCTTTGTGTTGTAGCCAACACAATGGTGGTTTGCTGTTTTTTTTGGAAAAGAATAGCTTACTGTGCATTTATGTAGAGCTGATTGTTTAATGTTTATTATGTGTATCAGGGGACAACAAGGCCAACACATTATCATGTTCTTCATGATGAGATAGGATTCTCTCCTGATGACCTCCAGGAGTTTGTGCACTCACTATCTTATGTGTACGTGTAGAATTGTAGCATGTCATTCCGACAAGTATTTGTGAAGTTTTAAATTTTTTTTAACTTGGTGTGGCATGTTATTTTCAGATATCAGAGGAGCACAACAGCCATATCAGTGGGTAGGTCACTTTTGACGCCATTTCATTTCCAGTTTGGCATTGTGGTGGTTCTTATGAATCCCTCGATATATGTGGTTGCAGTTGCTCCGATTTGCTACGCACATCTTGCAGCTGCCCAGGTGGGCACATTCCTCAAGCTGGAAGAGATGTCAGACGCGTCGTCGAGCCAAGGAGGGCATACGTCGGTGGGCAGCATTCCTGTGCCGGAGCTGCCTCGCCTGCATGAGAAGGTGAGGAGCTCCATGTTTTTCTGCTGAACCCGAGTGATGGAACCCCTTAGTAGTAGAAGTAGTAGGAGGAGGAGGAGCAGCAGCAGCAGCAGCAGTAGCAGCAGCAGTCCTTTTGTGTCGCCGCTGAGAAACACGGAACAGCATACCATGCATGGACCATGTTAGTCATGTGTTAAGCTTGAGTTTGCTTGTATGGATCATTACCTTGCCACTTTGGCAGTATGTAATGTAATGTCCATGGGAACCCGAAACCTTGGCATCCCTCCCTCTGCTGGTTTGTCTGTCAAGCTGGGCTGGCGGAATGCAAAGAATTCCTTCCTTCGGGCATCCACAGCTACCCAGTACCCACCCAGCAGCAAATCCATAAAAGGATCACATATTTTTTGTCAAATCCAGTAGATCGAGGAAACGCAACTTGGCTGAAATTCTACCACATCGCCTCGTCCCCAAGAAATGCATTGTATTTTCCGTCTTCTATTTGACTGCGGAAACAAATTTGTATTTTCTGTCAGGCTTACTAAACCTGTCTGGTTTCAGCTCAGGTGTCCACCAGTCCACCTCCCCCCTTTTTCAGCGAGTGCGACACGCATCAGTCTATTATTGGCAGATCAAACTATCAAAGCAAATCACCTCAGGCTCTATGATAATCCTAAATTAAAAATCATGTCCACTTCACTATTCTTACCTTTTTTTCACTATTCATTTACATTTTCTCTCTTTTGTTTTATTGCTACAGCGTTTATAACTTGCTACGGCCTACAGTGTTTGCTTCAGTTTTATGGCCTTGCCGCAACCTACGGTGTTAACATAGGACTATAGCATTAGAGATGTCCTCAAGCTAGACCTGACCACTGTTTGCACCACTCAATTTGATATATTTTTTTGACTAGCCAGAGCCCGTCACTCCGATAAATTCAGAGGACACTGGCCCCAATGACCACGCATACACAACGGATAGAAATATGGGTGCGACATCAATCATAAAAGAAAAAAACACAATTTTCAGACAGAAACTGAAATTTGTCTGCACAAACGTAATTGTTTGTTACATCCAACTCAATAAACATCTGCCACCACTCCTGTTCTCTCCCTTTCTCAACCTCCCAAAGGGCTTCCTCACAACCGAGGACCATGTATGAACTATAAAGATCGGCAATACAGTACTGAAAGGGAAAGGGAAAAAAAGCAGCACACCCCTGCAAAGTCCAAACAATCAATCATCATTCACAACCGCGAATCAAACTATTTTAGCAGCTATCCCGATTCTACTCTAACTGTTGTGCTGAACAAACAACAAATCAAGCACTATCCAATTCAAATCCCTATAGAAGCCGAACATTTTATGGCTCCTTGAGCACCTCTATAACCCAATTCCTAGCCCTGAGGGAGTATTTGAAGGAGAATCTCTCATACACCATCTCATACATCTGCAGGTTCATGTATGCAAACCTCATGTATCTGTCGATGCATTCTTCATACTTGTGATACAATGCTGGGATGGTCAGGAGAGCAACAATACCTGCCCAACATATAGACAACGAAGCAATGTGGGCAGGCTTAATTAGAATTAATGGAACATTACCTAAATAGTCGATAAAATTAACCACAATAATAATAAATATGGGAACAGACGACTTACTTGCGTAGCAGAAAGTGGGGAAATCTATCAGACTGGCAAGGACAGAAATGATCCACAGGCAAAGGAAGACCTGGTAAAATAGCATCGTGTCTCTCCCAAGTGTGATATCATGGAAGGCGGAGAAGACTCTGTTGAGACCAGAATGCAGCAGCACGGCCACTTCATTCACAGCCTCCTGCGAGATACGCATCTCTGGAATAGGTGGCTCTGGCCTGCACCTCATTTATTCCCACAACCAGCATTGTTCAAAAGGGTGGCAAAAGTCCAAAGCGACAAGCGATTAACTCATCTGACTGAAGGGAAAGGCTAGAAGGAAAAAATAGCCCCCTTTGTCATGCATGATATGATGGCAGTAATTTCGAGTGGATAGAATTTAAACATCAAGAGGCCAGCCAAATACTGTACTAGATAGGCATCAGAAGGTACGCCCTGTTTTTTAAGAAGAGAAAAATTCATGACGATAAGATCATCTCTTTTACATCAAGACCCTAGCCATCGACAAAATGTTACATGCATTTCTAGAGGGTCTTGATGCAAAATAAAAGAAGCTTTGAGAAAAACTCGTTCAAATAGTGGAAAATTTTCAGCGACTTAGCACAACCAGCATTGATCAAATGTTGGCAAAATGTCACCAAAATTTGCCTCCATCGTCTCCTTGTCTTTTGCCGAACTCGACGAAGAACGGATTAGAAAGATCAACATCAACCAAAATCGTGATTACACAAAAATCTATCACGAGTTGTTTGGCAGAAAAGAAGTCGAGAAAACTTCACCGAAGACGCCAATGTATGATTTCCCCAGGCCGTAACTTTTGAACGCATCCTCTGACCGTCGCCCCAAAATAGGCATCGTCGCGCAGATGACCCCATCGCCAAGGCCTCTTATTCTCCTTCTAGTTGGAGTCTTTACAAAAATCAAAATACCTTGTTGGATCTGTCCATAAGGAAGCATATCCATCATCATAGACTCCTTGGCCAAGCAGTAGCACTGTCGCTGCTCAAGTTCGTCGCCAAGGAAGATCAAAACGCCAATGCACCGAACCACCGACAAGAAACCTAATATCCTAAGGCTACTCCAAGATAGAGGTCAGCACGGACTACCAGCCCCCTACCACCAGTAACATGGAGGCTGGTGGCAGCCAGCGAGGCCATCGAGTCGCACTGTTCAACTTTTTTTAGATCTAGATCTGTCTCTGCACCCTAGGAAGAGACCCTAGCTCTCCCTGTCTAGATCGATCCGGCCACTATTTACATCTCTTTTTCACTATTTATCGACACTTGTTGCTCTTCTATTTTTATTTAGTAAAGTACTAGGATGATCTAACTTAGGTCCACATTGTTGATGCTCCTAGGTATCGTTTGGTTAGTTGTTAGATTGGCAGGATTTGGTGAAGGCTACTTCGTTAGTGAAGTAATGAGGGGAAGTACACAAAAGCTGTAATCTCTTCTTCTTCTTCTTCTTCTTCTTCTTCTTCTTCTTCTTTTGGAGAAGAAAGTTGTAATCTTTTTGAGGTTTCCTCCCTTTGGTGGCCGATTGCATAAGTTGGCAGAAGTGGGTGGTGGATGGGAGGAAGGGATGGGGAAATAGCAGCAGTACCTGTTGAGGAGGCGTGCTGCCTTGGCCCAGAGGAAGAGGATGGTGAGGAGGAGGAGGAGGACGTGGGACGCGAGGGAGAGCAGCGTGTAGCCGGTGGATGAGGATCCCCTTCCCAAGAGCAGCCAGGCGGAGACGGTGGCTGCCAGCACGCAGCCGCTCACATCGCCGCGCCGCCACAGCACCACGTCCTCCACTGCAATCACCGCTCACGAGCCTGGGCTGATCAGGTGATTCACCACAGCCACAGTCCACAGGCAAGGAAGAGGAGGAGGAGATGCCTACCGAATCCTCCGACGCCATGACGATCCATGAACCAGCGAGAGAAGAGGGATGGAGCGCGAGCGAATGGGTGGATCCCGGAGGGGGGGATTCAAGTCTCAACTCCCAATCCTTCCTACTTTCCCAAATCCCACCCTATGGACTATGGAATGAGCTGGAGCGTGGGTCCGCCCCGCCCCTTCGCCCACCATGTGCTATGTTATTTTCTTTTACGAGATATATCCCCTCCTTTTTTATGAGCCGCATTTTAAATGATGCATAAATTCGATAAGTTGTGAAATCAAGATAAAGTTAATAGAAAATGACCATGTTGTCCATGTTAAATGAGTGAATTGCAACATAGGTACACAAAGTAGTCTCGTGTTCTTGTTTAGGTCCAAAATTCTGAAAATTGTGTATTTATGTACACATGAAGTTGCACTAGTGTTTTAAATAGGTCCAAAGCGGTTTGCCGAGTGTGGTTTCCTAATGTGGCACTCCTAGTCATCATAAGAGGTGGACACATAGTATCCTCCTCTCCCCCTTTCCCTTATCCTGTTTCTCTCCCTTCTCATTCTCCATCGCAACAACGCCGCTTTCGTGGCACCGCCATATTCTCTCTGTCCAAAGAGAGAGAGAGAGAGAGTGGAGGAGGAGGAAGAAGGAGGATCGGCAGGCCCGACCTGGCCAACAGCGATGGCGACGACGAGTTGTAGGAAGAGTGGTGGTGTGTTAACCAAGGGCATAGTGCAAGCGACTGGTGTTGTTCATTTGAGGCATCGGGGCGGGGCGACCAAATCAAAGGTGGTTGATGAGGACATCATTAACTAGGCTCAAGAAGTCTCCGACCACCGGGCCCAAGTCGAAAGGACGTCGAAGTCGCTGCCGAGTCCGGTTCGACCATCTAGGACCAGTGCATCTTCAAACGAACGCCCAGATCACATACAACGTCTAAATGAGACAAATAAAGACTCTACGAAAAGCTTATGAGATAAGCTTTCCAACAGATCCGGCCACGCCTCCAAATTCAATCCGAGTCAACGAAAATCGTGAAAACAAGTTTCCCGGCACCGCGTCGCTGTATTTTTTGGCCCAAGGCCCGTGTACCCCTAAGGTTAGGGTTGTGCTTGCGTGGGCACCTGTTTGGGCGTTGCCTGCCTGTCTCTCCTCTGGTCACCGCTCTATATAAGTCCCCTGCCGTGCTTCGTTTTAGTTGGATTTTGTTTAATTGATTTCGTCACGGTTGTGTGAGATATCGTCTTGTTCTTCTTTTGTCGTCCAGACCAACAAGACCAAGTTTCTGAACCCCCAGTTGATCTTAATCTATATTCGTAATTGTGATTTCTTATATTGTGTTCTTACTCGTTCTTCGGTTGCTTACAGAAACCGTCCTTCGTGGACAGGTCGATCATGCCTCTGGTTCGGCCGATAACAATTGTCGTGGTGGTTTAGTGATCGCCGGGATTTTCAGTTCCTGGTGGGGTTGGAAGCCGGATCGTTTAGGTCTGATACCTACTAATTAATTATCCTCGTCATCTATCACCAGAAAATCGGGGCCCCGCGCCCGCGCCCATCGGTGGTCCACAGACACAATGACGTTAGGATAGGCCTTGAGGTGGTGGCGTACAACAACGGTTGGTACAGAGGAGCAGCGATGCATGGTTGGTGATGACTAAGGCGACAGTGCGCGACGTCCATGGTGTAGGATAGCATGCGCCATAAGGCGCATGCGGTGAGTGCGTTTGTGGCAGGGATGTCGATGAGGGTGCATGGGCTTCAGAGAGCCTCAAGCAAAGGAGGCGATAGCACGGGGTATGTGGTCGGGCGCTGTGGTGCGCAGCTAGGCCAGGGCGATGGGACAAGGCGACTTAGGCGAGCACGGAGCATCAGGCGACGACGGCGTGGAGCGGCTAAGGCGCGCCAACACCAACGTACACATATGCTGCACGAAAAAGCGTGGCCACGCCCTAGAGTTTGCACGTGGAGGTCTAGGAGGTCGTAAATGCTTGATGTCCACGTCATCGTAAATGCTTACGTGTGAGGCCATCAACATTTAATAAGGAACAAACAATTCATAAATTATTATTTTCAAAATTTTAATGCCAAAATTTGTTCTTATTCCACTCTAGCACATCATGCCTGTGAGATTTATATAACAAAAAAGTTGTTACACAAAAAAACAGAGTATCAGGTAAAAGTTACACAACACAAAAAAAAAAGTTACACTCCAATTTATGCAAAATTGTAGCCTGTTTCTAGTAAACATGCACCTTGTAATTGTAAAAAATAAAAGATGGTACGTTTCATATAGTTTCCATACTAACAAAAAATGATTTAAAAAAAGCTAAAATAGCAACCGAAAAAGCTGCATAAGTGCAACCAGCAGCTGTACTGAGAAAATCGGAAAAGTTACATTCTTGTGTGCCTACAGTTGCAATAGAAAAAGATGGTGCAAAAACATCTAACAGGCAGTGCAAAAAAAAAATCGAAAAAATAGTAAGGAAAAAAACTGAATTTACTATGAACAACAAATATGTTTTTGGATTGTTTTGCATTGTTTTGATTTTCTTTGTGTTATACACGGTCGCAGCAGCTCTGTGAAATAAAAAATAGAAGCCTGACAGATCAAGTTTTGAAAAATAGGAAAAGTTGCATTCTTGTGTGTCTACAATTGCAGTAGAAATGGATGGTACAAAAACATCTAAGCAGGCAGTGCAAAAAATAGGAAAAATGAACGCGCTATGGCTTTGCTGCAGGACTAATTAAATAATTTAGCTGCCTGGGTTAGCACCCTTTTGCTAACGTTATGTTGTTCCTTTTGCTAATTACACAGCCACACAGGTATGATAAAAAATGAATAAACAAAGGCTTCGTATAGCCTCAGTCACCCCATATATATACCTGCATGCTGTATTTTACCCTCATATATATATAGTACTACAAAAAAACTGTTCGATACTAAAACAAATTCTAACCCCTATTACCAGATGCATTCATGCTATTTTTTTTTTTGCTAACATGAATTACACGCTATCTTACTAGCAAAATCATTTTCTACAACTGAGTAAAATGCACAAAAAAAAAAATCCCCAGAACTGTTCGACGCATCAATCATCCACATGGGGCTTTGTTTATGATCCTAACAAAAATCAACAAAAAACGATTAGCTCGTTGATACAACACAAACAACAGTTGGAATATCCAATCTATAAGAAATAGTAAAAAAATCACTCTATTGCGTATTTGCATATTCACATGGGGCCTACCGCCCAAATCAAATGTACAATTCCATGTGCCACCCAAACTGCGGGAAAAAGTGGGATGTGAATTGACATAAATCAAATTGAGACAACTAGAATTGGATTTGGATTTTGATCGAATTACAAATAGGTAGTCAAATGGCAGGGGTGTTACGTTGTAACCATGAGTTTAGTCAAATGGCGGGGGTGTTACATTGCAGTATTCTCCTAAATAGTCCCATGAGTTTTGACGTATGAGATGTGTTGCCTATCAAAAATTTAAATTATGTGAACCATGCACTTAATATCTTTTGAAATAATAACATTATGTATACAATAATTATATGCGTAGATTCATGAACTACAACAATATTATGATTCCAATGTTTTTTAAAAATAAATTATAAAATTGCACCTTGTAGAGTACAAAAATGGATGGTAATTGTGACGTGGGGGAGTGATGTATTGTAATAAATGGTAGGCACGTACTCCCTCCGTTTCAAATTATAGGTCGTTTGACTTTTTTGGCACGTACTTTGACCACTCGTCTTATTCAAATAATTAGTGAAAATATGAAAAAACTCAAGTTATTATTAAAGTACCTTTCATGATAGACTAAATCATAACAAAAATAAAATATAATTATAAAATTTTTTAAATAAGACGAATGGTCAAAGTACGTGTCAAAAAAGTTAAACGACCTATAATTTAGAACGGAGGGAGTAGTACGTATTGTGCCGTGAGTGAATTAATGCGGCGCGCGTCGACTCGTACGTGTGGCTGGATGGCCATGAATGGCAGTTGCATTTGCATGCATGATCTCGCAAGTCGATCGTAACGCCATGCATGCATGCACGCGCCAAGGCATAAGGCATTGGTCCTTGGTCATTGGTGCATGCATTACATTGATGTAGTATCCCATGCATGCATGACAGGAGTATTATATATGCACCTAGCTAGCTACGCATACGTACGTAGTACGTGTGCATATATCCATGGCAACGCAACGCATGCTTGCCATTCACTTGTCACGGGGCCAGGCATGCACCATGCTACGCCCTAATAACACTCCTATATGGACACATGCGTGCATGCATGCCCAGACACGCACGTACGTACGTACTGGATGCATGCATGAGATGGAGCAGAGCGAGCATGCATGTAGTAGCTAGGTAGCAAGCGGGTGGCTGGCTATATATATAGATGCATGTAAATGTAATGTAATGCCAAGGAAGAATTAGAAGATCAAACTGAACTGAAGGAATTGAATAATTGAAGGAGGTAGAGCGATCGATCATGTCGCACATCGCGGTGGAGCGGAACATATACAATAATTATATGCGTAGATTCATGAACTAGAGCAATATTATGATTTCAATGGGGTTTTAAAAATTAGATTATAATAGTAATTAGTGGTTAAAATTGTACCTTGTAGAGTATGAAAAGGACAAATTAAGCGCGGCAAATACATGTACATGTGATTGTGACGTGAGGGAGGGTGTAATTAAGAAGGAAGGTTTTTCAATTAGTCAATTTTGTCACTACCTACAATGTTGAATTTATTGAAAGCGAAAACAAAACTAGTGGTGTTTGAGTATATATATATTTTCAAGGAAAACGCAGGGCCGGCGGGCGGGGCGGGAGAGTAATAAATGGTATTTGTGGGCGAGCTGTGAGTGTGAGTGAATTAATGCGGCGCGCGTCGTACGTGTGGCTGGCAGTTAATTCATGCTCTCGTAAGTCGTAACGCCATGCATCATGCATGCACGAAGACGAAGGCATTATATTGGTGCATGCATGGCAGGCCTCCGCGCGCGCGCGTATGATGTATATATCGCATGTAGGAGCTAGCTAGCTATGTACGTAGTACGTGTGCATCCATGGCAACGCAACGCAAAGCATGCTTGCCATTCACTTGCATGTCACGGGGCCAAGCACCACCAACGCCTTAATAATGGACACATGCATGCATGCATACGATCGAGCTAGTACGTACTGCATGCATGCAGCTGGATGAGATGGAGTAGAGCGAGCATGTAGTAGGTAGCTCGTACCGGTACGGTACCTAGCGGGCGCCTGGCTATATATATATATGTAATGTAAGCATATATATATGCATGTATTTCCTTGGCCAAGAAACTAAAGGAAGGGATCGAATTAAGGAGGGAGGTAGCTAGCTAGCGATCATGTCGCACATCGCGGTGGAGCGGAACCGGCGGCGGCAGATGAACGACCACCTCAAGGTGCTCCGCTCCCTCACGCCCGCCTTCTACATCAAGCGGGTATGTATGTACTATGTATGCGTTGCGTATACATGCATGTACACGCGAGTGCTTCTCCTCCTTCTTCGACGACAACCACATGCATGCATGCATCCTTCATAGGCAGCTAGCTTAATTAGTGCTGATCGACTGCATGCGCGCATATACAGGGCGACCAAGCTTCCATCATCGGCGGCGCCATCGAGTTCATCAAGAAGCTGCAGACGCTGCTGGAGTCGCTGGAGGAACCAAGAAGAAGCGCAAGCAGTAGCAGCAGCACATGCAGTTGCAGTTGCACAGCGGCGGAATGCAGCCTCAGCCCCGCCACGCCCAGCCCGCGCAGCCGCGCTCGCTCCTCACCTCCGCCTCCGGCTCCGGCTCGCCCACCGCCGCCGCCATTAGCAAGCTGGAGCTAGGCGGCTGCTACAACTCCCCGGCGGCGGACGTGGAGGCCAAGATCTCCGGCTCCAACGTCCTCCTCCGCACGCTGTCCAGGCGCATCCCGGGCCACGCCCTCACCATCATCGCCCTGCTCGAGGCCCTCCACCTGGAGGTGCTCCACCTCAACATCACCACCATGCAAGACACCGTCCTCCACTCCCTCGTCCTCAAGGTACCTACATCCTTAATTCATTCACTTATATATACATACATCCATGATCCATCCTTGCTTGCTTGCTTCATTACTAATATTACTCTGCACTTCAGATTGGGCTTGAGTGCCAGCTCAGCGTCGAGGATCTCGCCTTCCAGGTTCACAACACCTTCTGCTGCCACCAGGACCTCATGTACTCATCATCATCCATGGCGATATAGCTACCTATATATATACTTACTTCTATATATGCACGTTCCATTAATATTAATTATACATGCCTTGCGATTGCTACGTGGACCGCGCGCGCGAGTACATATAATTAATATATATATGATGGAGTTCGATGCATATATATGATCTACTTATATATATATATGCACTTCTTCTTCATCGCCCATGCATCTAAGCAAGCTTACTTTGTCGATCTCCAAAGTAATTAAGACAAGCTAGCGTGCACCTGCAGCAAATTTATTAATTTATATTACCATCATATCCATCTATCTAGCGATGATTGTTATATATGAGAATTAAATATGATGAATGAGTTAATATACTGTATGATTCCTACAATGACGACGTCTGTGTTAATTGTAACGAGCGTAACGTTTCGCTCAAGCTTGCGCAGCCAGATTTTTACCTCTCAATCCTTTGATCCGACATATACTCTTATTCCTATTGTTTTCTATTTTTAATTTATGCAATTTTTTATTGTACAAAATATGGATTCTTTCTTTTAATCTGACATATACTGTTATTTCTAATATTTTTATTCTAAATATCTATTATTATTTTATTGTAGGTAATACACGCTCTTTTTTTAGTCTAGTTAGCTCTTATTTCTATTATTATTTATATTCTGATTATTTTTGTTGCAGTGATATTTCTTTTTAATTATAGTTTTTAATTGTGGTTGTTATGAACTCTTTATTTTAATCTAATCCCTTACAATTTGGGCCCATCACAATTGACGACGTAGATCTTCGTTTATTTCCGAATAACGTGGGAGTTTTTTTGTATTTTAGAATTAATGTGGTGTCTTCATTAGACCCTGCTTTAATAATTATAAGAGATAGATAGATGGCCACCTCTTTATATAATTTCTATTCCAATGGGAGAGGAATGATGAAATAGCTAGCGTATGTACCACACTCTAATTAAAGAATCCGCTTCAAGGATTGACTGCTCGAAACTTTTTTCATAAAATGTCACACCAAACATATTGCATATTGTATTTGTCTCCTTGTTTTCACAGGCCCACTTAATTTCCATATGACACCGCTACTAGAAAACATACTCATCCTTGCACGATCATTACTGTCAATTTTGACTGGAACCTCCAGTGATGTGGCCATCCTTGCCCCGCCGCCCCTAGGAATCTGAAAAAAAAAAAACACCAATGATACCATGACTTAAAGAACCATCAGTGAAAGATCACCTACGATTCTTGTATAGAACCGATTGTAAAAGTATCATTGACGATTTTAATGTGAAGTTGTGAACTGCCAATGATATCCAAACTATCATTGACAGTTTCCATTAAAAATTGCTAGTGGTAAAAATTTCGGCTTCCCACTTTTTCCACCAAAAAATTGGTTTCCCGCACTTTGCTCCACCCAAAAAAACTAGATAAGGCCAACACCGCCCCAGCCTTATCTCTCCATCTTCTCTACCTGACCTGTTGTGCCTTGACCGGAGCAGCGGCCAAGGGGAGCCATTTGTCACTAGCGGCCAGTGATAAGTATGTATCATTGATAGTTTCGGAACCGCTAGTGATAATATAATTTCCTATTATCACTATCACTTAATCATATCGAGAACCATCAATGGTAAGCTTTTTTAACGGGCAGTGATGTGGTTTTCCATGCTAGTGCACCTTTATTGATAAGTAGAAATGTTGAAGGCTTTAAATTTACGTTTACCTCTCCAATGGCAAGAAATGCCTTGCTTAGGCTTTGCCTCTACACATTAACACAATTATATTTATGCGCTTTCTCCTCTACTTGAATAAGAAGATTTTGCCTTGTCGAGCTATTTATGCACAAACAACCATCTAGTGTCATCTTTGGACCGCATCCCGCTTAATCGCACTTTACACGCACTAGATGAAGAGCTAGAGAAGATGTTGTTCAGACTTGCCACTTACTTTGAGTCGTTGCTGATAGGATCACTAATTTGCTAATGTGATAGTATGACGTGGTTCTATTTTTTTTTTAAGGAGACAACACTTTGTATGATGACAATGACTTGTATTTGTCGCATACATCTGCACATAGATATAAGGATTTTAAATTTCATTATTAAAAGAAGATGAATAACTAGAAAAGGAACAATGAGAGCTTTGGTGTAGCCAAAACCGTTGCGTTTTCTTAATCTCTTATTCTCTTCACAAATTAACGGGTTACACGGGGGTATATATATAAATTACTGCACTACATGGCCAAATAGCTAGCCAACTGCATGATCGATCCTAAACGTACTCACGCCACAACTCACAGAGTCATACCGGAAACTAGCTCGATATATCATCATAACCATGCATGTAAATGCTTCATTTTGTGCATTTTGTGCATCCTATATATAACCGCAGTCTTTAATTCTTAATACCACCTGACCTCTAAATGGCAATTGGCAAGTGAGGATCGAGCAAGTCCTATCTCAACGATATGATATGTCAAATGTGAATTATTTGCTGCATTACGCAAAACAGGCTGCCAAACTAACGGACTAACCAAAATTAACCATAGCTTTAATTTATCCCCAATTCAGTCCAGATGCCACAATATAAATAGATTATGCAACACCATTTTGCACTGCAGCAATTAGCCTCGCAACCGGGTGCACCGATGTACGCGCGTAACCTAGCGCGAGATATGATGCATGCTATATATGACCAAATTAAATCCAGGTAATTAAACACAAATTTAAAGGCAAAGCCGGCACGTACGTACGTACGAATTCATCTTCGTCTTGGTTACCATTTCTTCAGCTGACTTGAGCCTACGTGCATATACCAGATCAAATTGATTAAGAAATATGAACTTACAATATGGCTGAGATGGGAAGATTTTTATATTGCACAGGCTAGGCACCAAGGACCTTGTACTTTGCAGCTGATCACCAGGGATTGATGGGAGTTAGTTTAAATTGCCCGCCATTCCATGACATCCCAGCTGGAATGTATCTTCCCAAACAAGGACTAAAGAAAATATTATGTCGATTTGCAAGGTAATCGAACCATGTAGTCCAAACCGGAGAGCATTTGTTCACAAAACAAATGCTAAATCCCAAATAAATCAACCCATACAAGAACTGTTCTACACAACTCAGTTGAGAAGTACCTCGATCTGTGGTGGCCGATGACAGATTCGCCTAGCCCGATGTGTGCTCTGGTTGCCGGACACGAACGACGATGCTTCCTCGTTCGCTTGTGTTCCCTTCGCCTGCTCCGCCTGCGTTCCCTTTGCCGAATCCAACCACCGGCAACGCTTGCCGTCGGCTCCGCCTCGTCACGTCCTTGCCTTCGCCCTAATCCACTCGCGTGCGTGCCGTTGCTTCCCGTGCGTGCAATCCGACGCTAGGGGGAGGAGAGGCACCTCACATCTAGGGTTTCTCTCTCCGGCTCCCCAGAATAGAGGACGACATATATATATAGGCTTTGGTTGAGCAAGTTAGGGGATGGCTGGAAACTCTATTTTGCGTGTGGAGGCTTGTTTAGGGGGGCGTTAGAGTAAGCCTTATAGCTAGTAAGTAGCTCAAACAAGTTTGAATTGAAATTTAAACTATACACACATACGTTTTAGGGGAATGCTATAGTGGGATGTCCAATGCGAAGGGAACCATCCCCTTTTCTTTTTGAACAAAGGGCAGGAGAGCTGCCATCTATTGATTAAAAGAGAAGGAGTTTAAAAAGGTGCCGATGGCAATGGAAAGGGTCGCTTTTGGGTTGGCACCCTGGGCAACATCTATTTCCTACCAAAGCGGCAACTTGGATTTCCATTGCCAGTGTCACGGGTACAGCGAGGAAAGTTGAAGCGAAGCGGCAAGGCATGTCCAGATGAAGGGAACCATCCCTTAAGGGTGGATTTTGGCATGGGTCAAGGCCATGAGGGGTGGATCAATGACAGTGGTTGGGTCTGTTTGGCTAGCAGGACACATGCTTGCGTGCTTGCTTGCTGAGCTGCTGATTGTGTATGTTGGGCAATAACGTGCATGTCCACAACGGAGCCAGCTTCCAGTGTGCCGAGCTACTGATTGTGTTTGTGTATCTTGTGACCTGCTGCTTGCTCAAATTACATAGAACCCAGTTAATTTACAACAAAAAGCAATGCTCAATTTGAGTATTTACATATGACAAAATTCAAGATTGAAAATATTATAGCAAACTAATCCATGACTGCAACAGGCAAATGGCAACGCATTGAACCATTCAAAGGGGAACTATTGGATGCTGCAGCTAAATAGAACATGAAGCTAGTATTGAGTAGCAATTGAAAAAAATTACTGTTTTTCAGCAGTTCAGAATCATTTTATTGAACTTATTATTTTTATTTTCCCTATATTTTCCATGTTTTGTTTTGTTTTGTTTTTTTTTCATCTTTCTTGTTCGTATCACATTGCTGGACATGAAGGGCAAAATGGATCTTTTGCTATGGTTTTTTCTCCTCTACACCCGGCCGGGTACAATGTTTTATTAGAGAAATGCCTTGTGGCAAAGAGCATTAAATTTAGGGAAGAATTTGTAATTACAAGAATTGTTCTACACAGCTCAGTTGAGAAGTACCTCG
Organism: Raddia distichophylla; assembly: GCA_005191435.1. Lineage (NCBI taxonomy): Eukaryota > Viridiplantae > Streptophyta > Magnoliopsida > Poales > Poaceae > Raddia > Raddia distichophylla. The sequence goes on from SPJY01013647.1 coordinate 414,057, forward strand.
ATCTGTGGTGGCTGATGACAGATTCGCCTAGCTCGATGTGTCCTCTGGTTGCCGGACACGAACGACGACGCTTCCTTGTTCGCTTGTGTTCCCTTCGCCTTCTGCTCCGCCTATGCTCCCTTCGCCGAATCCGACCACCAGCAACGCTTGCCGTCGGTTCCACCTCGTCGCGTCCTCGCCTTCGCCCTGATCCGCTCACGCGCGAGAGGGGCGCAGGCTGTTGCTTCATGTGCGTGCAATCCGACGCTAGGGGGAGGAGAGAGGCACCTGGCATCTAGGGTTTCTCTCTCTGGCTCCCCATAATAGAGGACGACATACAGGCTTTGGTTGCACAAGGTAAGGGAAGCTGGAAACTCTATTTTGCGTGTGGAGGCTTGTTTAGGAGGGGCGTTGAAGTTAGCCTTATAGCTAGTAAGTAGCTGAAACAAGTTTGAACTGAAATTTAAACTATACACACGTACGTTTTAGGGAAATGCTACAGTGGGATGTCCAATGCGAAGGGAACCATCCTCTTTTCTTTTTGAACAAAGGGCAGGAGAGCTGCCATGTATTGATCAAAAGAGAAGGAGTTTACAAAGTTGGGGTTTTAAACCCCTCTCCTCAGAAGGCGCACAAAAAACTAAGAGATCACAAAATACACTCCTTCGTTTGCCCATAGCCGCAGGTCATCTAAAACTTGACGAAGGACAACGTCCGGTGGCCGTTCGACGGGCGAAAAACACGGTTATTTCTCTCGAGTCAGAGATGCCAAATGGTACCGATAGCAATGGAAAGGGTCGCTTTTGGGTTGGGGGCGACATCGATTTCCCACCAAAACGGCAACTCGGATTTCCATTGCCAGTGTGACGGGTACAGTGAGGAAAGTTGAAGCGAAGTGGCAAGCCGTGTCCAGATAAAGGGAACCATCCCCTAAGGGTGGATTTTGGCATGGGTCAAGCTAGGCCATGAGGGGTGGATCAATGAAAGTGGGTGTGTTTGTTTGGTTGCTTGGACAGACACATGCTTGCGTGCTTGGTTGCTGAGCTGCTGATTGTGTACGTTGGGCAATAACGTGCATGTCCACAGCGGAGTCAGCTTCCGGTGTGCCGAGCTACTGATTGTGATTGTGTACCTTGTGACCCGCTGCTTGCTCAAATTACATAGAACCCAGTTTAATTTACACCCGAAAGCAATGCTCAAATTGCACATAACCAAATTTTACACCAGAAAAAGCACTGCTCAAATTACACATTTTATGCCAGAAAGCAATGCTCAATTTGAGTATTTTCATATGGCGAAATTCAAGATTCAAAATATTATAGCAAACTAATCCATGATTGCAATAGGCAATTGGCAACGCATTGAACCATTCAAAGGGGGACTATTGGATGCTGCAGCTAAATAGAACATGAAGCTAGTATTGAGTAGCAATTGAAAAAAATTACTGTTTTTCAGCAGTTCAGAATCATTTTATTGAACTTATTATTTTTATTTTCCCTATATTTTCCATGTTTTGTTTTGTTTTGTTTTTTTTTCATCTTTCTTGTTCGTATCACATTGCTGGACATGAAGGGCAAAATGGATCTTTTGCTATGGTTTTTTCTCCTCTACACCCGGCCGGGTACAGTATTTTATTAGAGAAATGCTTTGTGGCAAAGAGCATTAATCTAGGGAAGAATTTGTAATGTTATCCGAGAAACCCCCTACCAAATGTTGGCTATTACGTACGTAAGTCAGTAAATGTGGCATTGGGGGAGAAAAGAGCAGCAGAATAGTAAAAGGCTGAGGGGCCGCAGTGCAAAGATGAGCGGCCATATGAGGCAAGGCAACTAGCAGCAGCAGCGTGAGAGAGGGAGAGGGAGAGGGAGAGGGAGAGGGGGAGTGGTTGGGTCATGGCGGACGCGACCGATCATCCCCCTCCCTGCCCAGGGTTAGGGTTTTCCTCTCCTCCCCCGCACGCCGCCATGATCGCCGCGCGCGGTGAGGTTGCTGCTCACCTTCCATTTGGGCAGCCGCAACCTGCTGCGGCCGACGAGGAGGGCACTCATGGCGCCGCGGCCTCCTTCCACCACGCCACTCCGCCTTCCTCCCCCTCACCACCCGTCGCGCTCGCCTCCTCGCCTCAGCCTGCGGCCTCTGGCCTTGGGAGGAGGCTGCTCGGCGCCATCGGCCTCGCGTCTCCTTCCAACTCCAAGCCGCCACCTCCTCCTGCTCCTGCTCCTGCTCCTGCTCCTGGGGTCATCCGTCTCCCCGACCCCGAGATGGGGCTCGGTTTCCTGCTCCACCTCGAGCTTAAGGGTGGAGGAGACCAAGAGGAAGAGGAGGACGGAGCTGCTCATCACCGCGACCGCCACACCAAGCTCGCCTCGCCCTCCCCTGCTCCCTCTTTCACTGCTGGATTTGGGGACCAGCGCGATGATCCTACCGTCCACCACTCGCTCCATGTCGCAACCACCCATGATGATACTGCTTGTGCCGTGCCAGATCACCAGGAGGAGGAGGACGCTGTGCACAAATGCTTGGATGCCAACTCCCACGAGGCTCCTGCTCTGGCTGTGGCCGTGGGGGATATCATTAGCAGTGCAACCTCCCTACAGGATAAGGAGGTTACTGATGCCAAAGTACAGCGGTTGTTGGACCAAGACACCAGCGACCAATGCAAACAGACTCCTCAAGATATACATCATGTGGGGGAGGAGCCAGTGCTGGAGCAATGCCTTGGTAACCCAACCAAGAACGTGCCTGCAGTTGAACATTGGGAAATGCCGTTGAATCATCACGAATGTGATGCGCATGGGAATGATATTGCTCTGCAAGGTCTAAGGAAGACGACGGAGAAATGCACCAATGGTGAATTGGGAGCAACCATGGATGATAGTGCAGTGGAAGATCGGGTGATGGTGCAGCCAGAAGGCGCCATTGACAAACAAGGTGCAACCATGGATGACGCTACTGTGGAAGATTTAGAGAAGGCACCCGAGCAATGCACCCGTTGTGAAGTAGAAGTTATGGATGCTAATGTGGTGGAGGATCAAGAGTTGGTAGAACCAGAAGGTGTGGTGGGAGATGAAGAGAAGGTGATAGAGAAATGGTCAGGTGACAAATCAATAACCAATCATGAGGATGCTTTGGAAGAAAAAGAGGTCGTGGAGCAAGAAGGTAGGCTCGACAGACAAGGTACAATCAAGGATGACAATGTTGTGGAGTATCAGGAAGAGGAGAAGGTGGTGGAGCATGGTGTAGTTAGCGAACAAATTGCAATCTGGGATGATGTTTCTGGCGATCGTCAGGAGAAGTTGGTGCAGCAATGCACCAGTGATGATTTGAGATCTACCATGGATGATGATGCTGTGGGAAGCCATGAGATGGTGGAGCAATATGTCATCGATGAAAGGGCTGAAACAGCAGTAGGCATTGTCGTTAAGTATCAAGAGATGGCACTGGAGCAATGCACCAGTGATGAATTGGGAGGAACAGTAGATGGTAATGCTGTGGGAGATCAGGATGTGGTGGAGCAAAATGTCATCATTGAAAGGGCTGAAGCAACAGGAGACATTGCCGTTGAGGATCAAGAGATGGCAACGGAGAACCGCACCAGTGATCAATTGGGAGGAACCGTAGATGACATTGTTGTGGCAGATCAGGTGGCGCAGCAAGTTGACATTGACAAAAGGAGTGAAGCCACTGAAGGCATTGCTGTTGAGGATCAACTAAAAGCAGTCGGGCAATGCACCCTTGATGAATCGAGAGGAATTATAGATGACATCGTTGTGGAAAACCAGGAGGTGGTGGAACAAGATGTCATGCATGAAAGGGGTGAAACAACAGGAGACATTTCCATTACGTATCAAGATAAGGCACTGGAACAACGCACCAGTTATCAATTGGGAGGAACCATCGATGACATTGTTGTGAGAGACCAGGAGGTGGTGGAACAAGATGTCATCAACAAAAGGGCTGAAACAACAGGAGACATTGCTGTTGAGGATCAAGAGATGGCATCGGAGCAATGCACCAGTGATGAACTGGGAGGAACCATAGATGACATTATTGTGGCAGATCAGGATGTGGTGGAGCAAGTTGCTATCTACAAAAGGAGTGAAACTACCGAAGGCGTTGCTGTTGATGATCAAGCGAAATCAGTGGAACAGTGCGCCATGATTGATTTGGGGTCAGATGAGAACGATGATGTTATGGAAGATCGGGAGGTGGTGGAGCAGGGTGTCATCACTGAAAATAATGAAACAATATGTGCCATTGTTGTTGAGGATCAAGGGAAGGCATTGGAGCAATGCACCACTGATGAATCGGGAGTTAATTGGATTGGTGATACTGTTGAAGGCCAGGAGGTAGGGGTGCAAGGTGTCAATAGTAAAATGGGTGCAACGATGGATCATAATGCTATGGAAGATCAAGTGAAGGCGGTGGTACTACGTTCAACTAACAAAGCAAGAGTGAACAAGGATGGTAACGTTGTGGAAGGAAAGGAGAAGGTGTTGGAGCAAAGTGTCATTGACAAACAGGGTGCAATGCCCATGGATGGTATTGCTGCGAAAGATCAGAAGGAAGTTGAACAATATTTTGGTGATGAATTGATAGTAAACAATGATGAAAATACTGTGGTGGGACATAAGAAGGTGGCAGAGCCCATCAAGGATGATATTAGTGAGCATGTCCACCATGAAACGGGTGCAATTGAGGATGACCTTGGTGACAACACAGCAGCTTCTGGAGGTGTCATAGGAATTTTATCTTCTGAGGTGGATTCAATCAAAGTAAATGGCAGTGATGGGGAAACATTGAAGGAGAAGGTTAAGGTGTGTGTTGGGTACCCACAAAGGCCAGGAAAACAGAACTGCCCCTTTTACATGTCAACAGGGTGCTGCTCATATGGGTTATCATGCCACTTCCATCATCCAATGGTAAAATTGACACCATTGTACTATCATTTGATATATTTCTTACAATCTGTGTTAGTGAAAACTTCCGTGGTTTCTCAGTTACTGCAATGCCTATACTGCAACTTTGCTTGGCACAGTTAGTGGTTTTTTTTTTTGGTGTGCTTTTCATTGCCACCTTTCTATGTGCTGGCTAAATAGTGCTACTTTTTTAGATAATGGAAACTAAATAGTGCTACCTGTACTATCTATATCACAATATGTATGCTTGTCTAACATATACAAGCATATATGTGTGCCCTTCAATTTTCTCATCTGAAAATGTAATATGTGTTACTATTTTTTTATCTCCAAATAAACAGGACAAAATGTACAGATTTTGTTGTTATATTTTCAGATAAAAATTGGATATCGAAGACCTGAATACACCTGATATAATGCTTTATTTTTCATTTGCTAGTTCTTTCATGAGTTACTAGTAACATTTTTTATGCTTTTTGTTGAAATGTATTTCCATCGCTACAGCTTAAAGCAAAGCCAGATGTTTCAAGTGTTCCGTCTGAACAAGGAGATCATGAAGCTATAGAAATTCTAGAACTGAACCGCGTTGGCCTACCCATTCGAGAAGTATGCTTTTGCTGTCTAGTCATCTATTGAAATCAGTTAGCAAACTTGTAATTTACATTAGAAACTATCTACACTGAACTTTAATTGATGCTAACTTTACGTTTCAGGGAGCAAGAAATTGTACCTATTACATGCGAAATGGTACTTGTGGATATGGGAAAAAATGTCATTATAACCATCCAGATTATGCACAGTTCTATCCACCAACAGGATGGGAGGATAATGCCTTGTCATCTTCACCACATCTGAAGAGAGATTCTGACCATGCCTTAGATGGCACATCATACTTGAAGAAATTTTCTGATGATGTTACCTTAGATGACATATTATGCACGAAGATATCATCTGACCATGCAACCTTAGATGGCACATCATACTCAAAGAAGTCTTTTAACCATGAAAACTTAGATGATACATCATCTAGCTTACAGGTCCTTCCTCCAAACATACTTAGAATGCTTTTACCACCCCAAAAAATACCTCCTAGAACAGAAGAAAAGACGATGATGGTGAAAAAGGTATGCTGACATCTCTATTTATGCGTATGTTGGATATTGCTAATTTTTGTGACACCACCTGGGTTGTGTACCATTTTTTATTATGACTATGGTCGATGCAATTTTTTTTTAGTAATTTCTTATGTCATCTGCTTCATATAGGATCCAGAATGGTCATCCGTTTCAGACAATTCAGATGGATGCTGTTCAGCAGATAGTTCAGATGGACCTTTGTGCAAACAGGAACATGTGGACTACCCTGAAAGGCCTGGCAGACCTGAATGCCCGAGGTTTGGTGATTGCAACTTTGCATCAGCATGCAAGTATCACCGCTTAAAAGACAGATTCCCAAGTAGATACAATTCAAAAGATCAATCACTTGGAGAAGAACTGGTGGAATATCCTGAGAGACCTGGTGAACCAGAATGTCCTTTCTATATGAAAAGTAAGTTCTGTAAATTTGGGGGAGAGTGCAAATTTCATCACCCAAAGGATTTAGCTCCAAGCAGATGGAGCCCAGTGACTTCAAAAAAGTCAGTTGCTGCTGCTAATGAACACCATACAGCAACCAGAATCACTGTAAAAGACCATATTTGCCAGCAACAGCAGTATCCTGAGAGACCTGGTCGACCCAACTGTCGGTACTACATGCAATTTGGGAAATGTAAATTTTTGTCTGCATGTATATTTCATCACCCGAAAGATAGACTTTCAAGTGAATGGCATCTCTCAGATCCATCTCACACTGATCAGCATGATACTTGGCAGCCCATAAGTAGAAAAGAGGACTTGTGCCAGCAGGTGCAAATATGGCCTGAAATACCTGGCATGCCAGAATGCCCATTCTACATGAAAACTGGGACTTGCCAATTTGGCACATCATGTGAATTTCGTCATCCAAAAGACAGATGTTCAACTGCAGAGGTATTCTTTTTTATTATTATCTATATCCAAGTAACAGTTGGTTCAATCCTAAGTAGTCCTTTTTTCTTATTGTTTGGCTGGTGATCAACTCAATTCTCTTCGATGCATGAAAAGCCTGCACATAATTTCTGTACCTTCTGGCTTTTAAGCAAAAAGAAACATACTTCATTCCTTATGACCTCCGGGTAGTTAAAAACTTATAATCCTGTTCAATTTGCAGTGAAAATGCTAATTGGTGCGATATATTACCTCCTTGTCAAATTTAGGTGTAAACTTATAATCCTGTTCAATTTGCAGTGAGAATTATCTCTCTCAAAAAAAATGTCTACCTAAAAGATATGATTGTACTATCTGTACCCTATAGAGCGCTAGGTGATGCACAAATATTGGTTGTCTGCGATACTAGGTAATAGTAAATTTTGATTCTATATATACAATCTCAGGACCAGTGAAAGTTGCTCACCATCCTTATTTACCTGCATTATCAAGAATAATTCAGTTGATTTATTGTTCGGTGACATTATGGTATTGAGAAATATACATGCTCAATCATTTCTCCCTCAAAATTTGTGGTATTTGGCCTTTGGTGCTCATATATCTTATGCTGTTTCAGGAAGCAATTGGTCAAAGAACTGACTTGGCATATGATAATTTCACAAGGCCAGAGAATGTTCTGCAGCAACAGGAGCAGACCATGTACCCCGAAAGGCCTGGTGAACCAGAATGCTCCTACTACATGAGGCATGGATATTGTAAATTTCAGATGAACTGCAAATTCCATCACCCAAGATATCGAAGTTCTAAGAATCCGGTATGTAATGGTGATCAAATTTAGAAGCTTATAATTTTTTAGATGATTTCTGTAATGTATTTCATTTGAATGACAGTACGGCTCGAGTTCTCACTGCTGAATTTGATCATGTCTACATGTCTACCACGGGGCACGCTGTTGGTGATGCATATGTTAGCATCTGCGAGGTACGTCAACACGGCTGCTAGGTGCTAGCCTCCTTGTTTTGTTGGGCCTGCTGCTATTTTGTTTACGCAATGAAAACCTTGATGTTGTTAGCTGACATGAAGTTAAAAATGTTAGAAATCCTGCTGAGGTTGCTTCAAGAAAAATGTTGACTTGGCAAGGTTTGCACCCATTTATAATGGCTATGGTTCATGAGGTGACAATTACAAGACTATCTGTGGAGAGTAGAGTGGCGATATGTTTAGCACAGTTTGCAGCTGCACCTTGCAGTTTTGTTGCCCTGATGTTCGGTTTTATATTTCTGTGTGTGTTTGTAGGATCATTTTGTTTCCGGCTGTGACTCCAGTCAACATGTTTGTGTGGCGGCTAGTTCCAGTTAATCTGCGCATCATGACAAAGATGCATGCGTTTATCCTTCAACTTCGACGCTTCCCTCAAGCTGAGCTGTTAGCTACTACATTTTTTAAGAAATGTTAGTTACTACGTTGACCTCATCTTGAGTTGCTGTAGTAGATGAGATCATTAGTGGTAGGATGAGTAGGCGACGTTGGAAGGTGATGACATGCTGCCAATGCCACGATATCCTTTATTTTGAATCTTTCTATTCTGAACTTGATAATTTGTCTCATTTCAGTTTCAGTTGATGACATGATTTAGTATCTTACTTTCTTAGCAAGTGAATGTGTGAAACGCGGATTCCCCCAATTTGCAACAAGCCATGTAATTTGTTACGGGAATATTTTTCTTAGAAGAGCGAGAGGAGCACCAAGCCCGTCGAATGACTCGAATCGTATTGTGCTCCAATCCCACAGTTACTCTTTAAGTGGGGACGTTGTTTTAGGCTAATTAGATATACGATTTACACGTGAGAAATTTAAAAAATCTAAATCATTCTCATGCGGGCATTTCTGGGTCTAGCTTTGTTAAAGTTTGATACTCCCTCGGTTCTTTTTTATTTGGCGTTTTTAATTTTTGAACACGTCTTTTGACCATTCGTCTTATTCAAAAAAAAAAAATTGTAAATATTATTCGCTCTTTCCGCTCCTCTTCCTCGCCTTCCTCTACCTTAGCTTCCATCCGAGCTCCTTTTATCTTCCGTTGCCCGCGTGGTTTGCTATGACAGCCTAATGGGCACTTGACTTTGGCAGTCTTGCTAGGTGTCGAGCTGCCTGATATTCCACCTATGTTTAAAACTTTCAAAACCAGATATTCATGTTAGCAATTTAAACTCAATTTTTATATGGATTTTGGATTACACGTGAATATTTGTAACCGGATATCATGTTGACTAGGTAGCCTAAGTTATAAAACCACTCTCTATATCACTTTGGACTTAACTAAAACAATAACGCAACTTCGTGTACTTGAATATTTGATTTTGGAAGTTATGGATTTAAGTGAAATTATGGGACAGTTTTAAGGACCTGTAGTGTAATTTACTCTTTTAGTACATCAATCAAATATAATAGATGCTTGAAAGTTTATAGAAAAACGTAAAATTAGGGAAAAAAATTATATGTACTCAAATATGCAACTAAAACCGAAAGATTTTTTGGCGTGTCTGAGAAGGAGACGACAAGAGAGTCCACTGATGGTAGAATTACTAGCTAGGTGGAAAAGGTGATGACATGTTCCCTACGTCACGTCATCTTTTGGAAGATTAATTGCACCCATGCCATTATTAAGTTTCAAAATTACATGGCATGCAAAATGACATCGATGAGATTAGCCATCTGAAGCATTTTTGTTTAATGATTTGTCATGACCTTGATAGTTCGTATTATTTACAATTTGGCATGATTTAAAGATTTAGTAGCTTTTATTTTACTTCTGTGAGGTAGTGAAATGTTGAGACACGACTTCCCTTAGGTTGCATGAGCCATATAATTTATTAGGAGGAAGAACTACCCATCTCTAAAGAGTAGCACCAATTTCATTGTGTCATACTACAACTCTATCGGTCTACCCCACACCACATCTACTACTACTATTTTGGTTGGCATAATTTTTTGTAGATCCTGTAGTTCCCGCTACTCTTTCAGCAGAGACAAGTTTTTTTTTATGCCATTGCTATAGTCTCTAGTCTCTGTAATTTTTCACTTGTTACTACTAAGCAAAACCCCTCTCCTAAATGTCTATGCATGTCTAGGATTTCGACATAAGAGCCATGTGTTGTTGCTAAGTTCCTTGAGTCTTGCTGCCCATTCTCCACTACTCCATGAAGCTACAGACTCCTCGTCGTGATGTCACTAATCAGTCAACCTCACTCCTAGTCACCAATCAGTCAATCTCGCTCCTCTTGTAGCTCACTGGAGAATCATGCAAAAAGTTCGCCATCCATAATGAGAGCATCACCAACTCAGATCTAACTTAAATCAATCCAACACTATTCAACTTATTTTCTTATATGTTACTACCTCCAATCATAAAAACAAGTCACCATTGACTTTTGAACACGCCTTTGACCATTCGTCTTATTAGTGCAAACATGCATAAATATAAATATAAATTATGTTTAAAGTACCTTTAATAATAAAACAAATCATAAGAAAATAAATGATAACTTACGTAGTTTTTTGAATAAAACGAATGGTCAAAGGCGTGTTCAAAAGTTAGGCGACTTGCTTTTATGACCGGAGGGAGTATTTTATTTGCTACAGTATTGTGTTGACCTAACTTAGGTCCCTATTGAAGATGCTCTTAGTCTTACTCTTGACTCCTTCCCCATCAACAACCACCCACATACCACAATAGTCTTTACTCTTGAACTTCTCGCTTATATGCTCATGGGTTGAAAACAAAAACCAAACACACTCCTATTTGGGTTTTTATCCACGGGTAATAAGGTAAATGGGTAAAATTGCCATCCCTGCTCGCTCCTCGCTATCAACGAAGCTTGCCAATCCCGCTGCTCTTGTCTTCTTCCCCAACACTTCCTACGCATTTTCAGGCCCGCTTGGCTCCAAGATAGGGAGCTAGACGGGTCTAGGTGGCACGAAGAGGCCTTGTCTTCCTTCACACCAACACTTTTTTCCTACGGATTTTAGGCCCGCTTGGCTCGGAAATAGGTAGCAAGAGGGGTCTGGGTGGCACGGCACTCCTACAAAAGCTGGTGATGCGAGAAGGTAAGAACTGAGAATGAGAATGGAGATATTTGGTTTAAAATAAAGAGCATGTTTTGTTTATAGGGTTTATTGTCTTTATGGTCATGCCGATGTAAAGGTCATGGCCAATCCAGGTATGACCTTGGGCATGATCTGAAAGGCAAAAATCTATGTTAGCATATAGCCAATAAAAATGGCCAATGAAAAATGATGAAAATTTTAAAAAAGATTTTTCAAATGGGTTGCCTAGGATTTTAGCCGTGAAAACAAACACTTGCATACAGGATCGGGGGTAACCACCCAAAATTCATCTAATCCTAGTCCGCCGTCAGCCACACTTTCATCCATCAAATTAGTAATACCCTTCCATCATTTCATCCATCAACACACTCAAAGCAACGTCGTCACTGGCCATCATACAAAGTAAACAAAAACAATAGTAATAGAGGAATAATTCAAGCATCCCAAATAGACCATTAATCCCTTCCACTGAAACATTAACTAGTTCAAAAACAACAGTACCTACTTCCTTTCCAGGCACTCACATAAACACCGCCACCGAAGTTCCCACTTATATCCAGTCTGAGGTGTGCCAAACACCCAAAATATCATACTGCTAAGGAAGACAACACAAAATATTGGACCCACATCATTGGAGCATCAATATTACTTGTCACCATGCTTTGCTTTCGAGTGAGATTGGAGAGCCATTTCACTTTTGAATGTCCTACGGGGCAACAACAAAACATTATATTAGATTGAATCAACCAATTATTGTGAATCACACACACACACACACACACACACACACACACACACACACACACACACACAGAGAGAGAGAGAGAGAGAGAGAGAGAGAGAGCCTTACTTAGTGCACGACTTGCATGCAACTGATCCATCAGATTTTGGAGACTTTTCATTGTTTCCAGGAGTCTTGCTTGCCTGCTTCGCGGGATGTGGAGTCGCCACATGGACACTCTTCTTGTCACCTGCTTAAAGGGCACACATTACAAAACCCAACCAAATGATGGGAAAAGACCACTTCAACTCAGCACATTGACAAGTTCACACCTGTCTTCTGGCCAGAAGGAGTGGCAACCTTTGCCTTCTTATCAGAAGAAGGTGTCTTCAACACACCTTCAGCTGCTCTCTTCTTCCCAGTCTCTGGCTGCAGCATGGCATTACACTAGGTATGATGGCATCACAACGAAGGTAAACAACACAACAAGCACATACCTTCTTGGGAGTTTCTTCGTCGTCATCCTCATCACTCTCATCCTCATCATCTTCACTAGAATCCTCCTCAGATGAGTCCTACAATACCAGTTTCATGTATGAAGCATGGGAAAAAAATTCAATCTATGAAGTAGACCATATGTACAAATAAACAATTTTTTTGGTCCAAAACTCACATCATCTTCAGGAGATAAGAATCCTTCATCAGTATCTGAATCAGAAGTCTCATCTGAATCAGAATCATTAGCATCCTTCATACTCTTTACTACGTCCTTTGCAACAGGCTTTGATCCTGAAGCTGCAGCATCTATCTTCACTTGACTTTTCTTCTGCTCCCCCTTTCCTTCAGGTTTGCCTACACAAATGTGAATGTGAATTCAGATGTATTACCTCATCAATTTTCAAAAGGGAGTAAAACAGATATGCATGATTGAAAGATATACAAACTAAAGGGAAGATATATGGATACCATTTTCCTTGATCACTGGAATGTTCTTTTCCTCATCTTCATCTAAAATTGTAACAATCTTGTTAGATCCTTTGGGTTACAATAACAGATACTAATGCAAGGACAGTCATGTACATACCTTCAATCTCATCAGAGTCAAAATCCATTGTGGATCAAAGCAAAAGACAGGTCAAGGATGCAAGAATAACATTATTTGAATAGATTGTACGGAGTGAAAAATAAAATAGCAGACTATGACAATATGCATTCAAAGTTTCAAGAGACTGTTAGCAAAGCATTTAAAAGGATATTCATCTCCCTCAGCTTGTTGGTGAACCTTGTAACCAGAAAAGAACACACTGGCGGTCTTTGAAGTATGTGATAATTTAAACTCTTTATCAAAGACCAAATCGAACTGGATTTGAGGGAACCTCTCGGCAGAAAGGGTTCCAATTGCTAGCTTCTTATCATCAACTTGGACATACATCAACACATTGTCACTTCCTTTTTTTGATTCACCAAGAGCAGCCTGCCAAGAAGTTGTTCAACAAGATAATGAGTGTTTCGATGAAGATAGAATACAACATATAACATATAACTGAAGGCACAAAGAAAGTTGCGAGAAGAAGAGCAGGAGAGGCATAAACCTGACCTGAGAAAGGTGCAAAAAGTGGTCATCTTCTGCTTTGCATTTAACAGTCTCTCCAGGCTTGACTTCAAGACCTGCACACAACCCCGACTAATCAGTAGAAGCTGGATTTCAGAATCAAATTTGACTATGCAAGCGTACAAAACCACCATCTTTCATTATATTTTGAGTTAACAGAATTCCATGTAAAACTAGGAAGGCCAGGATACATAACCCTAGCAAATCAAACATACTAATTAAGCGGTGCCATAAAAAATTAAGTCTAGAAATCACCAAACGTTGTATACATCAATATGGAGAAGTGCAGCATAACCATGGACACGGCTACAAAGTATGACATATAAATATAAATTGAAGATCTCTCAGCAACACAGAAATAAACAAAATGATTTAAGGGGGTTGAAAAAGAAATAGAGTAGGCGATTCTGTTAGCAGGGTGGATGAGCTTTCTTTTGGATTCCTGGTATTCTACGACTCTTTTCCACACTAATTACCCGTAAGTTGGAATCGTCTTTGGCATAATCCCCATTACTTTAGCAGGATTATTCGTGGCGATCAGTTGTATATTTCATTAAGTAATGTTTCTATTTTACGGTCAAATTGGAGATGCAATTCGACTTAGTATTGTATAAGTCATTTTAAACTGCTTCGACATAAAGAAGCAGGACAAAGCTCATTCAAGCGAACGCCATGCCTGCTATGGAACCGAGTAGCTATGTAATCTCATCTCATGATACATGAAGTATGCAAATTGACTTTGATTTTGAGGGTAAGCAAATGCATCTAGAGCGCGATGGGCATGCGAACACTAAAACAAATAAGATAATTACATACTATCGAGTCGGGGCACCGAAATAAAATGGAACCAACCACGCCATGCAGCCATGCCAAGGGGAGAGGGGATTCGAGGAGGGAGAGAGAGGGGTTACCCCAGAACTCCATTGGAATCGGCGGCGGTGGCGGAGAAGAACCCTAGCCGGTGGGAGGAGGAGAAGCGCTGCCTGCCTGCTAGGGTTTAAGGAGGGTGAGGAAATCGGGAGGTGTGGGATCCTTTTAAACAGGCGGGGGGCGCGGGCTAACCGTCCGATGATACGCTTCACGTCATCCATTCCGTTGGTTGATTGGCTCTTTTGAAAGCCCAAAATTCCAGGCCCATGCCAATGCTCTGCGCTGTGAGGCCCAATACCCATTTGTCCCTCTTTCGCTTTCGTTTTGCTATTCCTCCCTCGCGCAGTCGCGCTAATCCTATAATCCGGTCAGCCATTGACATGGGTCGGGTACATCCGGATAGGCCGTTCTCATATCCGAACCCAAAATCTAAAAACTATGCCCTAATCTAAACCCAAAATATTTCAAGGTATAAACCCACACCCATACCTGAATCTGAAATATATAATAAACTTATATCTCAATATTGAATACAATATATATGACATTAATCAATTTTAACTCTAACCTTTCATCAACTCTGAACATATAAACTTATATTTATACTTTAGCCTTTCATTAATACATATTTATTGATAACACATAGTGACATGTTATATTTTATTTAATTTTATTATTCTTTTCGGATACCCATGGGTATCCATGAGCGTAAAAATAAGCCTAAACCCAAAAACTATATCCGAACCCAAACCTAAAATATTTCATGGATATAAACCCATGCCTATACCCAAACCTATCAGGTGGGTACCCAAACCTATTGGTAAAATTGTCATGCCTAGCCATTGTCACACACAAATGATTATATAGTAGAAAATATTGTTGCCCACTCCATCCATGTGGACTAGCTTAACTGCTCTTTCACCACCTCAACTAGTCCTAGGAATTGTGCCGTGCTTTTTTAGGCCGGCCCGAGCACGACCCGATTTTGTCGACCTAAAGCACGGACCGGCACGAAATTATTTGGGCCTTGCAGGGCCTGAGAAGCCGGCACGACGGGCCGCCCGGCACGGCCTGAACTGAGGCATGAATTAGTAATTTATATTTTTGATGGTCTTTTGTTGCTCGGATGAATTTTGTTTGTATACAAAAGTTGTAGAGAAATTAGAGACGCATCTTTTTCATGTAGACCACTTTTTCATTTGAGTAATGCATGAATTTATAAAAAATATTTAGTGTGCTGGCTGTTTAGAACACACATCACCCATTTCGGTAATTAACATTTTTTGAGATATTCCGCTACTCAGATGAATTTATGTTCTACATGAAAGTTGTAGAGAATTTCGAGACGCATCTTTTTTGTATAGAAAACTTTTTCATTTGAGTAAAATATAAATTTATAAAAAATCATTTATCTCTCTGTTTTGTTGGGCGTGCCGTGCTCGGGCCGGCCCGGCCCGATTGTGGCCCGTAGGGCTTTTGGGCCGTGCCGTGCCTGGCTCTGGCCGTCCATGCCAGCCCGACATAGCCCGAAGTGTTGACGGGGCCGTGCCGGCCCAAAGCGCGATAGGCCCATGCCGTGCCGGCCCGGCACGGCCCAATTCCCAGGACTAACCTCAACCTTCCCGTATTCACTCCTTTTTTTTTTTAAGGAAACTCAAAAATTCTAAAAAATAGAACCATTGTTTCATGTCAAAGGACCATAAACTTTTTTAAAAATTTTGAAAAATTATATAGCCTTTTGAATTGAGAAATCATTGTGATGAAAATATAAAAAAATTGGAACAATAGAACCATAGCTTCACACAAAGGGTCCCAAAAATATTAACGTTTTTAAAATTTGAATAAAAAAATATAAATACTTTACAGGTCACTCAGAAAATCACAAAAACCTGAAAAATGGAACCATAGTTTTATATATAAGAGTAAATAAAATTTAGTATTTTAAAATCTTTAAAAAATCCAAAAAAAATTAATTAAGAAATCATCATGATGTGAAGAGATATGGAAATAGATATCTTTATGTGGCTGACGAAGCTATTGCTCATATACTTGTCAATATTGCCGGGCATGAAATGATTTATCTTCGGTAAAAGCCGAGGGGAGCAAAACAACAACGTGTAGGCCAAAACAAATAGAAGGCTTCGCTGATTTTTCAGCAGAAGCAAAGGGGAAACAAAGATACAACCCCACTTAATATTGTAAAAAAACAAATCAGGCTAAAGTGTTGGCCTACCTACCAACGATATTTGAAAGGGGTCTTGATTACATATTTTACTACTGGAAAAGACGAATCAGGCTAATGTGTTGATCTACCTAAACATATTTGGAGAGAGAAAATAGTTATTTTTGGCAATATGTTAGTAAATATTTGCGTGATACGAGAGCACACAAAACTTGTTTATGTTACTATTATGAGATCTTTGTCATTAGTTATATAGTAGAGGTCTGCTTAGAGTCCGACTCTAACTATAAATCAACCCTGTCTATTACAACACATAGTCCATGTAACCTAGTTGTACACATATTCGGCACAAAACCTAACAAACTCCACCTTGAAGAATATGGTCTCTACACCTTGAAGTTGTTTTAGCGTCTTGCACGAACCTGTGCACCCGTACTCTGGCTGCTTCTTTCTTTTGCAGCCTACAGCGGGCCGCCCGACGAGTCTTCCTTGAACTCGTCGCGTTTTGGAACAGATGACGCTGACCCTGCAAAAACACGCTTAGTAGCTCCACCTGCGACAGTAGCCCTTTCTTTTATAATAACCTCAGCATTGTCGCTTCCGAAGTCACATGAGCCTATTACAATATTGGCGTATGCTCCCCTTGGTGGACCTGAACAGTCTCTCTTTATGTGCCCCAACTCATTGCATCTGAATCACCGTACTGCCATGTTATTTTTTTCTTCTTTCCGGTCCCTTGACCGCCTTAATCATCTGAGATTAGCAAAGCAACAGAACGAGATTCTTCCACTGCATTGTTATTCTTCCTCAATTGATAAGACATAAGCGTCGCAGTAATATCCTCAGTCTTGATGCTATCATTGCCATACGTCAATGTTTTGACCAAATGCTTAAAGGACGGAGGCAACGAACAAAGAAGAATAATTGCATTGTCTTCATCAGCGATTGTCACCTCCAGATATGATAGATCCGTGACATACCTGTTAAATATATCAATGTGCTTGTAAATCCGACCCCTCCTGCATCTTTAACCCATATAACTTCTGTTTCAGATACAACTTGCTGGTCAGAGTCTTGGACATAACCTGACTGGCCTGCTTATCCCAAATTTTCTTTGATGATGACAACTTCATGACATGGTACATGACCTGAACTGATAGATAAAGGCGTATGGTTGCCGCTGCCTACAACCACATCTCTTCCCAATTAGCGGTCACCACCTTCTCCGGTTTATTTGACTTAAAATCCACCGCAATCCCCTGCTGCACCAGAAGATCCCGGACCCTCGCCTGCAATAAACTGGAGTTTCCCATACCGTCAAATCCCACCATACCGAAATTTGTACTTGTTGGCTTCATCCTGCCGACCTACGATTTTACCAACTCCAATTGCTTGTCGATGGATGTATCATTACCTGACCCGTTTACCCTCCTGAACAGATCGCCAACAACCCTCTAAAAACATCTCCCTCCTTTGGAATCTCATGCCTAAAAAAATTCCTTCGAAATCTACTCTCAAAACCACCGTTGATTGCTTTGAATTTTTTGGTTTGGCTCCCTTGGATACTCTTTTATAGTGGTGAATTATAGTATTTTTAGACTTCTATTACACCTCAAATCCGGGCTCCACCTCCACCTCCTTTAAAAAAAAATTCTTCCTATTTTAGCTTGATCTGGCACTGTTTACGGACACTGCCTCGCGCAGCCTTACTGATCTTGACATATACTATATCAAATTAATATGATCGTGGTCAGTTAAAGTATTAAAAATCTTTATGAGTATTTGGGTCAAATAGTGGGCAATATTATAAGAAACTAGACTTTGGAATTGTTCCGTTGACTATAAAATCCTTGCTTGGGAATCTTGTCACATATTAATGGGATAGCCCACTATATTTTGGCATAATGTAGTTTGTTATGCCACTACACTGCATTGTGGAAGTCTTATCTTATTGCATAAAAATCAGGCCCCCCTGATTTATAAATATTATGTGGAATTATATATTTCCCATTTAATATCACCACTACAACATACAAACACATGGCTATTTGAAAATTTTTGGATCGAAAATTCCATTAATCTTAAGTCTATAAGAGGGAATTTTAAAAATATGTTGTTAATAAAGATCGAATCTCGGCATTTAGGGGAAATACCCATGTATTTGAATGACTTGAGATTTTCTCTAAAGAAAAGTATCATAGAAATGATCTTTATAATTAAATATTTGCACACTAGTTAAACTAATCAAAAATTTAGTTGATGCTCATGTTACGTGAAAATAAGGAGTCTGCCAAAAATTTGAAGTTACCATTTACTATGTGTCGCATTTGATATGAAGTCAATGAACAACATTTACTATGATGTAAACTAGCGAGGTGGCCGGCGCGTTTGCACGACTAGATTTGTTTCAGCATATAGAGTTTATCTCTGACTCATAATTTATCTCAAATATATCAAATCAGATTTAGAGTTTATCTCTAATATATTATATCAACTTTACTATTTCAATCCAAATTTTTAATATTTTCTTTGAATCTAAGCCGCATGGATCTTTTATTTTTTTCTTAATTTATGTGAGATTTTTTTATTAATTTAGGCCGTTGTAATTTGGTCCCACCGTTGATCAAATTACTGAAATAATTTGGATGATGTGGACTACATGGTGGCTCCGTTTTTCTCTACTTTAATAATAACATAACATAATATAATAATAGATAGATAGATAATCGCTTTTGCTCCCACGCGGGCGCCTGCGTTCCGGCGCGAGCGCAGGCGCTCGCGTGGGCGCGTGCTCCGCCGGCAACGCGCGCTGCTCTCCACTGCTGCTAACCGTCGACGCCGCTGCTTGCCGTCGACGTCGCGTGGGCGAGCGCGAGCGCGGACAACGCCGTCGCCGCCGCTGCTCACCGCCGCCCGCCGACGGCCCGTTGATCTACTATTCTTTGCCTCTCTAATTTGCTCGATTTTAACTTACAGAGTTTTTTTTTACTTTTTTTTACTGTTTTTTAGTACTTTTGTGCGGTGAAATTTCTGTACAATCGTACCGAAAAAAGAAGCGTCTGCACGAAACGCAAAACGCAGACGCCTGCGTTCTAGTCGGTTTCATAGATAATAGATGGATTGATAAAAGCGAAATACTTTGGGATAATAGCATTTTCATCTTTAACTTATTAGTTCACGATCTGACAATACATGCTAATTTTATGGTTTCTTCTGCGGATGTCCTTACAGGACAGGAGTAGTGTTTTTTTTTTTTCAAATGCAATCCTGCTCGAATTCGACTGCCGGAGCCTGCCGTGGGGCCGGGATGGGAGGGGGGAATTTTTGTTGAGCGCGGATGCCCTAATAGAGGTGGCCAAATCCCAAATGGAAGGTGATGGAACTCATGGATACGGCCCCACGAGCCTCGGTCCGCACGGAAAGAAAAAGAGATTTTTTTTTTTTGAGCAGCAGAAGAGAAATCAAAAAAGGGGAAGGTATCAGCATCGAGCGGAGGCGAAATGGTGGTCGCCGTCGCCTCACCTTCGTCGGCGCCGGCTGTCGCGGCGGCCGGCCGCCCCCACCCCACTTACAAGGAGGCAAGCTTCTCCTTGGCTCGCAGCTCCAGCTCTTGCTCCCCCCCTCCGAAACTGGTTTAGAATCTAGATCTTGCTGCTGCGTGTGGGGTTGGGGGTGATTTGATTCTTGATTCTTGAATCTTGATCTTGTTGTGCTTGTGCAGATGATAGTGCAGGCGCTAACGGAGCTGCGCGGGGCGAGCCGCCGTGCCATCGCCAAGTACATCGCCGACCACTTCTCCGGCCTCCCCGCTCGCCACGACGCGCTCCTCTCAGTCCACCTCCGCCGCCTCAGGTCCCAGGGCCTCCTCCTCATGTCTGGATACTCCTACCTCCTCTCCTCCGCGGCTCCGCGGCAACACCGCGGCCGCGGCCGCCCGCCCAAGATCCCCTCCGCGGCTTTGCAGAAGCGCGGGCCTGGGCGGCCTCGCAAGAATACAGCTTTACCCGCTGCTTCCGTTCCTCCTGTGTCTGTGTCTGGTGCCAAGCGCAGGCCAGGGCGGCCTAAGAAGAACGCTATTCCTGTTGCTTCCTCTGTTGCGCTGCTGGGAGTAAAGAGGGGACCTGGAAGGCCGCGCAAGTATGCTGCCTCTCCCGTTGTTCCGCCGCCGCAAGCTGGAGTGAAGCGGGGTCCTGGACGCCCACCGAGGAATGCCACTCCTGTGGCGGTGGTACCGACTGCTGTGCTGGGAGCAAAACGGGGTCGTGGTCGCCCGCCTAAGAGTGCGCCAGTGATGTCTGCAGTACCAAGAGCAAAGGTCCATGGAAGGCCACAGAAAGATGCAGTATCTGTTGCTGTCGTGCCCAGTGGCAAAGGCCGCCCTGGACGGCGTAAGGTTGCAGTAGCTGCTACTGCCAGGCCAAATGAGACGCGCGGACCTGGACGGCCACGCAAGACTGCTGTGACCATGGCTGATGTGCAAAGCTCCTTAGAGAATGCTGTGGCCAGCACCAGAGTGTCTGGTGCGAGGCAGGAACGTGGGCGTCCTCGTAAGGCTATGCTTCCTGCTCACAGCAGCAGCAATGCTGCTCCTGCGACTGCAATGCCTTTGTTGGTTGCTGGGAAGAGAAAGCGTGGCCAAACTCCTAAGGAAAAAAGAAGGGCAGGGCAATCTATAAAAGATGTTTTACAACCTGGGTATACGCTGTATGGGGATGCTGCATTGGCTAAGAGAGGACCTGGAAGGCCAAGAAAGGAGAAGAAACAAGAAGTTCAACCCTCCGAAATCAGAGGCGCTGTAGCGGCAGAAAAGAGAGGACGTGGAAGACCTAGAAAGGAGAAGCCATTGGAAAAGGACCATGCAGCAGAAATAGGAGTTGCACCAGTGGTTGAAAAGATAGGACGAGGGAGGCCAAGGAAGGACAAGCAGTCATCAGCGAGATCTGTTGAAACTGAAAATATTGTATCAACGGGGAACAAGAGAGGGCGTGGGAGGCCAAGAAAGGACAAGTCTTCTGAAACTGGGTTTGCGCAAGCTGCGGGTGAGGTGTCCAAAGCCTTTCCAGAAGCTAGGCCTGAAAAAACCGATAATTCGGTGTTAGGGGAGAAAACAGAAACTGAAGGTGTAGCTTTGGGGGAGAGGAAGGAAACTAGTCCTGCAGATGCTGGAGGCGTGTTAGTCTCTGGAGAGAACGCAGAAACTGTTCATGTGGAGGCTGGAGATGCAATGTCAGGGGAGAAGACAGGAGGTGATCACATGAACTCAAACATTGGCACTGCAGATCTGTAGTTCAACAGCTTTAGCAGGACCCGCAGTTGTGAATGTGTGCTCATGGATCTATAGCTGATGGTGTACTGAAGATCGGTAGGTGTTGCAACCAAGAATGCTACTCATATGTTGTTAAGTAGTTTTGCAAACTTAGGATACTAGTATATTTCCCCTACAAAAGGATTTAGAGTATGCGTTTGATGAGATTTACTTTGGGGGGTACGGCTGAATTTATAATCCTCAAGGTACCACATCTGATTCCTCCAGTCAAGGCTGGAATATTTGTTATATTTGGATGAGGTTCATCAGTTTTTTTTTTTCCTATTTTGAACATCAATTAGTAGTCTGGAGTCTGGACATCTGGTTGCTTACTATCTCTGTTTTGTGATTTTTCTATGTCTCTATTCAAGTAATTACTGTGCAGTGCTTGTTTTTGAGTCATCAAATTAATTTACATGGTAAGTATTGTCGGTGTGCTGTTAGCATATTGGCTGCACAGGACACATACAATACTAGTATGTGCAAATTCCTCCCACAGGAAGGTTCGATGTGTATGACATGGAGTTTTGGGGCTAGCTTGTTTATTTGCATGGTCTAGCGTGGTGAGCTTCTGTCATTGTTTATCAGGATTCACTATATTCTAGACCATATCCATGCTCAGTTTGCTGTTCGTTTATCAGGATTCACTAATAGCGGACTGTGTTGTTGTGTTGTTGAGTTAATCTATCTGATTCCATGCTGCTGCTTAACTTGATTTTTCGTATGCTGGTGTGTTGTTAGATGTACATCATACAATTAAACTGTTGAGCATCATTCATGCGTCTGCTGACATTGAAAAATGAAGTACTCCGAGATAGACACGGTCGTTCTCAAATGAGTATTTCTGATACGCCCTAGCTTGCTACAGCTGGGGAAAACTTTGCACGATCTGATATTTCCCGTGCCTTTGCTAGCCCAAAATGAAGCAGACCGAAAGGCTCGTTATAATTTGTTATAATTCACGTTAGTCGAACACAATCATAATATCAAAAAACACAGATGTAGAGAAAATGTAATATAGGGGTATTACCAAGGATTTTATCTAGGATTTCTTTCCCTTCTACTGTCTTATGGATAGAAGCTCCTCCGGAAGCTACATCAAGGAATCTAGCACTGTTCGGCTTGAGACCCCGAAGAAAGTGCTGCATGAAAATGGGCTTCGGTATAGCTAAATCTGGTCTTGAGCAGGCTAGATAGGTGTAGCGTGCCAGGCTGCCCGAGAGTTTCTCTCTCACGAAACTCTCACTCTGCTCAAAGTTTAGGACTTCCTTGCGGAGGTCAATGATTTTGAAGAGTAGAAAGAAGGTGAAGCATAATTTATCCTTCAAGGCCTTCCAACTTCCTTCTACACCACCTACGTTCCGAATGTACCAGTTCTTTGCTGATCTCGTTAAAGAGAACGAGAGCAACTTCCATTTTAGGGTCTCTTGGCACATCCTCGGAATGATGATAATAGAGCAAAGCTGCTCAAATTCACGCAGGTGGACGCACTACAAGAAGACTAGCCTATAGCAACACACCCTTTGCATCATATACTGGTTGTGTTGCTGAAGAACACATGATGACTACCTACTCTAACACACACCTGCATCACTTAAAAATTGTGTTGCAGGGAGACTATACTGCAACACATTATATGTTGCTGACACTTATGTACAAAAACATTGTCTTGAACAAAAGCTAGCATCACATAATATTCATGTTGCTAATATAACAATACTAGTATATATCCAAACAACATTGACCAAACTATCGAAAAATTTAGATCGGCTATGGGTACCCGCATTTTTTTGGTAACATCGGGTATCCGGCTGTTGTACACAGGCCACAAGGCCCAACCCAATCAGTGACCTAATATCCACCCCCAAATCCCAAAATCTGTCTCACTGCTTGTGCCGCCGCGCGACCGTGGTGCCCGCCGTCGCCCGCGTGCCCGTGCGCTAGCAGCAGGAGCGTCGTCGTCGCCCTTTCGCCTCACGCCGTCTAATGAAAACGGGTCGGGCACTACCCGACGGGTACCCCCGACGGGTATTCAACCCGACTGAAGCCAGTTAGAAAACGGGTTGGGCTTTTATTTAACCGTCGGGTATCGGGTAGGGTTCGGGTAATACCCGAATATTTTGAACTGGTTCGGGTTAGCCCAATAAGCCACTGCCCACTCCCCGGTTACACGCCCCGCCGCCTCCCCTGCCGGCCCGCCGCCGCCTCCCCTGCCTCGCCGGTCTTCTCCTCCGTTCCCTGCTGCCGTCGCCCCTCCGTATCGCCTTGCTGCCTACCCTGCCGCCCGCCGCCGCCTCCCCTGCCTCGCCGGTCGCCTAGAACAGCATAAGCAGTGCCTCTAAGGTAATCTGCAAATCTCACTCGCAAGTCATCTGTGGCTATCCTCGCCAACTTCTCCATTTACAGTGCCAAATCCCCGCGGCTGAAGGAGACATTGAGCTCCTGCCCATAGGACCTATTTAACGGAATGTGCTTCAGAACTACTAACATTCTTGTCCCTTCACCACCTAGGACGTGCTCCACAAAGTATCTAGGCGCAGATGCACCTAAAGTCTGCATCATCCCGATCAAGAAGGCAGACTGAGTTCCCCTGATCTGATCCAACGGCACCGAAATCCTTACCATCCTATAAGTGTCATGCTATGGATGAAGATGAGAACTAATGCATATGTAGAATGCGACTTATGGCCGTGCTGGTAATTCAAAATGTATGATGCGGTGGTAGAAATGAAATGATGAGATTTACCATGCATTCATAATGATGCAATGCCAAAAATAGTTTCGGGATATTTTTATTTAAATTACGCCCTTAACAATTACGCTAGTATCTATGTGTGGTTCTCATAACCATTGCTCTGATACCAACTGAGACGACCCTTCCAATTACCACATGGTAATGGCCTCGTTATGCCAAGATTATGGACTAATTGTGTGGGTTTGGGCTAATACACCCGAATCATATGTCCACTGGAGTGCCACTTCGGATGCGAGCCCAAAACCAGAGTATTGCAGCAGAACAATAATTACATAGTATCATGCTTTATTACATCACTAGTACAATGCCCGTGCTCTGCCACGGATCTAAAAGGGATGAAAGGGGGCATAAATTGAAGAACATATGTTGAATATACTCAATAGTCCTACACCAACAGTTAGAATTGAGCAATTTTAATTTTAAATAAGTTGTAAGTCAATCAGTAGAATAATAAGTTTGACATCATTAGGCAATAGAAATTAATTCCAGAGATGCCTCGTGTTAGCAAAAAAAATTCTTAAAATAAATAACTGCTTGATGTTGAACAAAGAATCTTTCTGCTCAAGAAATCTATGGCAAATCTTTGAATGATAGCAAGCACTGCAAGCTAGCTTGCCCGCTCTTGCAGTTGCAATGCCGAGATATGAGGTCACCGCCATAGTAAATTACAAAAAAGGGAATTGGATGTCTTGACAACTCACGGCATATACATCTCCACCAGTAATGGCATCTCCAACATCTGAGCCACATGACCAAAAATTATTATTTTTGTGATCCAGGGCAAAAAAAAATTTCGTCACACATAAACAATGATTTTTCGTCCATACTGATAAAGGTTCAGCAGACAGCAGGTAAACAGATAAAGCATTTGGGCTTTTCATCTAAAACTTCAGCACGAAAATAATTACATGAAGAAAACTTAAATACTGAAATATCACCATTCGAGTCTTCAAACATTTGTACAACATACAAGAAAACTGAGACATGGAGGTACAAACCCCATGAACGGTAACTTTGATAGCACTCCAATTTTCAGGTTCAGCTGTCACTGTGAGAGTAGTGACTGTGCACCCTTCACTTCCTGAATAGATGGTCAAGCTCAACAGATGTAAAGGGAGGATTTGAGCAATGCATAAACACCACTTTACTTCAGTTGGTACTGGAAACTAAACATGTAACTACTTAATATATAGTTATTTTATTATAAAATATAGACTGACATCCTATCACAGAAGCACATGCAAAACCTTCATTAGTTGAGAAGCATCCCATACCGATGACTCAATCATGCATCTTAAGCTAGTAATCAAATCAACCAACACTGCACTAAGAGTATCCAAGCAACAATTACTGGTTTAGGATGTGGCACTATGTGATAAATTGCATTTTTCAGTGATGACCATTTCCAAGTAGCCTAATATAACAGGCTTAATTGCATACGATATTAAGGGTTAGTTCGATAGATAGAGGCGACACAAGCACTCAATGCATTAAGAAGACCCAGTTGACAGTCATTTGTATCAGCATGAAGCATGTCTTATAAAAAAACTAAAACGCTTTGCCAAAGACACTTGACATATAGCAGAAAACTGATCGGAACATCTTTGCTACAATTACTCAATCACTGTACTGATTGAATATTGCATTAAAAATACCTCACTTCTAACATGACTAAATACAGGTGATCCACTGCATACCAATAATAACGAGGCCCTATTTGGAGCAATACTACTATCAAAACCAGATTTCTTGGATCAAGAAGTGTATGGATCATAAGAGACTTCATGGCATCTAGCTATGTTATTTTCTAATGAAAATGGCAGCTTAGAAGGGGAAACTACAGACATACAACTCAAAATTGGGAACACACAAAAGTATAGATTGCATCCTTTCTTATAAAAACAAGAGTGCAACATGCATCTTAAAATTTACATACATTGATTCAATGCTGTTTTAGAAGCCCTGTATGAATGCCAATTAGATTTGTAAACGAGAAAAAAAATTAAATCATTTGAAGGGTAAGTCGATAACTAAATGCAATACATATTAAGCTGACATTGCTAAAAAAACCTGACAATGCAAATTGGTCGATTGTCATCACAGAGCATTACAATCCTCGTTCCCGAGCACAATTCTCAGTTGCAAATTGGCCAATGTGGAAAATCCTTGATTTAGAAAGTGGAGTTTCCTCCTCGTTTCATGTCATCCTTGACCTAGAAGCATTTCTTGCCTAGAAAAAAACTACTTTCAAGTAAATCAATATTTCCTCGTTGTTTTATGTCATCCTTGTGTTTAGCACTTCCTGCCTAGGAAAAAACTACTTTCAAGCATTTGTAAAGAGACACACATTTATACTCACACGCATGCACCTACTACCCCCAAGTTTACTAAAAATCAATCTCCTTTCACATATGTGAGAGCTAGGCATGCAATATCCAAATCAAATAATAGTGGTGGATTTCTAGGGAAAAAACCTTCGGAAGCCCACCAATCTAATTAGATTGGTGAATAGACAACCACCTAAAATGATTTTTTTTTAGATATAGTGAGATTTCACTTACCACTGATATAGGAACTGAAGCAAGACTAAATAATAAACTTGGACAAACTAAGCTATACCCATGCACAGATTTTAATTATAGACATATATTTTGGATCACCTTTGTCAAGACTGATTTTAAACATGCAATGAAATATTAAAACCACATCTTACAAAGGTATCGATCACAATTGGTCATTTTCCCAAATTCATTTAAGATTTTAGAACAATATTCTATGACCATTTAGTTGTAGGTACAATAGGAGTAAAAGCTCAGTACTAAGCTCAGTTCTAAGTCCATGGATACTGATAGGAAGGAGTTAAGGCATTTCTTATTCACCAATCACAAAGCTAACCATGGAGACATCCTTGCTCTTCAACATACATACATAGACAATCCCAATGTCTATCAAGCTGGTGATTCATAGTTGGCTCTGCACCAATATGAATAAACCTGTAAAAGCCATATCATTAAACAAATTATGTGGAAAAACCTTTATTAGGAAGACATCTCAATACTTCCTTGATGTACTACTAAAAAAGCAAAGAATCCCAATTCATAATAAAGAATGATAGGAAATAATTTCCATTAAGGTAGGGCCTAAATGAACATGTACTGCATACAAATCAGAAGTGAACTTGCCAAGAAGATAACTCGTTAAGAGATACACCAACAAATACAGTTTTTTAACCAACTAAACTACTAAATTCCGAAAGAAAATGAAGAAAAGTAATAGTTTTAAATTCCTAGTTCTTTTCTACAGGACAAAAATACAAGGTCATATAGTAATATACATAGTAGTATAGTTCAAGAGCATCGTTGTGCGATATGCAAAGGCATGGCATGGAACCGTGGTTTGCAAAGAGGTGCACGCTGAATTACTGCCGATAAACAATAAACAAATGGATACAATATCGTTCTTTTTTTCAATGAAAAACAGTTGCACGTAGATGAATCATAGCAGATAAATCAATGACCATCCCCAAACCCAAAAAAAAAAACAATGGAAGAAGTACTACTCAGTACTCGCAGTGTGTTTGTCATCAAGGTAGTCCACTATAACATCCCAAATAAATAATGAATGGTTAAAAAACAGTATTTAGGTAAGTCCGTGTCTCAGTGATCAGAAAAATACGATAGCATGTACTATTGTACCTGCGAGCGTTGCAATTTTCGCCAGCACTTGCCATAGCAACAGTGCCAGTTTTTTAATGTCTCAATTCTGGACGCATCTCATCATAAAAAAATCGAGCTTGATCACCATAAAGGAACCTGCAGAAATAATAAGATCTCCTTTTCAGGCAAATCTCTGCCAATATGTGCAAGTACAACATATGAGCAATTGTTAGCGCCCATACTTTGATATGTGAATAGAAAACAAGAATTAAAGAAAAAACTCTACAAGAACTAAGTAGACACCCAAGATGAAAGTTGATATTAGAGGAAGTGAGACCAATTTGTATGGTTCAGAGAATGTAACCAAAAAAAAAAATGACACAAGTAAGACACGTCTTGAAAGTTCAAGTAAAAATGCTCACTTCTACACAAGTAAGGACTAAGGTATGTAAAGGGAGACCATTCTATTTGGAGTTGGACAAACACACACAATAATGTTGCAGCTACATGTAAAAATATCATATAAAAACAAAAAAGTCAAGCATTAAAAATGTAATTATATGAATGGCATTCCTTTATGCCACGGCAAGTATCATGCAAAAACCAAAAGTACTATCGACAAGGCTGGCTCAAATATATTTTTTACACAAAATTTCACAATTCAACATGCTGGTAAGATTATGCAAAAACATCATGAGCTCAGGGCATAAAAAAACTCTGATATAGGATCCAACTAAGTATAACTTTAGTACTGAAACCATAAACCAAAAATAAGCATGCACCTTGATTTGGTAGTCTGGGCATTGAGTAACTGCTTGACGGAGGCATGGTGTTATACCTCTTGCAATCCAGCGAGCTGTCGCAACCATCCCGCAGTGCGCATATCCTAACACTAACTTGCCGACACCACCTTTGTCTAATAGTGAGTGATGAAATGGTACTACAGCCCCAGTAGCAGCAGTCAAAGTGTTTTTCATACTATGGGTTCCTCGAATCAAAACAAGAAAGGACTTGGAACACTTATCACGCAGAATTGTATGAGCAGGCTTCAAAATCTGAAAGAGACACATGACACGAATTGAGAAAATACAAGCTCAGCTACATTTCTACAACCGCCAGAAATTAATCATGTCTTAATATAATTGAAGAAAACCAAAAAAAATCAGGGACAATATTAGTCTGGAATAAGCATTGAAAATAGGACAAATCTGGGACAAGATTTGTTTGGTTTCCCACCAAATCTTATTCTTCTCTGATTCCTCTTCCCTGCTGTCTTGATTTCTGGCCATTCCTCCTCAACGCCAATAATGGTGGTGGGGGAACACGGATCAGCACTCACCTGGGCGACGACGATGCTGTAGTAGTCGGCTACTTCAGAGGGGCCGTCCTCACCGGCGACCGGACACTGGGGCGGAGGTGGCGCTGCCGAGAGGGGGGCATCCGTAGAGAGGGAGGGGCGGCGGAGGGAGAGAGGAAGGGACAGCGTGGCAGGCGCGGGCGCGGCGGAGCACGCCGGGGCGGCGTTGGCTCACCTGCTTGAGGTCAGGGCGGGAGAAGCCGGACATGGGGAAGAACTCTCCCGGTCCCGCCGGCGCGACCTCCCTCCTCCTCCCCCTCCCCCATCGCCGCCAAAGCCGCCGTTGGGGCATAGGACGTGGGAGGAGACGGAGGAGGAGGAGGAGGAGGAGGAGGAGGAGCGGCCTTGGAGGTGGGGAGGGACGTAGGAGGACGGCCTGGGAGCATGGCGGGGAATGGATGGGAGGCGGCGGGGAATGGATGGGAGGTGGCCTTGGGTGAGGGAGAAGGAGGGGGACGACGGCGAGTGGGGAAGAGGGAGGTGGTGCGGCGACGGGGGCAGTGGGAGCGAGTGAGGTGCGGTGAAGGGAGGGAGAGAGGATGGAAGGGGCGGTTTTGCGGGGGATGGATGAGGACGGGTTTACTCGCGAATCGCTCGATCCGTAATCTCAGGCGCAAAACAGATCGTGGTACTGGCCAGAGGTAGATCGGACGGATTGCAACACACGAGATGGACGGTCCGGATTAAAAGTTCGAACTACCAGCACCACCATGACCACAAGGTGCTTTATAATAGTAGAGATGTATTGACATTTAGTTGTGTTGCAATAGGTCGTATATGTGATGCTGAGAGATTTTCCTCGTGCCTTGCATACATATGATGCTAAATTTGTGTTGCTGCTTTGCAACACATATACATATGTATAACATCATATGATTTGTGTTGCAGTGTAGAGTTCAGCAACACCACCTATAACATCACATACATTATGTGATGCTAGTAATGACTGCAACACATATGCGCACATATAGCATCATATGAGCGTGTTGGTATAGGGCAGTCTTGTAGTAGTGACGTAAGGATTCTCGTCTCTGACAACAGCAAAAGATTGCTCCCGAACCATGGCTATGAGACCTGGGTGGAGCTCATAGCCTGGTGTATCAATGGGTTGTAAAGATGGTGGAAACTCTAGGTACTGGCCCTTCGGAGCCGAGAACTGATAGATGGATTGTGAATCCATGTGGTATACGGACGAGAAGGGTTCGAGACTGATACAACTACCGTTCCCTGACAACGGCGCCAGAAAGCTTGTTGGTGATCCTTAGCCTAACATAATAATCCGCAAGAGCACGGATATCGATGTAGCTTTCACCCGAGAGTATTCCAGAGTATCGATTTCCACAAGGAACGAGAAGTGGACTAGTCAAGAATCTACGTCGTCCGGATGAAAGGGAATAAGATAAGATGTATGAGGGACGAAAGGGTCTTCTAGGTTTCACGTGACTTAAGAGTAGTAGCACCCAGTTTTATACCCTATTTATCTGCAGAGGAACACGGTAGACCCACTATCACTTGCTATCACTTAAGAATCCCAGATGATTACAGTAGCCCCCGAAGGGCTCTACGCAGTCGACCCGAACGCTAGTGGATTGCAAAGGGTAGACATGGTTGTCACCACCTACTACTTACCACAGGTCCGTTGGGTTGAGCGTATACCAAGGTAATATATAATCTAGACACCACGTCTATACTATAAATCACAGCTTTTACTAGTGCACATGATAAAAGCACAACAGAAGAGAAGGCTATTCTTATTCTAACGTCAATGAGGTACTCAGCAGATAAGTAAAGTAAAGACTAAATGTACTCGAAGTCGAGCTCCATCCCCGAGGTACAGTAGGAGAGGGGCCGGACCGCTCCAGCTCCTCTCTGCACTCTCACCTCTCCTCTCTCCCTATTTTCTAATATTCTAGGTGTCAGAGCTTCACTTTGTATCTCCTTCACGCCACCATGCTTTGCAAATGGGCCCTAGGGTCCCTTTTATAGCTCTCCAAGGTCGGTTCACAACCTAGGATTCATGGAGGTAACTTGGCTTTCACGAGGAGTCGCTTGGGACGTCGGTTGCTGACAAAGTGAGGTCGGCCGGCCTAGGGGAGGTCGGCCGGCCCCTCCTATCCACTTACTTCGCATCCAAGGGCTCATAGTACCTCCTGGAGTCGGTTGCATGTTGTCCAAAGTCGGTGCATGCAGGGGACCAGGTCGGCCGGCCTGCGGGGTCGGCCCCCCAGCCCTCCGATGCACCGTCTTGACTCTTTGGATGGCCAACCGGGTGTGGGGCCAACCGGCCTAGGGAGGCCCAGCGGGTCCTGGGGGTTTCATCCTCAGTCCTCCGATGCACCATCTTTAGCTCTTGCACGGCTAGGATGACCCCCAACTCGGTATCTTTGTTGTCTATGTGTCATCCTTGCGGGAGGTGGGTCCCTTAATCCAAATGACATCTCTATCCAATCTTTGGCTTCAACTGACGTTAATCCAACGCTCCACATTCATCAATTTGTGCTTCTTTGCATGTAGGAGGGAGAACCCGACTTGGGGCTAATAATGTGGGGCCGGCCGGCCTAGGGAGGCCCGGCCGGTCCAACTATTTCGGTTAATTTTGCTCAAATTTGTCTAAAAGTTTCCCTGCATTCAAAATTCACCAAAACTCATAGAACTCCGTTAATTTAAAATAAAATGATGTTATGGATGTTTCGGGACCACGGTTTTGTGAAGAATGTTGGTGGTCAAGTCGATGCAAAACGATCGCCAACAATCGTGAACTGTACACGCGGTACTGTAGCACATGGCCCTGGGCTGTAGTTAGGAAATTATGATATTTTATTATTAGTTTATATCTATTAGGGATTAATTTCTTAGGGTCCAAGTTTAGGAATTACTAAGTGTCCAAGATGGATCATAACTGAGTCTTAGCGTGTAAGTTAGTCATCCCTATAAAAGTGAGTATTATATCATTTTTTAAATCATCCAAAAGTAATGAAGTAATTTGAGATTCAACCTCATAGGCGGTGGCTCCGATAATAGCCTAGGCACTAGCTTCGAAAACAACTCGTCCCCCCACGTTAAGGGTCATATCTCCCCTTCGTCGTGTTGTTGTGTGCACGCAACATGCGGCTAGCATGATGAGTCGCGTTCGCACCAACAATGATGATATGAAGACCAATGAGAAGTAGATAATAAATATATATAGATAAATACGGTGGTAGTTCTGGATATATTATGTAATATATCTAAGAAGATCCGAGTAATTAATATATTCTCCAAATTAGACTTAGACTATATTAGAGATAACTAAGATCTGTCTACAAATCAAAGGATGCCTTACCCTTTGATCGAACATTCATACTCCATCTAGCAAGGGACAACATATAAAAACATGACTCATGCTGCTCTATTATATTGTTGTGTTTGTTGTACATCATTGTGTTATGCTTTTGGTCTTGTTCTTTTCGGCTTAAACTAAATTGAATTAAATGAAAATTTGTTATTTTTTATAAATCAAATGATGTAGTGCCTTGTAGTCATTTTTGTAGGGTTTTAAATAGTTCTTCTTAGAGTTTATAAAATATTTTTTTTCATAATTTCTTAGACTCGCCAGGACCTCTCTCGAGAGATCACAACTTCTTCAAATTTAAATTTTCAGCAAAGAACAAGGCCTTTACCTATGGACCCTCGAAGCACTAGTTCGATAGATACCTCTTGTTGTGTGTCAGGTGTTTTTTTAGCTAGTCTGGTCTCTGGTGCGTGTTAATATGTCTGTTGGATTTTGCTGTACAGCGTGCCTACTAGATGTTCAGCTCATGTTTGACGACTGAACCGCAATCGAAGTACAGTTCCTTCTGTTTTAGATATACATATGTCTATGCAACACATTGCTGTTGGATCTAGTATTGTTGATATATGGTTTTACGGTTTATGAATCCATCGGTATGTGTGTCGATTTTATGCACTATGTAACAGAAGTGACAATAATATGCTAACTTATAGGAAGAAAAAGAAGTGTTCGGTGGACTTCCTGGTTCACCTTTTTTTTTGGGAGTGACTCGGGGGCAGTCGTCTGGGTTGCTTCGTTGCAACCCAGGCGACGATTCCCCTTCCTCCGCCCCGCCCCGCCTCCGCCTCCTTCCTCCGCCTCCGCCTCCGCCTCCTTCCTCCGCCCCGGCCGGCGGCGCCCTCGCCGCCGCCCGCTCCGCCCCCCCCCCCCGAGGGGCGGTCCTCCCTCCACCGCTGGCCCACCCGCCTTCGCCCCCTCTCCTGGCTTCGGCGGCGCCACCGCCGCCGCCCCCGACGAGCCCCACCCACCTCCGGTCGTCCGCCTCCCCCGACCTCCCTCTACACCCCAGGAACCCCATATTCCCTAACTCGGCGAGGTCGGAGGCGGCGACGACGAGCGCCGGCGAGGAGGAAGATGGCGGCACGGCGAGGAGGAAGAAGGCGCAGGCGCGGCGAGGCGAGGCGAAGAAAAAATCGCCTGGGGCGCTAAGCCACCGCGCAGGCGACTAGCCGTACGCAAAATCTTTTTTTTTTTTTGAGAAAAGAGACTTATCATTAAAATATCAGTGTCCCTCTTACATAGAAGCCCTCACAAAAAAAGAAAATTACAATGTGATCCTGACAAGGGTCTAATGCTAACAATCCATCATCTCCGAATCTCTCTCTAACTCCATCGTCTTCGTGAACTCTAGCAACAGCCGTAGTCAACCATAGCATCATATTCTTTATCCTCGTCCACCATGGGAAGCAGATTTGAAAGATCAGTATCAAAAAGTAGTCGTGGCAGCTTGAATCTCTGACTCGAGGAACAATCTGAAGAAGGAATAACCATGGAAAAAACGCACTCGGCTGACTCGATTCCACCAAGATCTCCGGCGCAAGAAACAAATCAGAAATAACCAGATCTAGCAAACGAAGAAGGGCAAAACAGGTTCCCCCTTTCCCAATTGACAACTTTATCTTGGCCCTCACCGGATACCCGGAAGAGAAGCCCTGCTTCCGACCCAAATCACCAAGCCGGCCACGAACGCCGCGTCGACTTAGGCCCAAGCCGAAGCTTTGCATCTTCCTCTGTCGTGTCGACACAACGAGGTCTTTTATTGGCTAAAACGAAGAAAAATCACACCTTATTGCTCCGTCTGCTGACGAAGAAATGTCAGATCCCAAGTGCCCCGCCCAGATCCGTGTTCCTTCTACCCCGACAGCTGCCCGGAGGCTGCTGCCGACGCAAGGAGACGCCGGATCTGGGCGGCGTAGAGCTCTCCCTTTTTTCTCCGAGGCCGCCGCCGCCCTCTTTTTTCCTCGCGTCCTTCGCCCGGCGGGCTTCTGTTAGCTACTGACTTGCTGGTTCACCTCTTCTGAGTCCCCCCCCCTTTT
The DNA here is from genome assembly GCA_005191435.1 of Raddia distichophylla. Lineage (NCBI taxonomy): Eukaryota > Viridiplantae > Streptophyta > Magnoliopsida > Poales > Poaceae > Raddia > Raddia distichophylla. Next base: position 448,908 of record SPJY01013647.1, read on the forward strand.
TCCCCTTTCTGAGTGTAACAAGCATGGCGTAACTCGATATTTTTTTTCATTAGAGTTTGCGGTTTGAGATAAATTCCGGGCTAATGCCTCCGGGTTTATCGGCAAGGTCCATTTTCTCTTTTAGTATATCCAGCAAATTGGTGATTTGTTAGATTGATGGCATGGGCCATGGCCCTGCATAATCTCCCACCGCTCGACGGTGCCTCTGGTGATGTAATTGCGGGAAAGTTTTTGCTTTACCACCTTTTAAATTATTTCCGCGGAAATGGAGCCCAGCCAGCGGTTATGGCAAACGCCCAGTGGCTTGGCAATGGCCGATGGGTTCACAAATGGTTAGAAACGGCCGTTGGCCCCCGCCTATCGCCCTCGCCCGAGGAACGGGCAATCAATTTTCTTGAAAATCGTTCAAAAAATCCGAATGTTGTAAAGATGGGAAAATCAATCCGATCCAAAAGAGATTTTTCTTTCTTCCATAGTTTGGTTTGGTTGACAAAAAACAGTGTTCGCAATGTTTGGATCGGAATGAAAGGAAAAAAAACCGAAGGCATTGGAACAACATATCCATGGAAAAAAAGAGATTATAATAGCTCTAAAAAAATCTTCGAGCACGTAATAACGTTCGGATGCATTCTCTCAACTTCGAAACCTGAGAAATATAAATATAAAAAAAATGAACTGCATCGTGGGGGACAGCATGCATCGTGGCTGGGACGCTGATCGGACGGCGGAGCGAACCAGGAGCATCTTTCCATGCGCGCTCTGGGGAAAAACGGAACCCGTGCTTTTGTCGTTTTCCTGTCCCGTTCGAGACGGGATCCCGTCCGAAAGTTTTTCTCCTCTGGTAAGGCGAAGGCTTCTGTTTGATGTAGAATGGTTTTCGTAAAAATGTTCTTCGTGCTGTCGACGGACGGAATAGATTGAAATTCGGCGATTGCTTTGCTAGTGGTGAGATTGTATTGGAATTGAAGAGTTTTTGCATTCCAGTCCGATCAAGTTGAAAAAAAGATTGGCTTGGGCCCAAATTAGATGAAGTCGTGGAATTGTATTAGAATTGGCGATTCGGCTCGGAGTCCAAACCGAAGAGAGGGTCGGGCCGTCCGGCTGTATACACACACACACACCAGCAACCAACACAGGCCACGAGCGTCACTACTTTTTTTTTGAAAGAAACAGTGTCACTACTTTACCCACGAGAGAAGGACGGGGCATGGCCGTTGATCTCGCACCTCCCGACCGTTCGATCCAGCTAGCCCCGCGCGAGTCTGCACCTCCCACACGGCTCCATCTCCTCGTTCGGCTGACAGGCTGAGCCGCTGAGTACTTTCCTCCCTGGACTCCATCCTCAAATTTCTTCTATTCATCCAAATCCCTAGCGCCGCCGTCGATCTTTTCGGCTGCGCCGCCTTCGATCTCTCCGGCCACACCGTCCTCAATCTCCTGGCCTCGCCGCCCTGTCCTCGTTGGCTCCGTCTGGACCTGCCGCAGCAACGCCTGCGCCCACCATGGTGATGGCGCCCTTGCCTTGGCCCTGCCCTGCTGCGCCCAGTCCGGCCTCATCGCCCTCGCCCGAGAAAACCCAGCTGGGCGCCGTCTTCTTCTCCTCGGCAGCACCATTATTTTGTTCAAATATGAGAAATAGCTTCCTCTTGAACTCTTGATATTTTAAGTGATATTTTGTAATGTATAGCATGTGTGGTTGTAAAGTTGCGATGGTGTTCATGAAGATTGTGTAAGAATTGCTTTGTATGAAAATTTCATGAATCACCAAATGAAAAAATTCTTCTGTGATTTAATTCGATGGCTTTCATCTGGTATCGATAGTTTTGTGCACAAGCTAAGGAGATGGTTTCTTGTATTTGATTGTTGATGTTCCTGTATAACTGAAAAATCAATTAGTGCATGAGTCCAATGGTGGATAATTCTGAGATTGATGTTTCATTGAATCACTGCCACACAAGGAGCAGAGGAAGCCCTGGTTGTTCCTTGAAGTTACCAAATGGCGGAGCACCGAATATTATAAGTTCAAAGCCTATGCAGACAACTCAGAAAGGCTAAGCTCAGCTCTGCTGCAAACAAGAATCCCTCTCACTAGTTACTAAACCACACACTTCTCTGATGATAAAAGGTATCAGCAATATGGTTTTCTATCAGGTGCACGTGTAGTAAGTAACCAAAATGAGAGGTACTAGGAAGTTGAAAACAAATATCACAAGTCTGAAACAGTGCACCAAATAAGCAGTGCACCATTACATATTTATATTAACTTAAGAGTTCAGCTCATGCATAGAGAAAGCTTTTTGGGCATCTCAAAATCATTGATTAATTAGTATATTGAAATTTTCTCTTGTGAATGCTAATCTTATTTTTTTGAGGGGTTCTGGATGCCAACCTCATGGCTCATGTTAACCAAGGATTAAAGAACATACATGTACTATATAAGGGAGCTTCTGAGCTTGCTTAGGAATACATAGCACCGGTGGCCGACATTTAAAACATGAAAACCAAAAAAGGCAAAATCCCTTTCTTGTTCTGACAAAAAAATGTCCGTATCCAATATCGACACTATAGTGCATATCAAAAACAATAGTTGCTTGTAGGCACAGATTGCTCGTCTTCAGAAGCAATGGATCATCACAAACAATAGTTGCTTATAGGCACTGATTGCATTATGTATGTTTTGCTGCAGTGGTCTGAACAATTTGGTGGACTAGACACAAGGATTGCTTTGAAAATAAATTGCTGAAATTTCAAATCAATTGAAGGTTCTAACAAATAAATTGAATGTTGTCAGGTGATTGTACCAAACCAATTGATTATCTCAAATCAAATTATTCTGTCGTGCATAACAGATTTTTATTACAAAATTCAGTGGTTGACATGTTCACTCCGTTATGGTGCTCCAAGGTGCATGAATAATCTGCTAGGTGCTTGCTCATGTGTTCTGTTGTTTTCCCCTATTATTTTCTGATTTAAGCTGCATGCTGTCGAGAGCATAAAAAATTCTCAAATTATACAGCACAACATTGTCTATAATGTTTCTATAAATAAAAAAGCACAGAACAGAGGGAAAATGAACACCCAATTTTTGACAAACTCAATTAGCAACTCTTGTCATAAGCATGTGCATCGTTTCAATTGCACACTTCAAAATATCTTCATATTATACAGAAAGAAGAAACATCAAAACAATGTATTCTGTGACATCCTAATAAATATTAGAATGTCCCAAGTTTTATTTAAAAAGAAAAATTAAAATTATAATTTATTCCTTATATGAAAAACCCTGGAATTTCAAAACAAATAAATTTTATTAATAATTATTTTACATTTTGGTTTACAATTACAAATCATTTTGGAACTCCCTTTTCTGTTCTCTCTCTCCCTTGGTCGATCTCACCCCAAAGCCCTAATTCTCCGTCTCCTCTCCGACTCGCTGGGTCAAAACCCTAACCTTTCCTCGACCCGAACCCTAATCCTCCTGTTTTGGTTGAGACCCTGTCTTGGTCCTCGACCGGAACCATACATAACGAATTGGTATGGTATATTCATACCATAACATAAGAACAATAAGAACTCGAATTCTTATCGATCACAATAAGGAGAATTTTTTAAAATATTACATTATCCTCTCGGTCAAGTTGACTACTGTCTCAAGACTTAAACCCTAACCAGCATTGCCAGCCGACCCTCCCGTGCCACTTCCTGATCGTGCCATCCTTGGCCGAGCCAACCCAAGCCATATCAATATCCTCCAATTCCAAACTTATCACCAACGTCAGCCTCCCATATGAACAGACAAGAATTCCACCCATCATCTCCTTGCAATCAACCCAAACCCCAACTCCAATTCCGACCTGTAGAAACCCATCACAAACCCAAGCCTGCCTGGCTGCCTCCACATATAACCTGCAAACCCTAGCCGTGCCTCCCCACACTGCTGCTGCCATCTCCTCCCCAAGCCGCCGCTGCCCTGCCGTCGCCCTGCCCCACCGGAGCGCGCCGCCAACGGGACAGCCGCCGCCCCCTCGCCCTCCTCCTGGACCCGCACCACCCCGTGCCACCGCCCCTGTGCCGCCGTCGCCCTGCCTCGCCGCCGTCGCCGCCTGGCCTTGGCCGAGCGCCCAGCAGGGCCGCCGCCGGGGGGGAGCCACCCGCGCCGCCGCCCTGCCCCATGGAGCCGTGCCGCCGCCGGATGCCGCCCCACGCCGCCGTCGCCGTTGGAGCCGGGCTGCCGCTCCCTGCCGCCGCGCCTTGCGCCGCCGCCTGCGGAGGAGCCGCCGCCCTCACTCCTTCCCCATGGCCGCCGCCCCTCCCTCTCTCTCTGTCTCTTCCTCCTCCCCTTCTCTCTCTCTTTCTTTCTCTCTCTCTCAGCGTGGGTGGCTGTGAGTGTGTGTGTGAGGGGAAGAGAGAGAGAGTGTGTGTGGGTAGTTGAGGGATTTAATTCCCTTTTTGGATCCCACGCCTGCCCAGACCAGGTGGTACTGTTCATAATGAACAGTGTTCCATATCAATTTTATTTCTGCTAAACCGAAGGTCCGATTCACTCCAAACCAATTTTCCTAGTCTCGTACTATTTTATACTACCTATAGTATTTATTTCATGATTTTATAAATTTTCTGTGTTGCTGTTTATTTGTCCGTGCCTCGATTTGCGCGTAGGCTGTACCGGTATTTTTACTGAAGTCGTGAGCGTCGATGGAATCCCAGAAAATTATGAAGACCACGAGACGGGTCAATCTGTCGCCGTCGATGACACAGGAGTCGTGGTTGCCGACAACTTCCAAAGGACCCGAAGACCTGAACGGGACCAAGACGTCAACATTGAAGACGTAGACTGAGGAAGCCGACGACTTCTTGCGAGGCCGATCGCTACCAGGCAAGCACTAGTTGTTTGCATATTCCTATCCTATGTTTAATATATTCGTTCGTCCAAAAGTATGTGTTCTCTTGGCTATGATTTAGGGCAACAGCCTTTGGACAAAGGGAGCTTAATCGTCTTTACTTTTCGTAATTCACCTTTGCATGCATATTAGAATAGTGTGTGTGCCTTATTCATACTAGTCCTTTACTAGCATGACTAGACCTCATTTGATGAACCCTTTACTGTTCCTTAGCCTATCCTTGACTAGAAGTGTAGGTTTGTCGACGGTTGAGATATGACCTCAAGTTGATTAAGGTTCTGAGAGAGAGAGATAGGAGACACGCCGAACAAGATGAACAACAACGAACAGGGAGACAATAGCTTTTATCCTGGTTCAGACCTCTCGGGAGAGATAATAGCCCTACGTCCAGCCTTTCTTTATATCAAAGAGAATTACAAGGTGGAACTCGACAAGATGAACAGGTCTCGGCGAGTAGTATGCAACAATGCGATATTGGATGATCAGGTGCTTGGCCAGGGTCCCTCACAACGCCATAGGGGCCCTGTTTATATAATGCAGAGAAACCAATCTACCGAGGGAATATCGGGCCGGGCTAACTACGAGATCGTAACGAACTCAACATGCCAAATATATCCCGAGGCAGATAAGGCATACTCCTAGTCTTGGGGATCACGACTCCTATTCCAATCCGGGAAACCAACGTCCGGGTCTTCACGTAGCCGTGCAGAACTCCTGTTCGAGACGGACTCAAACATGATTTCTTGGCCGTTACGCACCATGCCAGCCAGAAAGCTGTTCGGCAGGATGCATATGGGCCAGATAGAACCTTCCAGGGGGTTGGGCCCTGACAGGCTGTTCAATTGGGCCGTCAGGGAGTGGGCCATGGCAATGGGCCGTAATTTTATCCCCGACAAGGTTGCATTGGGATTCACTATAAAATATGCCTTGTGAGGCGTATGCTTCGTGATGATGCTTTTGGTTAAACCCTAAACAATTAAAACTAGTGTAGATTACTTAGGGGAGACCCGGAAGTGATGATTTCGGGACTGTAGTGGAGATGAGAGGGTCTCCTCTAATAAGGACTCAAGCTTGTGTATTGCTAGACCAAACCTTACCGTACAACCACTTGTGCCTTCGGCCCTGAATTCAGGATTTTTTAAAAGTTTTGAGAAATGTAATTACAAATAATATTAGAAAATCTAAAGCTTTTAGGCATCCTAGATTCCTAGTTCCGTTTTTGCTTTGCAAGATTTCTAATTTTCTGGAATTTTAAATTCGTAGAAAAGACAAACGTTTTTATATTTTGCCTCGTTTTTTGTTGTCTCGAAGCGTTATGATACACCTTTGATATATACAATGGAAAAACGGATCCAAAATATGAGGGCATTTATCTTTTCTAGCTAAGTTAAGTCGTTAAGATGTTAAGTCGTTAAGCTGAAAAGAACTGGCCCTAAAGTCTAGATCTTATAAAATTCAGGAAATTATTTTTTTAAAAGTTTTAATAAATGTAATTACAAATAATTTTAGAAAATCTGAAGCTTTTAGCGGTCCTAGATTCCTAGTTCCGTTTTTGCTTTGCAAGATTTCTAATTTCTGGAATTTTAAAGGCCCTAGAAAATATATGGACAAAATTGGTATAAATTGATAAGGTAAAATGTAGTAGACATGTGCTTCGAACTCAGGTCAGTACATTGAAATCAACAGCTCTATCGCTTACTATCAATCGAAGGAATGCTTCGTCGTCAGCTGACCGTAGCGATGCAAGATGTGTAGATGAAAGCGTCGTGGCAGCAGATAAAAGAGTTGTGTGAAACATCGTCTCTCTCCAGCTTTATATGTAAGGATGGATGTTTACCCTGAGCTACAAGACACTTCTTTATGTAGGGTAGAGTTGGTTTTGCTATCAGTCAACCGTGTATCCCCAAATTCTTGTTCTAGTAGCCCTGCAACAACTAATTGACATCCTAACAAGTAGCCGGTGAAATGGTTGTTTTCCTTTGAATGTTTAGACAGTGTGTTATTATCTTTTGTAAGCTGTGATTGAATGGCAATCATGTAGGTTCTATTGAAACTCAATCATTGTGCAAGACATGATGTTTCATCGATAGATTTAACAAATGACGATGCTTTTAGAAGGCAACATATTCTTTGCAAACTAGCACATTTTTGCAGCCGTGCAATCCGCAAACGACAACCCTCCTATTGAAATTGTGTGGCTCACTGGATTGTTCATGGTTTTTTTGCATATACCTCTATTGTTGCTACCCTCCATGTGTGCCTCCCTGACCTCCTCCCACAGCGTCACCCTCACTATGTGCCCCCTCACCCTGCGTCGGTCCCTCTCCCCCACGTTGTCGTCTATTGGAAGGTCATATTTGATGCCACCCAAATAAAGATAGTGGCTACCACCTGAAGATCATCATTGCCACCGAGAAGCATGTCGTTGCCACTCTATGGTTGGATTTCGGTGCCCCTATTGAAGGTAATTGTTAGGATCTCAGGCTGAAAGGGGGGGGGGGGTGAATCGGCTACAATTTCAAATTTTACGTTCCTTTTTCGGTTCGCTTTAAGGCTTAGCCAATTAAGGAACCCAACTAACGGTGGAACCTAGCAAGTCTAATGTAGCGGAAGTGCTAAGCACGCGGAAGCTACTACCTCGGCACGAAGGCACGAGCACACACGAGCGATTTAAAGTGCGGTATGTAAAGATACGGCAAGAGATACGAACCAATTTTTGCTAGAATGTCTCAATTGGTACTGTGCATTGAACTAGGGGGAGCCATGTAGCCTCATGCATTCCATTCTTTCATTGGCCTACATTGATCATATTGTCTTTGCCATTGCTCATTGGTACATTGATATACATTATTTGGAGCTAATGCATATGCATCTAGTTGCTCATTGTTGCTTCTTGAGATATGCATGTGTTGTCATCAATTCCCAAAAGGGGGGAGATTGTAAGACCATGTGCCCATGGCTCTTTTGGGTTTTAGGGATTGATGACAAGTGATCGAGACCACACCAACATTAATGACTTTATTTGCTTGTTCTTCTATTTCTCATGCATGTGTGTTGGCAAGATCAAGTCCGGTATTAGGTGGACATCGTCTCACTGGCAGCTAGGTCCCACTTAGCACACCGAGATTGCTTCCTTATCCCCTCCTGAGCCTTCGAGAGAGATCGAGATTAGCCAGGTGTCTCGGGGGTAGTTTGCTTGAAGTCGAAGTCTCTAGAGTGTCCACTTTATAGATGTCCGGGTCGAGAGGGTTCCGAGAGTCCACCTACCTCGGGGTTTCGCAGACCCTAAGTATCCAAAGCCATATACTTCACCTGTGGCGCGAAACATCACGCCAAGCCATACAAAGTTTCCATCGAGTCCACAAAGCGGCAAGAGACCAATTATTGAGACCTAGGCGGAACTGGGAGAGAGATGAGACTTAGAGAAATCAGGAACCCATTTCATGGGCATCGCACGTGTCCGGCGGATGCCTGCACGCGTCCGATGAGGTGTGTCCAGAATAGTGTTTTTTAGCGCAGTCGGTACAGAGCCCGCTCGGATGCGTCCGCTCGACCACCTGACGCGTCCGATGAAGGTGATCCAGAACGCTCCCTAGGCCAAGTGCCCTATTACTGAAGCGGCGGACGTGTTCGTCCTTCGATGGTGGCATTTCTAGAATGGGTCCACATCCCAGGCGCGAGCGCGACATTTCACCGAATAGGTTGCGTGCACCAAAGCCAACTAGGGTTCGCGTTCGTCGAACGGGTCCGGCGGCTGATCGGACATGTCCAATGAGACCGTTTCAACACGACTTGATTTTCCTACGCTCGATCCAAGCCCTACACGTGTCCGGTATTGAGGGATCCAAAGGGGGGGTCTATAAATAGGTGTCTCCTAGCTCGAGGACGACTTGGGACTGTTCATTTGCAACCACCAAAGTGCCTAGAGCTTGAGCGCCTCTTCCATGGTGGGATCCCTAGCCCCATGTGTGTTTGAGAGAGGGAGTGAGTGTGAGAGAGAGGGAGACGAAGGAAGAGGAGCCCATACCTCTTCTCCACCACCCCTTGGAGTTCACCTTCAGGCCCCATCCATAGGTGGAAGCTTGGCCACCATGGAGATGAGGGGGCAGTGAGGTGAGTTGATATATGAGAGCTAGTTGGGTCTTCCGGAGTTCGAGGGCCACCATGTGTCTTGGTCTTGCCACCGTTGCGTGTTCGAGTTTGCTTCCTCTACAATCACTTCTTCGACTACAAACCCTCCATCTGTTGGGGGTCACCCATTTGTTGGTGCATCGTCTTCATTCGTCGTCGGTGAGGGAACCCTAAGTGTGTCCGGGGTCACTTCCATTCGATAAAGGAGCAACCACAGTGGATTGAGGGTTAGGGACAAAAGGGTCCTGGCTTTGTCGGCGGAGTTTCCTCAACGATGAGCAGGTGCACCTTTTGGGTGTGCACCGAACATCGGTAAAACACCTCGGTTTGCACTTCTTGTCCTTTACTTGCACTACTGTTTCCATACCGATTGCATGTGTGAGCCTTCAAGCCGCCTAGTAGCCGAATCGTATTCACTTGTTGCAATTGCTTTCGCTCGCTCGTCACTAGACTAGTAGGGATTCCATCGGTAGTTGGGTCACAATTTGATTGAGAATCAAGTACAACTCTTAAGCCTAAAATTTGAAAAAGCCCGATTCACCCCTCTCAGTCTAGGATCTTGATATATAACTCCCCCTCAATTGATTCATGTCGATCCCATATTTGTCTAATGCATCAATTCAAAATTATGTATATGAGTCTTGCATGCTAGTTTAATATTTATATTAAATGGTGGGTAGAAATGAAGGGATCTAAGGCCGCGAGGGTAATAACTTCGTATAGCATACATTATACGAAGTTATACGAGCGCGTTGAATTTTGTTTCTTTTTCGGTTTTAGTCAAATTAATCAACTAGGCCTAGGAATTAAAACTAGTTTGACTAAGTGATTAACTAAGGCTAAAACTACGAGAGTTGCGCGGAAATGAAATTCTACCTGGCTAGCCAAAGCACGAGAGCAATTCAAATAGCCGAAGCAACAAGTAGTAGAGTGCGGAAAGTAAATTCGAACAAGAGGCACACCGATTTTTTTACGAGGTTCGGCGCAAAGCACCTACTCCTCGATGCGGAATCTCCCCGAAGAGAGACCGGGACTCTCTTGTCCCGTGCCCGCAATCCACTCGGAAAGCTTCTAGGGCAAGGCCCAGGTCTCGCTTCCGACCCTCACACCGAGGCTGGGTTCCTCCACAAGTCGGAGGCTTTCCCGACACCCCGGCCCACGGAAGTGGCGCCGACCTTCGCGGAGAAGGTATTTGTACAAGCGACGTGGACGGAAACTTGACGTAGCCCGGCGTCGATGGAGTCTTGTCGCTTGGCGGCGTCCCAGCACCTTGGACGACGAGTCCGGCTCCTCGGAGGTGTAGACGTTCACGGCTTCCCTCGGTCTTCGGCTCCGGCGAAGAGGAAGCACCCGGTCACGAGCCGGGTGGCCTTGCCTGGGGCAAGGGCTTCGTTGGTGAAGACTTGGACGGTTGAAGCTCAGGGACGGCGAGGTGGAGTCTCAATTCCGGCAAGAGAAGACCCAAAGAGCACTCGAAGGAACAACCGGAGGACTCACCAAGAACCGACCAAAACGTGGGAGGAAACACCGGAGAAACGGAGGGGAAACACACCGGGGAGGGAGAGGAACACCATCTCCTACCTTCTTCCCTCACTCCCTCTCTTATCCACTCTCTCACTCAAACCCTTGCCATGGACATGGGGGAAACCATGGGGAGAAAACCAAATCAAACCTTGAGAGGGTGGAAGAGGTGGGGGGATGCTTGCTCTTCTTCTTCCTCCTCTTCTCCACTTCTCCTAGCTCAAGCACCCTTGGACATGGGCATGGAGGCTCCAAGATGGGGAACCACCATGGGAGAGACCCTTGGGGATGAGGATAGCTTTTGGTGGCTCAAAATGAAGCTCTTTCACTCTATCCCGTGCCCCCAACCCTCTATTTTATCCCCTCACGCGGGCCCTAAAGTTCAGATCTAAACCTACAGGGTGAAATCGGATATTCGATTGAGTTAGTATAGTTGAAATCAGATATCTGATATTGATTCTCCGGACAAACATAGGCTTGAAATCGGACATCCGATTTGCCTAGGTGTTTAAAATCGATATCCGATATTTCCAATATTTAAGCTCGGGACTCACTAAATAAGTCATATCTTTTGCTCCCGAACTCGGAATTTGATGATCTTGGACATTCTGGAAAGGTAAAAACAAGGGCTATCCAACCAACTAGTTTTCACAACCATTTTCAAAATTAATAAACCCTAAAAACCATGAAAATCACTTTTTGTCTCCTCTCTTCTCTCTCTCTCTCTCACCCTCGGATGCTCGGCTTGGGTTTGTTGGACTTTTTGTCGGCTTTTGGACTTTGGATAGGATCAACTTGGCTTGGGCAGGAGGTTTTCACGCCTAAGGAGTTTGAGTGAACTTGGTGGCTACGAAACATACCCGGACATGTCAAAAGGCTCCTCGGATCCTTCCGGGCCCTCCCGGTGACTTCAACCCGAAGCGAACTACCCCTGGATACCTGGCACTCTCTCGATCGCTCTCAAAGGTTCTAGACTCCGCTTGACTCAGAATAGAGACGACGACTCGAGTGCTCAATGGGACCGACCTGCCAGAGACTGAGACTCGCACATGATGTGCTCGAGCCTCAGACACGCACGCAACCAAAATCATTAAGAAGGAGGCTAGGAAAATAAAGTCCTTAATGTGGTTGACGTGGCACCAAATGCCAAAACCCTAGACCTAGGAGTCCTAGGACTTACAAGAAATTAGTTACTCCTATTTAGAGGTGAGTATTTGGTAGGATGATGCCCCTTATCCCTTGCCACCTAGGTAGGTTTTATTATTCTATGTTGGGTTTGCGAATGCTTAGCTATGCTTAGAATCAATGATGGTGACAATTGATGGAACTAGTCCATTAGTCGTATGATTTAAATATTGCAATATTCAATTATGATAATACTTTGTTGGTTATGATTTCGGTTATGTTGAGAGCAGAGTCGAACTCGAACGGGTGATAGGGAATGATGGGAGGATAGATCCCGGACACGTAGCCCCGTTTAGGTAATTAACGACCGAACATTGAGTAACTTCCTCTCATGTAATCCATAATTAATATTATTTGCACCACAGGTTTTCCACCTATGGTATTTCCCTAAAAAAAACTTCCTCTCAAGTACTATACGTATGACCACACATGGGAATATGACCACTTGGCTAACTTTCTGCGCATGCTCGAACCTTTTCACTACGTGCTTCTCTTGGGGGGTGAGGGAAACTCCATCTTTCCTCTTCATACTAAGTGAGGGCTTCATTCCAACAATCAGCTCTTTTGGTGTTTATAAGGGCTGCAAGTTGAGCGACAACGACTATTCAATGGGTAGCAACGGGTAGGAAAAAAGCGCATGTTCATTTATTACCCCGTCTCTTAGCAGCACTATTTAATTCTCGTTGTTCGGTCGAGCGGTTTTTTAAAAAAAACCCCTAACCAAAGGGCGTCTTCACTCTCTCTTTGATGGGGCGGTGCAGGATGGGTGAAATCCTCCCGTTAGTTGGAGGTTTGTTAGAAACCGCCCGTTCCCGCATTATAGTTTTAATAATTCACCCGAGGTCTATTTAATTTTATTAAAAAATACTGTATTTATTTTTTAAATTTGGGAAAATATTGAACGGTAATAAATTCGCTAAGGATGAGGGGCTGCGGCTGACTAGCGGGCCCGCATGGGTACATGCGTCGGCCATCGGGCGTGTGAGGAGGAGATCGCACGACGGCACGACTCCGCATGGGGGCGTCAGGGAGACGGAGAGCACGGAGGGGCTTGACCGCTTGAGCGCCGAGCGCGGCTCGGGAGAGACGAGATGCGGAGAAGGGGGAGGAAGAGGGACTGACAGGGTGGCCCCACCTGTCAGCGGGGAGGACCTGGCCTGAAGCGGGCCGAGCCGAGAGAGGTGAGGGGGATTGGGGGAATGGAAAATGCAGCCTCAGGCCTCGCCCAATTTATTATTAATAGGAAAATAGGGTTTCCTTAAAAAATTTGCGTCGGGTTCGGGTCTCGAGCCGTCCTCGTCCGTCTCCTCTCTCTCCCGTACGCCGTCGCCGCCGCCGCCATGGGCGCAGCCATGGCCAAAGACATAGCCCCGCCGCCGCTTCCGGCTCTATTCGGTGGCAACGGCTCCCATCCTGCAGTCGGCCATCCGGTAAGCCCCTCGCGCCACCGTACTCGCCTGGTCTCCTCCTTCCGCCTTGGATCTCTCTATGCTCGATTCCGCCTCGCCTGCTCGATTCCTTCGCCCCAGCTCGCCGCGCGCGCAGCGGCTCGCCTGCGTTGGCGGCGCGCGGCGCGGCGAGTTGGGGGGTTTCCAACCAAGGGTTTAGGGGTTTAGGGTTTAGGTCTTGGGTTGGGTGGTTCAAGCCGGTGGCGGCGGGAGGAAGAGCAAGGTGCCTGTACCAAGGCATCGCGGTCGTTGTGGCCTTTATTCTGCGATTATTATTATGTCTTTGACTTGGTTATTGTGATGTGATCTTCTGTGTAGATACCGAAGAACATCATCTGAAAGAGGATCCTAAGGCCTAGAGGGGGGGTGAATAGACAATTTTAATTTCTTTTCGATTATTCTTGGTTAAGTAACAAGTTAAGAATGACCCAATCCTAGTTGCAAGTCAAGTAAGCGGAAGCTATAAATAAATCACAAAGCAACTACGACATGGCATTCAAATGATCACAAGTAATACGAGAGAGTAAATGCGGAAATTAAATGAGAGAGTGACACGGTGTTTGTTTGACCGAAGTTCGGAGCCGCAACTCCTACTCTCCGTTGAGGCTACCCCTTGCGCACAAGGACCGGCTCGCTCTCGAGCCTACCGCCTCACTCACTCCCGGTAGTCGTTCCGCCACTCCGGCGAGGTGGACTCCGTCACCCGTACACCGACTCGAGAGTAGCCACACGCCAAGGCCTACTCCCAAGCCCTCGCCTCCACGAAGGATATCTTCAAAAGTAACAAGCCCGAAACGCCCCGATCATGCCGGATCGAAGGACTTCCATGAAGCTCGGTATTGGGGTTTGATGGATTGTGGCTTTCGATGATTTGTGGGTGGAGGAATGGCTCTAGATCACCTAATTGATGAGCTATGAATGTGGTAGGTGAAGTGGAGCAGCAAACCCTCAAAATAGCCAGCCACTAGGTAGGTATTTATAGCCCCAAGAGCAAAACTAGCCGTTGCCCCTCGGAAGAGGACAAAAAGCCTAGCCGTTGGCCTCTACCGGACGCCGTCCGACGGGAACCGGACGCCGTCCGACAGAGCGTACTGCTCACAAAAAAACGATTTATCGGACGCCGTCCGGTCCCCACCGGACGCCGTCCGACAGCAAGGAAAACTGACGCCCCAACTCCACCGGACGCTCGCCACCTCTGCACAGACGCCGTCCGATGGGAGAAAACTCAGATTTTTGAACTTTATCGGACGCCGTCCGGTAACGACCGGACGCCGTCCGACAGAGGGTGTTTTCGTGCTGAAAAAGTGTGGGGGAATTTAGGTGGGTTTCTCTCTCTCTAGAAGTCTCACAAAGGGATATTTGGGTATTTTTAGAAGTGGTGGACTACGGAAACCGAGTTTTCAAGAATTCACAAAGATCCGGCATAGTCCAAGAAATTCGAACCCCTTTTGAAATCCGACGAAAAACAGAAAATAAACCTAACTACTCCTAATCTATACGTGACCTCATCTCTCGCCCGGTCCACGTACTTGAAATCTTGGAGCAGCTCAGGAAAATTACGTCGCTTCGAATTAGGGTTTGTAAAAAGCGCCGAGTCTTCGCTAGGGTTCCGAGAAGTCCAAAAACCCCCTAGCACTTTTACATTAATTAATTTGACATCAATGCCACTAATAAAAATTAGGGCTCAACGATGCTCACACTGTGCCCCTTTGTGGCACTTGATGACAACCCAAGAGAGAATAAAATTTTTGAGCTGCAAAAGGGGTTAGTGCAATACAACTATGCGAGCAATTTCAAATTTAAGAAAACCACAACTCGACCAAAAGGATGTGCAATTAAGACAGCTCCCCCTAAATTCATGCATAAATTTGAAATCACAAGCCAAAGTAACAATCGCACACTTAATCAAGTATCGAGGCAACAAATAATATTACAAGGGAAGAACAAGACCTCGATCTCACTACCCTTTACCCTTACTAACCCATGACTATATTCTCTAACTTCTCCCCCTTTGTCACCAAGTGACACAAAAGGGAAAAGCTCCTAGCCGGTCTATTATTCTTGATCTTCGTCCATGTCGTCGCCTCCATCATGTCCATGGCCACCTGAAGATGAACCCAGATCTCTGCGACGCTTGTACAAAGGCATATGTGCTGCAGAGGGTACCGACCGAGGTGAGGATGGATCATCAAAAAGCTGGGTCGGTTGAGGATTTGGCAAAGAGAAATTTAGAAAGCGACCCATCTCCCCACCAGTAAAGAAAATCTCACCAGGAGGAGGATGCTGTACTGGAGGAGCAAAAGCTGAAGGACCGGAAGGAGGGAAGGACTGAGGAGGTGGCACAGGAGTAGAAGCAGGCCCTGGAGGAGGATATACCCAAGGATGAACCGGTGGTGGGTAGGCAGGTGGGCGTGGAAACACTTGTCGCTGCTCATAATCCTGATAACTGTTGTGTGCATGAGAATACCAAGTATATGGATTTGCCCCTTCTGGTACTGGCATAAACATGGCTCCCATGTACTGTACAGCTGACTTGAACTCTGCAAATTCATCTGCCAAATATGTCTGCTGCCCTGCCAGATCTGTCATTTCCCTGCGGGTGGCTGTTAATTCTTCTTTTACTTCAGTGTGGAAGCTTCTCATGTCTGATCGCAGCCCCCTCATCTCACCTATCAAAGCATCATACCATGGAGGAGGAACTGCTGAAGAGGAACCAGCACCAGGCGCTGGCACAAAAGGCTGCATTGGAGCAGCAGGAGCAAACACAGGGGCTGGAGGAGGAGCATCAACACCAGGGCGATCCAATCTGGGTTTGCTGCCAAGGGAGTTTAAGAAATTCTTCATCTGATGTTTTTTAATCTTGCAATCCCAACCCCTAACTTCATCCACTGTGACACGCTGTGTTCTGGAGAGCAGCAATCCAATATAGGGAGCTAGAGGAAGAGCCCTGTTGACCTCTCTGAATATGGCGTCATCAAATTCTCCCATGAGAGTAGCGCCAATATTGATAGTCCTTCCTGTCAGAAGATACAGCATGAACCAGCTGCAGATTGGAAGAATCCTGTCGCGGTTGCCGCCTCGAACGAAAAGAGTGCTTCTGAGTATAAGATTGATAAGGGCAGGCTCCTGTCGCAACTGATTAGCCTTATCTACACTTAACCTTTCCTCTTCCTCATCAACATCAATGTACATGAATCTTACTTCCTCAAGCGAAGGATATTTTCCCCTCCAGAAGCCTTCTGGATAGCACTCCTCATTTAAATCAGTGCCAGAATCAGGGGTGCCCAAAACACTGTTCATTTCTGCCACAGAGATCCCTTGAACCTGTCCATCAACTGAGTGATAATAATTGTACTCTGTCACATCCTCGGCGACTAGCAAAGAGGCAAAGAACTCACAGTTCCTTTCCTTGCTCCACGTCAACTTCTTGTTTGAAAGTAGTTCTGCCAGGCCTGGAGTAGAGCTGAAGATGGTATGAACCTCTGGCCCTACCACTGCTGTGATCTCAGTCCAATCAACACAATGTGGGTCCCTAGGACCAGTTGCAGGAGCAGAGAAACACATATAAAGTTGCTTTTGAAACCTTGTGTAAAACCTGAAATCCTTGGTGTACTCTCGCCTCTCAGGGAACCATTTTGCATATGAGACGGTTCTCTTCTTTCTCAAGGTCTCCATAGACAGTTTCAGAACCTGATCACGTAATAACTTCGTATAGCATACATTATACGAAGTTATACGATAGTCCGAGATATTCGAACCCCTTTTGAAATCCGACGAAAAACAGAAAATAAACCCGTAATAACTTCGTATAGCATACATTATACGAAGTTATACGAAGCAAAATCCGCCGCAACTGCGGCGCTCAAATCGAGCGCCGCACTTCCACGCCACAGTGCGGCACGAGCTCCCACCGGCGACGACGCGGTGGGCGCGAGCTCCCGGCGGCGGCGCGGGGCTTCCAGGGCGACGACGGCGTGCGTGGAGGCGGCGCGCACGGGATGGAGAGCACACCGGATTGACGCCCAGAACGTGCTCGATGAAATGGTTAGACCAACTTAGTCAATTTTGCTTCTATGCAACCAAACGCAGACCACAAATTTTTTTCTAGCCTAATGTTATGCGTGGCTGCGAACCAAACGTCTGCTAAATTTAGCCACGTTAGTCATGCCACACCTGCCAAAAGCTGCTAACCTTAGGCGTGACTTTTTTAGTCACGAACCAAACAGACCCTAACATTGCCACAACTAGCCACAACTAACTTGCCTAACGTACCTAAGGTTAGTTCATGAAAATCTTGGCCACACTTTAGTAAGGCTAAGAGAATCTTGTCACACTTTTATGTCTCACTTACATATAGGACCCACGTAAAAAAGAAGAAATCTTGCCACAAGTGTGACTATGAACCAAACACATGTGCCTAGCAAAATGATACTTTTTACAATGCCCTGCAATAGATTTTCCCATAAATTTACATATCGTGAAGCACCTCAATGCACTGAAGTGATTGTAGTGCAATATTTGGACATTATGATTGAATGCCTCGAGTTATGGCTCCTTTTGGGTGGCTTGTGTGGAACTATTTAAATTCTGAACCAATCAACTTGAAAACATTGACTCGATACCTTCCATATTATGTTTTGCTTGTGTTTTTCTATGGGTTATGTAGGCTTTTCATATTGTTTATGCATCTAATTTCTTTTACCTTCATGCCTGTGTTGTGTATGTGCTATTGTAGATTGTGGAGGAGCTCCATTTCTACCATTGCTGTTTATGTTGGTGAATATGGCTTTCAATATTTCACTGCTTAATTTGGTGAAGATGTCATCAGCGCTGGTTGCTTCACTTACAGCAACTTTAGCAGGTCTTTTTTCTCCCTCTCTCCTCCCCCTCCTGCATTTGCTTCTTTATTTTTTTTTGGCGTGATGAGTATCTCCTCAATTGTGCTGATGTTTCCTTTTCAATTACAGTGCCCATATCAATCTATATCCTCTCT
The DNA here is from genome assembly GCA_005191435.1 of Raddia distichophylla. Lineage (NCBI taxonomy): Eukaryota > Viridiplantae > Streptophyta > Magnoliopsida > Poales > Poaceae > Raddia > Raddia distichophylla. Next base: position 467,087 of record SPJY01013647.1, read on the forward strand.
CTTCCTCTGCCCTACATCCCTCAAGGCGCAAAGTTGAGTGCTTCTTTCATCGTAGGTGCTGTGGTATTGCTGATGGGCCTGATTCTGTATAATCTTCCCCAATCCTCACTGAAACAGTCCAAGACTGAGTGAAACTGATGCAATAGGAGTCTGCCAGTACACTGTCATATGACATGCTGCAGGAATTTACTCACCAAATTGCACATACTGAAAATATACTTAACACATGGAAAGGATATGGACTATGTTACACATTCAAATTGTGTTTCTGATTATTGGAACTGAAGATTACCCGCCAGCAAGCAGCACGTGTACGCAGTATGGCCATGTTGATTAAGGCTGCTGTTCCTTACTTCCTTGGTATTTTTTTTTGTCCTAAATGTATAGTTTTCTAAAATAAAAGGCTAAAATGTACATTTTCACGTTTATTCTGTCATTAGAAAGTACAGTAGTCTGAAATTTATTCGGTAAAAGAACTCACCGGCTTTATTTCCCGGGGAAATTAATTACTATACGTCACTTTCGCATTATATTAATGTTTGTACTTTACCTTTTTTTTTACTTGTTACATATTCTCATAAAGGCTTTGTTGTTGATGCTGCTGCTGCTGTACATGTTCTCCTAACACTATCAATGCAAAAGAGTTGTGGAATTTTAATTCACATGGACGCCTCCGGTGTTTCTTATTTGTCTGACTCGCCACATGTGACTTGCAACGCATTCAAGTACTCGTAATTGACAGCGGCTGGGAAATTAATTTCGAATGATTGATCTCCTTAGCTATACATGGAAGCTGCATTTTTAACTTGGCTTGAAGCTATTTTCTGAAGAGGGCTGTTATCGGATGGTTTCCAATTACAACGGTATATGTTTCACATGAAACAGCATGAAAAATATCGTGTAAAACACATGAAACACTCATAAAACAGCACGTGAAATATTTATGAAACACAACACATATGAAATGCTTATTAAATGTATTAAAAAAACTGTGTGAAGCACCTATAACGTTGAAACAACTTATTATTCATTAGTATTTTTGTTTCTTGAATACTTGAAGTCATTTTCTCGAAGTTCAGACTTTTCTAGATCAGCCGTACTAAGTTACTAACCAGGGCCGGTGTTCAAAGGGGCTTATGCCTTGTGGCTTATTATATTTCAAAAGTCAAGTCCTTTTACGTCTTGATCTTCTTTTCTAAAGAAATGTTGTGCAACCGATCATCTTTTTTCCAATGAATGAGGAAAACGAGGAACCTGTTCCTCGAGCTCGCCGTTCTTCCTCCCCGCGTGTCCTGTATCGGCGGCGATCCCTCTCCCCTAATTCAAGTGCGGGGGTGGATTTCCTGTGCCCTTGTTGTTGAGTTTAAAGGAAGGATGAGGATGTGGTAACTTAGTAGTGGTAGGGGATCGTGCAGGATAGGGGGTAGGGGACAACGAGGCGATGACAGCACCGCCAAAGTTGTGGGATCGGTCGAAGGCGGTCCGTGGACAGGGTAGGTAGAGTGGCAACGCGGCGATGTGCCGATGTCGTTGTTGGCCGCGGGTGGTGGAGGAGGTAGAGGCAGTGGTGGGGGAGGCGTGAGGAGAAGATCCGACGGTGAGGAAGGAGGGGGTGGTGAAAGACGGACGTTGGATCCGATGGCGAGAGAGCTGCAGGAGGCTGAGTGGGAGCAGAGGTGGAAAGGCGGATCCATTATGGAGGCAAGAGGGCGCTGCCGGGTGGAGATAACCGTATCGGAGTGGCGAAGAACAGGATTAGAGGAGGGGTGGACCGTGCGGTTTTGTTATTTTGTCGTGTTGTCGGATTAGGCCCCGACCCAACAAGAGGCTTTAGACTTCGCCTGACGTTGATGAAGTGAGCTGAAATGACTTTGTCGTGTCGAACCCCAATTCAAACATGCTTGCCTAACAAATTTGATAGGAAAAAACATGCATAGAATATATATAACACTAGCCAACTCTCTCTTGCGCGCACACACATATATAAAACAAGATTTGGAGGGTCATGGTGGTACGGGGATGTGCTAGCTCTGCTTCCGCCATCACCAACATTGGGATGCTTCATCGGGCGCTACCATTAGCTAGAGGACGCTCCATTGATCTCCTTGTTGAGGGATTTAAACTTTTTTTTTTCCGGCTGAAGGTAGCTAAAAAGTTTAATCTAAAAAAATTATGACCCCTGGAAAGAGGTTTTAAAGAATTTTAAAAATTTAAAAATAGAAACTCAAAAAATAATCATTTAAAAAACTTATAAAGATAATTATAAAGCACTATATCGTTTGATTTTTAAAAAATAAAAAGATAATTTTTTATTTTAATTTAAGTGAAAAAACAAGGCCTTAATTTGTGCCCGCATAGGATCGATATACACATATACCGTTCTAACATATACCATCTATTATTATTATTTAGAGTATTTTATGTGTAGAGGAAACTGTTTATGAGGAATCTATAAGTATATATATAAATGGTATGAATCTATCAGACCTTTGGGCATGACCGACAAGTAGACCAATATACGTTGGTGAATCACATTTATGGCAATTCATAAGTCAAATAACAATTTTGATTTCGGATTAAATACCTTGCATATATATATGCCTCATTGTCAGACAAGTTACAGCCACACATGAGTCGCTCAAACCCATATATATGTCGGTGATATTAGACAACATTAAGTAGTATATAACGAAAAGGAATACAAACTTGGTGATATGGAACAATGTTTGCCATTCCAATGAACTTGGGATCATTTGGTGATTGTGCTTTGATCTATCATTGAAACACACCACCTTAACCTTTCCTTTTTTGTTTGGTTCCTTCAACATTGGATTTAGTGAGTTGGAGTGCCATCGTAGCTTCCCTTGCTTAAACCACCTATGAAGAGTGCTTTTCGTTACACCTATAGCTTGTGCTAGAGATCGCATTGCACTTCTTTGATTCAATGGCACAACAGCAACTTGTGCAAGATCAACTTGAATCTTTTTGCGGCCACAATTCTTGGGCTTCCTTGATCTTACATCAACTGGAATCCCTTGAGCACGACAGTGCTTTGCTCTTTTCCACACATGTCGGACTATTGAAATACTGACATTGAACAAATCTGAAACAATCCTTGTGCTGTTCTTTTTTAACTTTCCTTGGTTACATGACTCAAGCAAAGCTTCATACATCTGTTGCCTTTGTGTGTATGTGATATTTGTGTTCTGATTGATGTCTTCTTCTTGTGCATGATGATCGTAATCGTCTCTTGAGTCGTCCAACTCATCCTGCTCAAAGACGACACCAACAGCATCAGCGTAAACGCCATACTCATGCAGGGCTGCCTCAAGATCTTGCATACCATCATCTAGCACACAGAAAATCAAAGGTAATGCATTTTTTAGACGCCATACTTAACTTGTGTTGTGATACGCCTTCTCGTGTACCTTGATGCAGCTGATCATGTACTCCATCTTCCCCAAAAGATTCATTTAGATCAGGTAATACATCTTGCATCTCATCTACAATCAATAATGCATGTGTTATTGTTTCAATCTGAAAATTTGTGCTAAAAAATGACTGTATAAGCACTGGAAGAAGAAAACCCAAAACCCCACATGTACTAATATTGTAATGCTTCTGATATTCAGGTGGCAAGGTGCTAATTTAGATTAGATGCAAAAAACAATATTCCAGTTCATCTTCTTTAACACTAACCTTGATGCAGATGCCGGATTGCTTCCTGGGGTTCTACTTCTTCAGCTACACATGGTTCATTGAGATCAGGTAATTATCTGCCTTCTCCATGTTCTTGTGGTGGACAGTTGAGATCCAGAGCCATGTACAGGGTTTTTGATGGTTTCATGGTGATCCCGAGGCGCAGTAACCTACAGGAGGCATGGAGATAAAGGGGCAGATGGAAAAGGAGACGATCTGGTGATTTGGTGCCCTCTTATAGGCTTTGTCACATGGGTTTCATTGTTTTGGCGCTGTTTATTAAAAAATGTAGCGCCTTGGATGTTTTGCCCTGTATTATTAACAAAATTTGGCGCTTTGAGTTGTTTAGGCCGCACTATTAAACTTCTTTTATTTAATCTGGCGTCAGAGACTAATTTTTGTGCATTTAAGGCCTCATGGCGCATTGTTTCACGCAAGAGAAAAAAGTTGTGAACAAAAGATCTTGGATCTGAACTGAAAAGTTGTACTTTATGGCCACTTTTGTACGGACAAATGGGTTTTTTTGCTCTATCCTTAGTTTCTCCAAATTTTTCTAAAAGAACACTTATTTTGGAACGGTGGGAGTATATCACAAAGAGAAAAGGATCCACGCTTGGGGAAGAAGTTCATGGGCCTATCCTCATCGTTGGCACACCGAGATTTGTGCATGCAACCCACCCTCTATCACATTCTTTTTTGCAAAAAAAAAACTTTGATCCTTCATCCTTTGCTCTCCTCCCTTTTACCACAGGTGTGTTTGTCAGTGACCATCCTCCCCATTGAAAACCACACCGGTGCTCTCACAAGCCGTCATGTGGGGGCTAAGCTGAACCAAACTGAGTCGAGCAGACGTGACTGCATGAAGAAAATATGTTTTTGTCGGTTTCAAGATGGTTAGAGATACAACTGTGTTGGTTTACAAATACTTTTTTTTTTGTCTCGATCGGTTCCTCTTTCTCTCGGGCAGACTAGCACAGTAGTCGACACCGTTATCACTGTGGTCTAGGGCCAAGAGAGGAGAGAGGCGGAGCATGGGTCCTTGCAACAATCTAAGAACACCGATGATTTCTTTTGCAAAACGGGATGAGAGGGGAGAGGTGGATCCATGAATCTTGTAGGTTGTAGTGGAGCCTATGAATCAGGGATCGATGTACTGCGTAGAAGTCCCTATACTCATCAGGAAAAATGGCACTCAATGAACTAGTTTCCTGAGAATCATACAACAAAAACCTATTAATAGGGAGAATATCATAGGCGGGTAGTAATTATTGAAACCTATTGATAGGGAGAATATCATAGGGTAGTAATTATTGATATAAATATATCAATTATTGTACGGAGGAAGAACGGCCATGAAATGACATGCATGACAAGATTTAAATAAATAGGTAATACACTATTATTATTCCCGGCAAGACGAATATTTACACAGAAGATCTATAAGCATTAGGTTATCATTCCCATGCAGAAAGAATACCCGCACAGAGAAGTCACCCGAGCTACTCTGAAAGCTTCACCAATAATGGAGTCGTGGCCAGGCAGTCTCTGCCTGCGGAAGGCACTATAAAAGGAGGAGACTGGCATGAAGGAAGACGCACGGAAGAATCGCAAGCACCCACACTCTTGCTAGCACTCTTTCTGAGAGCCTTCTATCTACTCTAGTAATATAAGTGTTGTACTACTGTGTTGTAACAAAGATATTGTGAAGTCTGGCACCAATGTAAGTATTTTATTTTTTGCTCTTCATAAGTTTCGGGGTTCCTGAAAGGGAAAGCCATATTTAAATTACTTTGTGGAATGAAATAGTTCTTCTTTAAAAATCTTTCGGCTTGGTCATCTTTGATTATATGGTTTAATTTCTTATGCTATAGACCCTATAGGAGAAAACTCTTTGGTAGGTTCTCTTAACCTCCTTACTGAGAACTTGTAACCAGAAGAGAAGTGTTCCCTTCAGGTGGAACTGCCTGGGGAGACGACAAGAACGTATCCCATATAATTAGAGCTACTGCCAAGGAAAGGAAAGATTAGTTCAGAAACAAAGTAATGATAAATATGATGAGTGCCAAGCAGGATTTTACAATCTTTGTATCCCAACCGGGCTATACTGTTGGTCTCGCCAACCTCAGAGATACTACAAAAGATCAACTAAATTAATATATATTGATTCTACTTAATTTGCTATTGAATACTACTATTTCAAATTACTGTACAAAAATCGTTACCGTAGACAATTACTGTTTAAATTTTATTTAGATATCTATTGAATAGAAAATTGCTTTTTAAAATTTTATTTGCATATCTATTGAATAGAAAATTCCTGTTCAGAAAATTGGGTATCTGTCTAAAAATATTGGTATCGATCAGAGCAATATGTATGTGTGTGTGCGCACGCACACTCCGTATCTGTTTTGAAACAATTAATTGTGCAATTATTGCATTCACACCTTTGTATGGCAAATGACAACGTTGTTTTGCATATAATACACACACCTATGTGCGCGCGCGCGTGCGCACGTTGTTGTTCATGCACAAGCCGTCAATGGATTGATATATACGTTCATATATATATTCGCATATGCGCGCACACACACACACATATATTCCCTTGATTTTCAGCCTATGCCCTATGATCTGCCGCCTTTATTCTCGCCCTCGATCGAAGGCTGATCTTCCCTCGAGATTCCTTCCTCCTCTTGCATGCCATGCATGCATGCATGTCGCCCTCGCAAAACTATACATGAATATGAATTAACCTTGTGATCATACGATCATATCGCTTCATCTTATATATTCTCTTCCTGTTTCGAATCCCATACTTTTTGCAAACATTCCTCTCGCTTCGCTTGTGTTAAGAGCTACTCCCTTTGTTCCAAATTATAGTTCACTGTTGACTTTTGAAGACTCCTTTTGACCATTCGTCTTATTCAAAAAAAATATTGCAAAAATGCAAAAATATAAGTCATGCTTAAAATATGTTTAATGATAAGACAAATCACAACAAAATAAATATAATATATATATATTTTGAATAAGATGAATGGTCAAATAGAATATCCAAAAGTCAATGATGAACTACAATTTGGAACGGAGGGAGTAGCTAGCATCCGTAATATGCATGGAAACGAGGAGCTAGGGCCGTCTTAAAGAATTTCTTCTTCTTCTGTAGTTTGGATCTCGATATCATGCGACCACAAAACTTAAGATCGATTCGAAAGGTGTGTGAGAGAAGACACACTGTGTGTTATTAGTGGCGTTCATGAGCCAAGGCACACTTTTAAGAACTTCCTTTTTTACTCTATCTATCTATCTGTCTATCTATTATTAAAGTAGAGGAAAACTTCTATTATATTATACTATTAAAGTAGAGGAAAACAGAGCCACCACAATGTGCACATCATACGAAAATCCTCCATGTACCATCCGATCAATATCTACCAAATCAGATATCTATTCAATATAATCTCTAAAACTATAGGCAGCACATATATACATTCGTTCGGTCCATTTTGGATATATATTTTCACTTGTTTTTACGTACGTTCACCAGGCCAGGAGCGCTATGTACATGCGTCAGAGCCGAAAGCCGCATGGGGAGGTCGCGTGTGCATCACCACGAAATGACCCCCAATTGATGGACGGATATATATATCATCTGTGATCGATCGATCGATGCATGTTGGTTCTGCTCCTCCATGCCATTCCCTTGCATGTCAGTGCTCTTAGTCAACCAAGAAATATTGTTCTGCCATGCATTCGTTTCAAGGAGAAAATGACACCGGCCATGCATCAATCTCAAAATTCTCAGGACGCTACAAGCAACGGCATGATCACTATATATATCTCAACAGAGGGATACCCTCACCGTAATACTAGTTGGTTTTACTGCTAAGATCTTTTTATTTGTACATTGAGTTACATGCAGATCTTGAGAGCATGGGTAGGACTGGAACGTTAGCTCGAACTCATGCTTAGCTTGTTTGTAAATGAGCACGAGCTGAGCACGATTTTTGAACTGCTTCCAAATCGCGCACAAGCTTATCAAGTCTCGCTCATAGGCCATGGCTTGGTTGATCCCGAGACATCCAATTCAACCTACCCACCCCAGTCAGTCCAACTCTCAGAATGTGCCATTATGGATTTTCTTATCCTTTTCCCTTCTTCAAAGTCACTCCAACTCCGCTATTAGATCTTCTTCCTTCTCACATCTCTAGCTAGGCTCATTGGCACTAAAGAGCTAGCTCATTCGATGCCGATCGCCAAGTCTCCAAGCTCCTCCAACAATCTCCCACTGTCAACTCTCTATCCCCAAATTGTGCAACCGACTGATGTGGAAGACATAATGGTGACCACTCCTGATCGTCCTTGGGCTTAATTCCACCTCTCCCTCCAACCGTGGAGCCCTCAATTCAAAAATCTCGCATGGAAATTTTTTGGCACTGGCAAAACCTGTCTCCATTCTCGCCCGAGGCTGAAGCTTCATGCCCCGTTCCCATGCCACCGCCAGTGTAGCCATCGTCAAGCCACCGGAGAATAGGCCGGTGGTGCAAGAGAACGAGAATGACAAAGGTACATGAATTAAAAAGGTTCATTAACAGAATGCCAAATCTACTCCTTTCATGGTACCTTCAGCTACTTGGTATTTTTTGATGGACGGTAAAAGAAAATTATATTGACGTGTGTAAACATGCAATGGGAAACAAAATACCCTTTTCGTTCAGCTATGGAACTCCCCGTGGCACCGTGGTCACATGCCGGTGGGGGCGGTGGTCGCCGGTGGCGGGGGTGTGCGCGACGGGTGTTGCCCGGCTTATTGGAGAAGGTGAGAGACTGGATTGCCTTTTGCTAGGCTTTATGGGGGGATTTTCGTAAAGAATTAATTCCTAAGTCGGAAAACTCCTCGGAGGCGAGGAAACTCCGCACTCAATGGGAAATGCCATCTTCAAGTGCTAGGTTAAAACTATAGGCAGTACATAGATACGTCCATTCGGTCCATTTTGGATATATATTTTCGCTTGTTTTTGCTTACGTTCACCAGGCCAGGAGCGCTATATACATGCGGCAGAGCCGAAAGCCGCATGGGGAGGTCGCGTGTGCATCACCACGAAATGACCCCCAATTGATGGACGGATATATATATCATCTGTGATCGATCGATCGATGCGTCCAATTCTCTCTCCCATGATCATGATCGATTGATCATTGATGCATGTTGGTTCTGCTCCTCCATGCCATTCCCATGCATGTCAGTGCTCTTAGTCAACCAAGAAATATTGTTGTGCCATGCACATATTCGTTTCAAGGAGAAAATGACACGGCCATCAATTTCAAAAGGGTCTCGGGACGGTACAAGCAACGGCATGATCACTATATATCTCAACAGAGGGGTACCCGCACCGTAATACTAGTTGGTTTTACTGCTAAGATCTTTCTATTTGTACATTGAGTTACATGCAGATCTTGAGAGCATGGGGTAGGACTGGAACGTTAGCTCGAACTTATGCTTAGCTTGTTTGTAAATGAGCACGAGCTGAGCACGATTTTTGGACTGCTTCCAAATCGAGCATGAACTGATCGAGTCTAGCTCATGGGCCATGGCTTGGTTGATACCGAGACATCCAATTCAACCTACCATAGTAATGTCCTAGCCCCAACCCAAGCCAAGTGGCGACTTGACACACTTCAACGACACTACTCTATTGAATCCACCGCCCTCCTCCACTTCCTAACCTACCGCCATTGCTAATCTCCTCTAGCACTACTCGCATCTACCATGCTCTAACATCGCCCTGCTCTCTTCTTCATCCTACCAACACTAGCTAGTGCCGCTCTCCTCCCCTTGACCATTTCCCTTGCTACGCCACCTCCCCCAACCAAATCAAGCCGTGCCACCTCCTACAACTAGATCAGGTTGCGCCATCCTCCTTCGTTCCCATGTTAGCGCCACATTAATTCCTGCAAATGTGATGGTGGTGACATCAAAATCCGTTGCGCAACTCCTTGTTCCTCGTGAGGGTGATGATCGCGACTACCAGATCAGATAACCTCTTCTTTAGTCTCCCCGACTCTGCCCTACTCCCCTCCGGCACAGTTTCAACCATCACCAGATCTACAACCACTGCCTAGTCTCTCTTAATGCTACCCTATAACTACTAATCTTTGATCCTTCATTTGTCTAGAGTCGATTTTCTCTGAAGTGAAAAATCCACTCGCACATGCAGTTACAGGCACCTTCACAACCATTGGATGTGATTCGAGATCCATACTCCATCCCGCACAGCTTTTAAGTGGCGTTTTTGCAAAATGATTCATACAATTTTGTTTTGAAAAAAAATCCAATCCTTCCTCTTCTCTCGATCCCCTGAGTCACCCACGCCCGTCACCGCTGTCGGCAGCGATCAGCACCTCAGTTGTGGCGCGACCACGCCAGCCCTTGCTGCACCGCCGTGCGGTTGCGACAGCCGGTTTAAAGGGAGAGAAAGAAAGAAGAAAGAACCGTGCTTTGAAATAAAAATAAAAAAAAAGCGTTTTTTACACATGTGAAGGGAGTGTATCGTTCTCGGCACAGATCTTGACACGGATCAAACGGTGGCGGACATGCCTGTAACGAGGATGGATTGATGGAATAACCGGGCTTTTCCCGCACTGCAGCTGGGCTCACGCCACATGCACGTACCTCTCACGCATTAACTCGTGATCTTGTCGCCGCTCTACGTACGCCACTCCTCCCCCGCCTAGCAGCTACCTCCTCACTTCACTCCCCTCTCCCCCTCCATCCATGGCCTTTCATACGCCGCCCATGCCCTCCCCCTGCATCTGCATGCCTCCCTCACCTACGTCCATGCTCTCTCTCTCTCTCTCTCTCTCTCTCTCTAGCTCGCAGCAGTTGCATTGCACCGTATAAATACGCAAGTACACTACGTACGTACGCCTACACAAACTCACGATCACGCCTATCCCTAGCTCATCGACCAGCCATCAACTCGTTCCCTTCTCTTTCTTGTAGCTCTCGAGCTCGAGCAGCAAGTGTACGTGATGATGCATGCGTAGGTAGCTAGCTAGCTATAGGTGTACGGGGGAGCAGAAAATCTTGGCAACACCCCCGTCCTTCGCCATGCCCACCTCGCATGGGGACTCGCGCCGCGACGTGGACCACGCATCCATCTTCTTCCACGCCGCCGCCGGAGACGAGGGAGACGGCGGCGGCGGTGGGGAGCCGAGGAGGGTGTGGGTGCCGGGCCCGGTGATCGTGGGCGCTGGCCCGTCGGGGCTGGCGACGGCGGCGTGCCTGAAGGCGCGCGGCGTGCCGTCGCTGGTGCTGGAGAAGGACGCGTGCGTGGCGGCGTCGTGGCGCCACCGCACGTACGAGCGGCTGCGGCTGCACCTGCCGCGCGCCTTCTGCGAGCTCCCGCTCGCGCCCTTCCCGCCGGGCACGCCGCCCTACCCGACCCGGGACCAGTTCATCGCCTACCTCGACGCCTACGCGCGCGCCTTCGCAGTCCACCCCCGCCTCGGCGCGCGCGTCCGGAGCGCCGCCTACGACGCCGCCATCGGCTTCTGGAGGGTCGTCGTCTCCCACTCCGGCGACGGCGACGGCGACGGCGGCGGGGCCGCCACGGAGTTCCTGTCGCGGTGGCTCGTGGTGGCCACCGGCGAGAATGCGGAGCCGGCGTGGCCCGACGGCGGCGTCGAGGGGATGGACGCCTACCGCGGCGCCGTCATGCACACCAGCAGCTACAAGAGGGGCGACGAGTTCGCCGGCAAGAAGGTGCTTGTCGTCGGCTGCGGCAACTCCGGCATGGAGGTCAGCCTCGATCTCTGCAACAATGGCGCCAGGGCATCCATGGTAGTCAGGGACAAGGTACGTACGTACGCCTCTCCATCGACGCATATATACACCTCTACTCTCCATCTTTCTTTTACCTGTATGCTCTTGTTAATTTCCACACACATTATAAAAAGGAGAAACTTAGGGTAATCACCCTCAATTTTTATTCAACTTGTTGAAAAAAAAACCGAGTGGGTACTTCCATGTGCTTTTATTGTTTCCGGACATGCGCACTTAAATTTTTAAAACTTGAGAGATCTATATCATTTCAAATATTTAAAATTTTCAATCGTAGAATTGTCCGTAAAAACTGTTTTGTTTTCTAAATCAATTTTAATAGTGCCTAACGTACGACTAAAACCGTATTTTGAGAATCGTATCAATGTGCAGATTAAGCATGAATATCCATGGCCACGAGCGAATATATCTAGTATTCTAGAATGTATTTAATGATCATAACAACGCACAAAATGATGATTATCTATGGCACGAGAGAATATAACTAGCGGTTGACAATGCATTTGACGGATGGTATCAATGTTCAAAACGATAAATATCCAGTGCCATAAAAATAAAAACAATGGTATACAAATGCACTTCTGCAGTTGATTTTCCCTACCAATTTTGTTCATTCCGCCGCCAAAAAAAATATTTTTCAGGGTGTAATTCTGTGGACGAGTACGACTTGCCTCGAGTGGTCAATTCCGATGTGCCACGTTCGACGCTTCTTCCTTTTTGCCCCCTCCACTTTATTAGATTGTGTTGTCGCTTTCATGATGAGGAACTAAACTAAAACCATAATAATTGGATCCTATTCCCTTTCAAACAAGAATGACAGATTGCCCTAAAAAAACGAGAATAACATATTAATATAATTCCTATATTTAGAATTTCTCCACTTGCAAACTTTACCCTAAGCTGCATCTCACTCATGTATGTACAGCGCCGGCGCCATATATAGATAGATATATAGCTTTGCAGAAATAATTAGGAGATGAGATTTTTCTTCTTGTACTGAAATGTATATATATATCCTGAACAGTTAATCTGTATAGTGCTGCGACTTGTAACAATGCTGTTACATAGAATTATGCACCGATCGATGTGGTGCTGCAATGACCAGTAGACTTCCCTTTCGTTATCTCGCACCTGACCAGGCGGGAGACAGAGAAAGAACAATCTAACGAAAATAACAGCTACAGTGACAGCAAAGAGGAGAACCAAAAAAAATGATCTGAATTTCAGAGCACTCGAGAATATGTGCGTGTATGCACACACTTGTTCGATCTGTCTGCACGTTTGTAGAAAGTTCGTGTTTTTTTATTGATTAGAAAGAGGGGAAATTTCCAGGGTATATAGGTATATATAACCTTGGGCATCCTATAGAATTGGTTAATTGTGGAATAGTTTCTGGGAAAAAAATTATAAAAGGAATTAAGGAAATCACATGTGCTGTACACGATGTATTCCAGAAGATAGTTTGACATGCAAAAAAAAAAAAACCAAGCTAGGCGATATTGATGTCAAAAACTAGGTGCCAAGTAATCACTTAAATTTACATTGACTTTTGAAAAAGATTTTGGAATCTTAACGTGTGCATATTGATATATACTTAATTCTGCATTTGTATGAAACATCTAACTAATAAAGTTTTTTTTAAGATGAATCTAAATTATTGTGAGCCATTCAATCTGTTTGATCCAAAATCCACTGTTCACTCATCATGCATGTGGTCAGGCATCACATGTTTGATCCAACATCCTAGGGAAGTATCCTCACCACAGAAAATGACAGTAGATTCGACGGCCTAACTATCGAGGCTAATATAAAAACCGTTGGAAGAAGTTAGTCTCCATGGCTAGCCGTCAACACAGCTCTGCTGAGAGAGAAACTCAGTCTCGAAGGTTTGGCCATCGAGACAAGATGTATCAACAACTAAAGAGAGAACGATTGAGAAAGTGTTGCCGCCGTTTAGGGCTGAACAACGTTCTCTTGATAGCTAGCCCCCTAGAGGTTGTCGAGAGACAAGAACCAACACTCTCTATGGCTCGCTGGAGCTGGTCGAGAGAAAGCCCGATGGGACTAGCCCAACACGGTTTGGGTGAGCATAACCGTTGCGGTCTAAAGGTTGCTATTGAAAAAGATGTGCTACTTCCGCACAGTAGCTAGCTGCTATTACGTATGTACTTTTAGAAGTGCTCTTATTAATAAAATTCAAGGTTCTAGATTTAATTTCATCCAATACAGACTAATTGTATATCATACACATCATAAACGGTAATTTACTACTTAGACTTAATTAACCTTCTCATTTTACTATTTCATCTATTTTTTTGGGTTTGTAGCTCCATGTGTTTCCAAGGGAGATACTAGGCATATCAACATTTGGCCTCTCAGTCTTCCTGCTCAAGTGGCTCCCTATAAGATGGGTTGATGCCTTGCTCCTCTTCTTCTCGAGACTGATACTAGGAGACACCGAGAAATTTGGTCTCAATCGACCAAAGATCGGACCACTCCAAATCAAGAACTCAACCGGAAAAACCCCCGTCCTTGACATCGGAGCTCTTAGGAAGATCAAGGATGGTGAAATAAAGGTATGTCAATTGGCAACACACTCAATTCCTTCCCCGACATGCCAGCTCAACATAGTTTGCCACAGTGTCGTTGCATTGCGCATCGGATCATGTTTGGTTGAATGTAAAACATTTTACCGTAATTTGCCACAACTGTGTGGGTGTTGAGGTCCTACCGTTTGGCTCAACATCTTTTCAACTACTCTCTCCGTTTCAAATCATAGTTCACTGTTGACTTTTGGATATTCTATTTGACCATTCGTCTTATTCAAAAAATACATATATATATTATTTATTTTGTTGTGATTTGTTTTATCATTAAACATATTTTAAGCATGACATATATTTTTGCATGTTTGTACTAATTTTTTGAATAAGACGATTGGTCAAAAGGCGTTTCCAAAAGTCAACCGTTTGGCTCGACATCTTTTCAACTACTTGATGCACATGTTATGTATTACTCCCTCCGTTTTTTTTTGTTTGACGCCTTTGACTTTTTGGCACGTCTTTGACCATTTGTCTTACTCAAAAATTTAATGCAAATATGTAAAAAAAAGACATATTTAAAGTATCTCTATTAATAAAACAAATCACAACAAAATAAATAATATTTATAAAAATAATTTGAATAAGACGAACGGTCAAAGACGTATCGAAAAGTCAAAGACGTCAAAAAAGAAGAAGGTGGTATTTATTTAAAAATCGTCACAATTATGGTCAACAAAAACTTGACACCCTAGCTACACGATTGGCTGAAGATTATGGCACAATGAGACGGTGAACTAAATAACCCAAAATTTGCACGGACCCATAGGTGATTATGATTACTGACCAGAGCTGCTTTATGATCTTGGCGCCATTACTAATTCAATATATAGACTTCCTCAGAAAATCTAAGATTTGCTGGATCGTAGTGGCCAGTGTACGACCATAAAGCCGATGGCCTGACGAGTGACGATCGATGCCGTACTGCATGTACTACTAGCTAGCTAGTGATCATCTCGAAAGGGATATTCTGTCTCTGCAGGTGGTCCCGGCGATCAACCGGTTCACGGAGAACGGCGTCGAGTTCGTCGACGGCGGCCGCGAGGACTTCGACGCCGTCATCTTCGCCACCGGCTACAAGAGCAACGTGCCATCATGGCTCAAGGTATACGTACTAACTATACTAGTACTACACTTAATTATCATGCATGCATGCATGATCATTTATCAATACGTACACTGCTTCAATATATTCCTATGCTGCGTTAATTAATCCGTCATTACATATGCAACGCATATATATATACATGGTAGTGCATGTTACTAATTAATTAATCTCCCAATCATGCACGCACGCACGGATGATGAACTGATGATGCATGCAACTACGCATGCAAGGCATGCCGCCGTGTTCTGGGCGCGCGTCCTGGTCCACAAAATAACTTATTTTAAATAATTAAGGACGTACTGCGTAGCTAGCATAGCAAGTACATACCTTGACATGGAAGCTAGTATATATAGCCCAACTTAATTTGCTCATGTACACACAGTCCCTGTCATCCTAATCAAGGTATTAGAAAGCAAGGCATGGGCGATGACAGTGATGCCAACACTAACAGGAGGGCGATATCCCTCCGATGGGGACGCAGAAATTGATCCGGAATTAAATTGGCAATCAAGGGCACGCCCCAGCGTGTTGATTCATGGGCACCAACTGCATGTGTGCTAGCTTCGTCCTTCTTGTTGAATTGCTCTTTGAATTCTAGGAGAGAGAGAGGATACACAAATTATAATGAATTTAGTTATAGAAATATTTATTTATCGGTTTTGCTCGGCGGCAGACGCCTGCGCTTGTCTGTGTGGGACCTGACAGATGGGGCCAATGGGTGCCACATGTCATGGGGAGATAGTTGTGCCTGCTGCCTGCTGCTCGCCGCTGGATTGGGCCGCCGACGCGACATTACTATAGCTGTGTCGGCTGTTATGGTTTTGCCGTCGAAATTGGTTGGTTGGCGGCTTCTTGGCCGCCGACACTGACTTTTCTGGTCGTCCACGTAGAGTTTGTTTCCTGTAGTGATAGTTGCGCCTGCTGCCTAATTAGGCGATCCCATAAATATATATATAGTTTTGTGCATGGTGTGATCGAGATGATAGCTACTGGTCCTGCATACTTTTTTGTACGTATATCTTTCGTGCATACACACTAGCTAGCTTGCATGTATACATGCATTGATCATCGCGTGTACCGCATGCGTACGTGTGTAGACATGGACATTGCCCTAGCTATTGCTGTCATGTACAAGCCGTCCAAGTTTTGATGGAGCAAACTAGCTAGCTAGAGCTTATTAAGGATCGGGGATGCATGGGCGGCTCCTAGCTAGATATAGCTTGCATGTTCCTCTCAGCTCTCATATCTCATGAGTGTGTGTCTTCTCCCTCAATGGTTGTTGTTTTCTTGTTGTTGTGTGAGCTTGGTCCAACAGTGGAGCCATGCATGGGGACTACGCGAAAAGGTAGCATGCTCGATGGCTAGAACAAAATCTCGATCGATGGTAATTAATATAAAGATATATATGGCCGTCGATACAACTCACCTTCTCTTGATGGCATGCAGGAGGGAAGACCATCAACGTTAGAAAAAGAGAGCATGCTTGTTAGAGCTCGTAGCGATCCGGCTTCTCCTAAAACCAACACCTGGTCTCGGGTCTAGCCGTCTAGCGATTTTATTGGGTTTGCTACATCCACAGGTTATTACCGGCCGAGACCTTGGTTGTGAGGTCATTGATACCAGTCTGTATATATAGTAGGCCCAATGGAACCTACGCTAAAGACCAGATGCTTGTCTCTTATGAAACCAGATTGTTGCAGACCATGAGATAGCTTGATCACAGAGTGTTCTAACAATGCTCGATTGACAAGAAGGTTAAAATTAATCTCGATTGTAAATTTTTGTCGATCTAACTTTAGTCTCAATAAGACCATCGAGACGACTGGCCTTATCCGATGGCTAGAAGGTAAGATCGATGTGGTACTAATCGTTGTTCGAGCATGCATGCTATCTTTTCTTGTAACGTGGCCTCTTTGGGGGCGTGTAACAATCACCACAAATACACAAAAATATATACAGTCCTGCAAGAAATTAAATTGGCCTTAGCATATTCTTTTTCTTAGGTAACTGAATTATATGTCGGCAGAGGAGCAATATCTGTACTCTTTTGCCTCAATTTGAATAGGATATTTAGGAATCTATATATACAATGAGAAGTTTGCAAGCATAAAATTCCATATGTGTTTAATTAGCTAGAGTGCAACAAATTAGCAAACGTTAGCTTCAAGGGGAGCAAGCAAAGAATTAAATTGATCCCCATGCATGTCAGCTGAAGATAATTAATTAATCAACATTAACTTGGCACCCATATTGATCAACTTGCACCTGCGTACCTCCAGGCTAGTAGGAAAAGGGAGGATAAAGTCTTGCCAATTTTATTGTGTGAGAGCTTGATCGAGTTAGGTGATATGCACATGCTGGCCCATAATGATATTGATATGTCATGTGCAAGGCAAGTGCATGCTACCACACTGCCCCCCCATTGCCCACTCTACCTTTTGTAGGGTGGCCCATCTGGATGCACTGACCTGCTTGCTTGATGCCTCCCATGCATCTGTCCATCTAACCACATTTGATTCTCTCCTCAACAAGCGTGTTTGGCATTCAGCTAGCTGATGATTTGCATGATTGCATGCATGTATGTGTCTGTTTGCATGTGTGGGCACACATATATGCACTGTGATCTTCTCAACCCAACAATATATATTGTGCGAAAAGTTGGGCATTGTTTTCTTCTTCTTTTTCATAAAAGGAAAGAAATTGGATTAGATTGTGCAAGCCCTATGATTGAATTGGCCAACTCACCACATTTAGCGATTGATGGTTACGAGTGTTCCATCAACGTGTTATATATGCGCCTAGGTTAAGCTAGCTAGTCATGTAATTCGATCTCTTTGCACCTAGCTTGCAAAAGGAATAAATTGGTCTTAAGTGATGGTTGCCATTGATGCTCCTTGGTTTGGCATGATTTATATGTCCTAACTAACAGACATATTAAACTTAACATGTTCAAAAGAAGGGGAGGAAACAATTTGAACATTCAAGTTCTCATGCATCTAGCACCATGACAAATTATATACCCTTATCATCAACCCATGCATGTGTACACCTATGCAATTTTTACTCAGAGGCCAGTATATATGCATTCATGCATGTGTGGTGTGTATATGTATGCCGTATGCGCCAAGTGCTAGAGCCCATTCAATCCTCACATGCATCCACTCATAAACACACGTATCCATGCCTGAAATGACTTTCTTGCAAACAAAAAAAAAATGTGTTGACATGACAATCTATCTATTATTCTATTATTTATTGTATTAAAGTTGAGTTAAATGGAGAAACCACGTTGATCCTAAAACACTAGAAATTTTCACATTAATTAAAAAAGAAAAATAAAGATCTACACTATTGATTATAGTGGTCCTAATAATAACGGTTTAAATTGAAAGAAAGCGTACACATATCAACGAAAATAAAAAAATGAATTTAAAATAAAAAAAATAATAGAAATAAAAGTTCATACCAAATACAAAACAAGAAAAGAATCCATATCAACAACAATAAAAATATAAATTCAAAATAAAAAAGAGAGTCCATATCAATCATAAAATGAGTCGCACAAACATATAGAACACCATGCTCGTCCTAATTATCTCTGTGTTCACACATCATATATAGGAGGACGAGTTCTTCAGCCAGATCGATGGGTTCCCCAGGAAGGCGTTCCCACACAGCTGGAGGGGCAAGAACGGCCTCTACGCCACCGGATTCACCAAGAGGGGTCTCATGGGGACCTCCTACGACGCCACTCGAATTGCCACCGACATCGCCGGTCAATGGACGGAGGCCCTTGCCACCCGCCTCGCCGCCGACACGTGTAGCGCTACCGGGTTTTCTGATAACGCCTGAAGCCAGTCATGGCCATACATGAATCGTGATCACCATGCTTTGATTATGCCCTGAGCATGCGGTACATCTGGGGGTGGAGCAAGCATGTACTCGTGTGGAGATCGATGATTAATTGGAAAAGTGTATATATGTATGTATGTCGAACTGTTCAATGTGCGCCTATATATATATGTAGCTTTTGTGCCTAGTGATGCATATATGTATGTATGCAACAATGTGATATAAGGTCGTGTCATGTATGCATGGAAATTAATTTAGTTAATTTCCTGGTTTTCACAGTGTTATATATATATATATGATAGCTTTGATATTTTCTTAGCTAGGGCATACACTTGAATTTTGTGCTATCGCACGTACATTTTCAAGCCATGATCCGATCAGGATAAAGTGCCTTTTTAAGGCATGTAGTGCAACTAGCCGCGTGGCGCGCCCACGGCACGCCGAGCCAGCCGTGCGCTCGCGCTCCGCCCGGCACAGAGATCAGCGAGCTGGCAGCGAGCAGCATGCGCGTCGCGTACAGGCGACGCGAGCGCATAGCGAGCTGGGAGCGAGCGCTGGGTGCGGGGAGGCCCACGTGGCGACCAAACGTATGCGACGCGAGCGTCAAGCGAGCAGCGAGCGAGCGCTGGGCGCAGGGATCGGAGGCCCACGTGGCTACGCCAAACGTTCCTCATTCTCAGCTTTGTACTTTTAATTGATGTTTAATTAGAGGAAGGTAGGCGGAGACCCAGTGGGAAGCTCCCTTGTCCCCTACTCCCTTGCCCCTTTAATTCCAGTGATCTTATCGAAGTTAGGGAGATGATGGAATACTCTTCTCGTCTTGAAGCCTCAGGTTTTTTTTTTGTCACATCTAGTTTTTTATAGTTAGGATTTGGTGTTCGTCTTGTTATATATGTGACAACAATTTTCATGTATGTGATAAGCTCTCTTTGAAGATTACGCGTGAGATGTTTGATTTTGGCAACCTCCTCAATGTGCTATATCTTTGGTAGGGTTGGTGCTCATGGTTTTTGATCCGTGCATGCATGGGCTATTGAGATTTGTGTCCCCTTATGATGGGATTTTTGTGCCAAGTTCTTTGGTAGGGTTGGTACACATGGTTTTCGATCCATTTGTGGGCTATTGGGATTTGTGTCCCGTTATGATGAGATTTTTGTGCCAAGTTATTGTGTACAGTCAATTACTCTCCATGGTGATGTCAGAGGCTTTGTCGATCTACATATGTGGTTGATGGAGCCAGATCAGACAAGAATGGTGGAGAAGCTAAATTGAGATATTCCTATATTATTTTTAGCAATGGAAAAGCATATCTTTC
Source organism: Raddia distichophylla (assembly GCA_005191435.1). Lineage (NCBI taxonomy): Eukaryota > Viridiplantae > Streptophyta > Magnoliopsida > Poales > Poaceae > Raddia > Raddia distichophylla. Next base: position 487,504 of record SPJY01013647.1, read on the forward strand.
AGAACGTGCAAAAAATTCTTAGTATGATACTAATGGAATCACTGCACCACACATGATAAATGTTTGATCCTAGAGGAGTAGAAGTTGATCTTAACACTGATTCAAGTAGATGTTTGTTCAAAGAATGATGTTGTATTGTAATAGTTTCTCCTCTAGCTGTAAGTTTCGGTGAATGATCTAAAAGAAATTCTATTGTTCTAAAAAAAACTTGAGGAATGAGGCATTTTAAAAAATGATAGTTGATTCCACTATGCGATTCTAACATGAGTTACTCGCACCATATATTAGGATGTTAACGCGCCTTATTCTCGTCTATTTATTGGAATTTGGAAACCAAATCGAAGTAACAGTTTCAATTTTGGGCAGCGCCAGGCGTCGGACGTCCGGCTCGTCCGGACCTATTGACGTCAGCAGGAAACTTGTGCGGATACCTACTGAAACTTGGAAAATAACGGTAGAAACTTCATAACCCGTGGCAACTTGGGGGCGAAACTTGGGATTTCAGAAAGTTTTCGAGAATAAGAACCAAGTTTCGACAGCAATATATAGTACAAAATCCAAGTTTTGGTAGGCGATATACAAGTTTCAGTGAGCAAAACCTAAGTTTCTAGAAAAAAAACGAAGTTTTGAGATCGTGAAACCTCAAGTTTCGTGCAACTTGGCGATGAAACCTAAGGTTTTAGAAAGCATCTCGAGAGTAAGACAAGTTTCAATAGTGCAAAGTTCAAGTTTCGGTAGGCAGAGATTCAAGTTTCAAAAGTTAAAGCTTAAAGTTTAAGTAGGAGAAAGGTACATTTCCATGAGCGGAGTCCTCCAAAGTTTCAGATTGAGGAAAACAGAAAGTTTTATACGTACAACTCCAAAGTTTCAGCATAGAAATCCTAGGTTTTCCAAAGACGAACCTCAGGTTTCGAGTATGAAATGGGGATGGATCTCCTCCTTGCCTCCTCCTTCCCCAGATCCGGCGAGACCCTGCCCCTTTCTCGCCGGATCCGGCGGCGCGACGGCGAGCTTGACACCCCCCGTGCTCCCTTATCGTCGTGGTCGCTGGCCCCCTCCAGATCTAGCGGCGGTCCTTGGAGCACGGCGAGGAGAGAGCTCCCCCATGCGCGCGGGCGTAAGGATCGAGGACGGGGCAGCGCCGGCTGCCAAGCGAGGAAGGAGGCGGTGGGGCGGCACCGGCGACGGCGAAGGGGAGGAGCGCGCGGCGCTGGAGGAGGAAACGCGAGGATGCATGGGAGAAGGCGGTGGCTGAGGATGCGCGCGACGGCGAGGAGCGCGCGGGAGGAGGGTGTGAGGGCGAGGAGATGCGGGGAGGAGGAGGAGGAGCTCGCGAGGGGGAGGACGCACGCGAGGGGAGACGCACGAGCGAGCACGAGAGCGAGGAGTTCGGCGCGTCCGGTCATGCTGGCTCAAGCCTTTCCGTTCAATTTTTTTTTGTGCTGGTACCTACCATTTTAAAATTATAAAGGAAATACAAATTCAAAATATTCGAAATTTGAAACTCCAGTTGTAAATTTGAAAATTCCAATTATGTTTTTTATTATTAAAACTGAAGATTCATTTTTTAATAATATTTAAAGTTTTAGATTTTTTATGTTTGAGGGTTAGAAAAATTTAAGATTTCGTATTCAGAATTTGGGTACAAAAATTAAACTTCAATGCCCTTAAAAATCCAAATTTTTTGGATTTGAAATCGTAAGTGCAAAATTTGAATTTTAGTTTTCAAAACTTTGATTTTCTGAAAACAACGAAGTGGAAAATTTGGAATTTTCATATTTGAATGGTTCGATCTAATCATGACTGCATGTATATCTATATATCCATTTGCCATGCATAGTATTGAACTATTGATTAGTGCCTCTTCCTCCCTCCCTGAGGCGGATCCAAGAAAACAAGTCACCGGGGTCGTCGGGGTCATTTTAACTCTAAATCGCTAGTTTTTAGCTTCAAACTATAGGTTTATAGGTATATATAGTAATAAGGTAGCTATAGACAACAAAGGATCGTCCGAAGGGCACCGGTGTCACATGACACCGGCCTTTATACAGTAGATCCGCCCCTCCCTCCCTCCCTCCCTCCCTCCCTCTCTCTCTCTCCCTTTGCCTCGTGTGTGGAAGAAAACCAGAGCAGTGGAAAAGAAGAAGAGAACATACAAGGGAAAAAAAAATATACTATGCATGTTTCATGAGTGGTTCAAGTGTATTGTGTTTCATGGGTATTTCGTGTGGTGTTTCATGAGTGCTTCATGCGGTGTTTCGTGGGTGTTTTATATGTTTTGCATTTTATGAGTGTTTGAGGCGGTGCTCCATTTAATGTTTTATGAGTGTTTTAAAATGTTTCATGTGCTTTATGAAACACCATATGAAACACATGACACACAATATCAAACAAACACTGCACTGCTTGCTTCCTTTCTGCTAAGTGATATTTACCATGGCAAGCTTCGTCCTCTCCAATGTCCATGTTTTGATGAAAAAAAAAGAGAAATATATCTACAGATGTACGTATCATTGTTTTGGGAAATTCTCCGGTTCCGGTCCAATCTATATAGAGACATGCCCCGGAACCGGAGGAATAATTAATTATGCATTTATAGAAACAAATGTCTTGGGATATATCTTGCCGAACTTTATACTTTCAGGAGCGTAAAATAATAAGGAACCGAAGAAGAGAGATCGATGGACAGATTTGCAAAGTTGCAGTTAACCTGTCCAGTGTCACTACTCAGTAGCAAGAAGTTTGGAAATGCAATTAATTGTCAATACGTACGTGGGCTCATGGTCCTTTAAGTTGGGCTGGATGCCAGACTACAAGAAGGTTGTCCCTTGGCCCATGTGGTTATGAAGGGGGGCACACTTGCCGCATAAGAAGTAAAAAAAAGCATCCTCTGGCTTATTGGTTGTATTATCCATTCATAAGCTAAACTTAATTTGAGAGCCTCCCAAAATGCTTCGTATGAATTGTTTTTAAAACTTTTACATAAAGATTCAAGATTTTTTAAAAAAATAGAAAAAGTGATTATATGCCAAAATTTGAAGTGATATTGATTAGTATGTCCTCAAACATATTAACATCTATTTTTTTTGACACATATTGAGATGTATTATATGCTCTAAAGTTGAGAAGTAGATTGATCTATATCTAAATTTTTCCATTCATTGTTGGAGATAAGTGTACTTTTAGATTTAACTTTAATCACTTAATAAATCATGACATTCTTAATTACCCATTTAACAGTAAGCACAGGTATAACTAGACATGCATGTAGTTGCACTAGACATATCATGATATCACTCACATATATACTTATAGATAAATAACACAAAATAACCTGCCGCCACAGGAAAATAGCCCTCATGGGTGGGAGTAGCATGTACCTATATACCTCGGATTGAAACCGAATATACATGATGATGACCCGTTGTTACAATGACGTGGCCGATGCAAAACGCAACATAGAGAAAGATGTCGACGTCATGGAAGCAGACAACAGCGAGCAGTCACGTTTGGCGATTCCCAAAAGTCGTATTCACCATCTCCTAGTGTAGAATCTTAATGGCAGAGGGTTTCGGAGAGCTGCTTTCCCGCTTCATAGTGCACGGTGTGCAACGAGATGGAGCATTTCTGATTGTTTTCGTGTGTGTGCAATTTCTTCGCCACTTCTCGAAAAGATGCAAATCAGTATTTATAAACATAGAAAAGGGTTGTCCAAAAGAGGGATACCATCAAATTGGCAGGTTGGACTGACTTGACCCTAAAATTAAAGGGCAAAATAATTGCAAAGGGGGCTGCACTTAAGCAAGAATTTGAACGTTTACATCGGTGTTATTCTCTTCCACACATGGAACTTTGAGATCTTCAGGTATTATTAATAATACATGAACAAAAGCGCCTGTATCCGGACATTCATCACATGTAAAGAAGACCATCCTACCCTTTTGCACCAATTCACTTATGCACATGCTACAACATTCCTAGCTTAATTGGACTATATGCATTAGTGCACACTGCACACATAGTACTACTACGTGAATTGATTTTCTTAAATACCAAATGAAAGATTGTATATGCATAGATTAGTAACAACCAGTACTTAATTTATGTTTACTTACTATTATAATTTAATATTGATTATTCTTGGAAGACTACAAGAATTAATTTAATAGAGTAATGATCGATCCCCAAAGAGGAGTAGGATGATAATTTCTCATAGGTTGGATAGCAAAATTTGGACAGAACTTTAAAAGGGGAAAGAACAAATTACCTTTCAACATCGGGGCACATAATATATATATCAATGTGTTTAGAGCAAATTATCAATAAAAGCCTAAAATACCAAAACATTTGCATTTTTTCAAATAGACTAATTTAAACAAATAAACCACGAGGGACCTAGATCAACATGAACCAGCACTGGACTAACCACAACTCCGCTGATTAAAGAAATGCACACACTCACGTGCAAGAGGTGAAGAAAATGAGCAAAGCGCATGTACTAGGATGAGCTAATCCATGATTGCAAGCAGAATTAACAAATCACATCAATAAAACAAATTAATCTGTACTTACTTTTTGAGTAATATATGTTCGAGTCACCTGAAGTCTGTTTCTAATAAACAAAACTAACGAACAATTCATACCCCTCCTCTTTAACAAAGCGCATGTACTATGTGCTTCTTTCGCAGGTTGTATTAATTATACTAATCACCTGTCTGACATTTTATTGCTTCACTAATTACCTCGGAGCTGGCCTCTTGTCGGCTCTTCCCGCGCGGCCGCGAGATCACGACGACGCCGACGGCGGCTGCTGCGGCGACTTGTGGGCGGCGTCGAAGAGCGCTTCCATCTCCTCGAGGCTCCTGCCCTTGGTCTCCGGCAGGCAAGCGTAGACGAAGAGCCAGGCGGCGGCGGAGAACGCGGCGAAGATGTAGAAGCTGCCGGCCATGCCCACCGCCTCGTACATGGAGATGAAGCTCATCCCCACCACCGCGCTCATCACCCGGTTCGCCCCCGTCCCGATCCCCGTGGCCTGCGCCCGCAGCCGCAGCGGCAGGATCTCCGAGCCGTACATCCAGATCACCGGCCCGAACCCCAGCGAGAACGCCGCCATGAACACGGCCGCCGCCGCCACGCTCACCGCCGCCGCCCACGGCGCCTCCGCCGGCGACGGCGGCGCATGCAGCGAGAAGCCGAGCACGAGGAGCGACACGGTCATTCCGGCGGCGCTGGAGAGCAGCATGGGGCGGCGGCCGAGGCGGTCGGCGAGGAAGAGCGGGACGACGATGGCGGCCGTCTTGACGGCGCCGAGGAGGACGGTGGCGCCGAGCACCGCGCGCTGGGAGGTGACGCCGGCGTGGGCGAACACCCGCGGCGCGTACAGCACCAGCGCCGCCACGCCGCACGCCTGCTGGAAGAACTGCAGACCGAGGACGGCGCCCAGCACGCGGCGGACGGCCGGCGTCGGCCGGAGGAGGATCTCGCGCCACACGACGCTCGCCGGCGGCGGCCCCTCCTGATCTTTGGAGCTCTCCTGGAGGGAGGACGCGATGCCCCGGAGGCGGCGCTCGGCGAGGGCGCCGTCACCGGTGGTGCGGGTGAGCACGCGGCGGGCCTCGTCGTGGTGGCCGTGGAGGACCAGCCAGCGCGGGGTCTCCGGCATGGCGAGCAGCGCCGCCGCGGCGAGGAAGAGCGGCGGCACGGCGGCGACGCCGATCATGACGCGCCAGCTCAGCCACGTGGGGAGGCCGGCCAGCGACAGGTCGGCGATGTAGCTCAACAGGATGCCGGAGTTGCCGGCGATCTGACATCGCAGTACAGTACAGAACAGTCATGAAATCAATCAATCAACTTTTACAAAACTAGCCTTTTCTAAAAAAAACAAACAAAAAAACTAGCCCAGTCGAGTTTTTCTTGTTAATACTAGTTTCACGCGTAATGTCTACTACATATATTAACACAATTACCTTGCTGTAAACAACACTGTAGTGCTATACTCTCTCGAGTTCTCAAATAACTGATATTTAAGAAATTGAGATCCATTGATATTTTGGAAATTGAGATACTTTACTATTGCAACATATTTATAAAACCCACTAAAATAAGATTTGAAGAACACCCCTAGCTAGTTTTTCTACATAGATAAAGAGAATTAAGAGCATGATTTACATATGAAATTTCACTATCAATGTAACAAATTATGTACGTATATGTCGGCCGCATATATGCCTACTCCATCTGGAAACAACTGTTTATCCGGTGCATGCTTGCATGCATCAAACCATGCCCCATGTTGGTCGAGGCCTCAACAAATCTAGTACCAGGATATTAACTAACTCGGCCAGGCATCAGGGTAGCACGATTATGTTTCGCTTCGTGATGCCGATTTGATCAAACATGGAGTATTACCTTAATCACTCCTAAAAAGACACTTTTTTTTGTTACTTGTTACTAATTCTCTTCTTAATTCTTTCCTAACCTTGTAATTTAATTGAGTCATATCCTGGGATCTCTTACGTGCTGCAAGTGTAATTAACTAGTGGTAATTTTGGTTAGATATAGGAGTATATAATGGTAGCTGGTTGATGCGGGTGACCTCGGGGATGGAGGAGAGGAAGCCGCGGGAGGAGGCCGGCGCGATCTCGGAGATGTAGACGGGCGCGACGACGAGGCCGAAGCCGCAGGCGACGCCGGCGACGAGCTGTCCGGCCATGAGCGCCGCGTAGCCGTTGGCGGCGGCGGTGACGGCGGAGCCGGCGAAGAAGAGCGCCGCGGCGAGGGAGATGGTGCGGCGGCGGCCGGCGCGGTCGCACGCCCAGCCCGCCGCCAGCGAGCCGACGAGCGAGTAGATGCTCGTCGCGCCGATCAGCACCTCGATCTGCGCGTCGCTCACGCCCAGGTCCTCCTGCACGAACTTCTGCGCCCCGCTCATCACCCCTCGATCTGCAGAGACGAGCGCATCAAACCAAAACCATCAAACGTCGAACTCAGGGCAAATTTGACAAAACTCCACCGCGAAACATCAATGCCGGCCGGCGTGAAAAAAAGATCGAGTTTTTCTCTCGATCATTCAAATTGCAAACGATCGAGGTGCACGTGAGATCGATAGAGAGAGCTAGCATAGGGAGCAGGGCTTACTGTAGCCGTAGATGATGGAGGTGACGGAGGCGACGATGGCGCAGACGAGCGCGAACGTGCTCCCGGCGGCGGAGGCGGCGGCATCGTCGTCGTCGCCGGCGAGCAGCGCCTCCTCGAGGTCGGCCTCCTGCTTCTTGTCCATTGCTATACCGAGCTGTACCGGCCGGCTAAGCTCAGCTGCCTTCCTTAATTATTGTTGCTCAAGGAGGAAGAGAAGAGGTAGAACAGCTCATGCTATAAATAATAGAAGGTCAGCTCCCCAAGAGTTTGAGTTCGACACAGCTAGATGCGTAGATTATACATACTGATCCGTACTCCTTCACGTATACGCGTGCGTATATACACCGATCCACGTGCGTAGACACGTAGGTAACGACATAAGATCATCTAACGTTGGCAAATGGCAATCAAGGAAAGGTGTGCTATGCATCGAATTCTTTCCCATCGAATTCTTTCCAGATCATCCCTTACTTCTCTCTCCTTTAGCTACGTACTGTTACAGCTTCTTCCCACGCTGTCGGTACCCACTTTTATCTTTTAAATTGTTATAATGGGTTAGAGTTGAGAAATCCGACGTAAATAATCTGATCTGATGTATATATAACCAGCGACGTAAACAAGTCTATTTGCATGTTCAATGAGGCTGACGTAAATACAGATCGTTAATTAGTCTAAATTATCGTCCTAGATTTTTTAATTTGTTGCGACCGATGTCGATAGATTTTCCACTGTTTACCAGCGTGTACGGTTTAACGGTGGGCATGTGTGTTTGGTGCAGCTGTGGGACAAACTAGGATGGAGCGGATCGAGGTGCTGCCAGCCATGCATGCGGCACCACCACCGAAGGTACACGTGACCGCATCGGTGAAAAATGATGGGTCAATCTGATTGAGCTTAGAGTGACAAATCATCGATTACTCCGTGCCACTCACTCCACTGCTGACCTAAAAAATACTTTCTTATTTCCATGGGAGGAGAGGACGCAGATCGAGATCCACCCAAGCACGTACTCCTCCTCCATCTTTATCTCTAATCCGACGGCTATTAATTAGCTGGGATGCTAATCAGTCGATCGATCGGCTCATCACTATGCCAGGTGGGGCCCACGTACGGGCCAGGGCCGGAGGGCCCGGTGCGGTGCATGCATAGTGCATAGTTTGGCGCGCGCGCGTCCATGCAGAGGGGGCCTGTGGCTTGGCCGCGTCCGCGTCCGCGTCCGCGCGTCGGCGTACGTACGCATCCCGATCGGGCTCGTCTCCTTCAGTTCCTCTCCGTTCGGCCATCGTCGTCGACCACGTCGTCCTCGTGCGCCTCTCTAATTATTCTCTCTAATTATTCTCTCTAATTATTGCTCGCTTTATGTATACCCCTGCGCATCTATGATTGAAAGGCTATATATGTTGGCGAAATATGTGGTGCAAACCACTGTTTTCGTGCAAACCCCGTGAAAACCATATATAAAAAGTTTTGTAAATTTGCGAAAAAAATTACTGGAGATAGATATGTGCACGAGCTACATCACCACCAAATCTCAAGTCTAAACTCAACATCGTTTTGGAGAAACAGTGGTTTGCACCACATATTTCGCCATATATGTTATAGTACTCGTTCGTTCTTTTTATTTATCGCCGTTGTTCATTCGTATGATTTCAAAATTTAGTGTAAGTATGCAAAAAAAAATAAGTCGTGCTAAAAATATCTCTGATGACAAAACAAAGCATAACAAAATAAATGATACTCAAATAGTTTTTTCAATAAGACGAATGGTCGAATGGTATGTCTAAAAGGTTCAAGTGACCAATAAGAAAAGGAGTGACCAATAAGAAAAGCGTGCCATACACGCGGTTCATGATTAGAAAGGAATGAGCGGTACGCACGTTATTCATGATTAATGTGCTAATTTAAAAGAAATAAGAGGAAAAAAAGATAAGTTAGGCCTCTTGGAGGAATGTGATTCAAAACTGTAAGTCTTTTGTTTTTTCGAATGATAAGGACGTCTTTAGATGGAAAGGGGGTAAGCAGTGGTGGACCCAGGATTTTATCCTACGGTAGGCCTAACCGAACAAAAAAAAATCTAAAGCACACCTTAAAAAAAACAGTTGGAATTGGGGAAGAAGAAGATGCAATCTTATTTGCCTTCTTCGCTCCATATTTCCTAAAAAGCGACGCAATATCTCCGGTTCCAATCCTCTTCATACCTTAACAATCAAAAATTCAAATGACAAATGTGCAATATACAGTAGAGGCAATAGAGCAGTACTACAGTAGAGGCGTTGGCTGTGTATTGTGTAGAGCAGTAGAGGCAGTAGAGAAGTACCGCAGTAGAGGCGCCAGCTGCCCGGGAGGGCCGAACCGCCGGAGGGGCGGAGGGCACCGCCAGAGAGAGCTGGGGAGGGCCGGAGGGGCGGCGGCCGGAGGGCGGCACCGCCAGGGCCCAGGGAGATGGACGCTAGGGATGGAGGGGTAGGGGCAGGGGCCGCCAGGCCGAGCCAGAGGGGCGGCGGAGGGCGGCGCCGGCGCGCCGCCAGGGAGATGCCAAGATGACCAGATGGGGAGGGAGGGGGCGAGCTGGGCGAGGGACAGGGGCGGCGCCGATGTAGTGAGGAGGACAGGAGATGCGCTCCTTCGTGCGCTGCCTAGATGCTGAGGCAAGGAAAAAAGGTGTGGCCGTGTGGGTTACTGGGCCAGGCCAAAATTGCAAAAAAAAAAAAACCTAATAGTATAGTGCTGGGTCAAAATCCAGGGTAGGCCTGGGCCTACCTGGACTACCCTTTGGGTCCGCCCCTGGGGGTAAGTTGGATAAGGATTTTTCAGTCAAACGTATGTATAAGTTTATTTCTGGTTCTGAAGATAATTGTTTGAGTTGGCCTAACTTGATTTGGAAAGCAAAGTTACCTCTGAAAATTAAAATTTTTTCTTGGTTGATTTTTCGTCGAGCCATTCTGACTAAAGATCAGCTTAGGGGGAGGGGATGGTCTGGAAATCCTTACAGCATTTTTTGCTCTCATTTAGAAGATATGGATCATTTGTTCTTTTGTTGTTCGACTGCTAATGCTATTTGGAGTGTGGTGGCAGTTTGTTTTCAAGTTAGAAATCGACCTATGAATTTGGATGGTGCTTTTAAATGGTGTAAGCAAAATTGGCCTGAAGGGAGTAAGTTTGCTGGAGTGTGTATTCTGTCCATTCTATGGGCTATTTGGTTGGCTCGAAATAAGTGGTGTTTCAAAGGATATGTGATTCATTCTCCTTTAACGATTTTGCATTCGGCTTGTGCTTTGATTGTTTATTGGTAAGGACTATATTCAGAGGGTGACAAAGACACTCTGCGGCTGGGGGTAGAGCAGATGAAGAAAATACTTCTAAAGCTGTCGAAGTATCAGGGAGATGGGAAAGGGTCGACGCTGAATTCAGACTGCAAACAGTGATGGAGGAAGAACTATGGGGAACTTTGATTAGGAGTATGGGGCTTGTTGGCTAGAAGTATTTCTGTAATAGGTGGTTTTTGCTTTTGGGGTATTGGAGTTGGCTATTGAGGTCTCAGGTGTGTTTGCACCGGAGGATAGTTGTGTTTTGCTTATCTGGATGATTTCTGCTAGTTTAAAAATTTTGTGTTGGGGGGGATACTTTTCTCCTTTGGTTGTTAATAAGACTTTATAATTCTGTTCTTTGGAATGGAATTGGGGGTTGGTCCCCTTTTGAAAAAAAAAAGAAAAAGAAAAAGTGCGAAGGGCCAATGCTCGTAAGCAATTATAAGAAAAAAAGAGCAGAGGAACAATATTAAAAAAACCTTCAATGTTTGAAATTTAAGAAATTCTTCAATTTTTAATGCGTTTTTCCACTCGAGATTTTTTTGTCCTAGCATGGCTATCTTTTTACATTTACGTACGAAAAAAAAAGAGTGAAAAAATTGAAGCCTAAATAGGAAACAACAAACTATTTTTAAATTTGAGCTTCAAAAAATTTTGGAAGAGATGCAAATTTGTGTGGATGTTCTTTGTGTAGGCATTGCTTCATTTTTTAGTCTATTCAATTTTCAGATTTGTTTTGTGACCTAAAATATTAGAAAATAGGTGGACATAGAGGAGAGTCGCAGCCCATGGAGCTAGGAAAATAGGGAGTAAAGGGGGCAGAGTGGGATTAAAAGCCGAGACATGAGGAGTGAGAGCTAGCTCGGCTAGCCAGCCAAGACTCCCCCACATCGTTGACTAGTAGGCAGGCTAAATTCTTTTATATGTTAAGTTCGGATGGGCGGCCGGATCTTGTGGCACATGGCGGTCCTAGCGAAACTGACGGCCGAGGTTTCTCGAGTGACGTGGACTTGCGCGGATTCGAGTTCAACACAACTTATGTAGGTAATAGATATATTAGTAATTAGTCAAAGTAAGCTAGTACACATTATAGGAAAAAGTTTTACTTCACCCCTTAATTCACCCCTTATGTATGATGTCTGGTGCGCTAAATCCCCTAACCTGAAAAACTAGGTATTTGCACCCCTTAGGTATGTACAGTGGCGCAAATAACCTCCCACGAGTTGTATTGAAGGTGGTTTTGCCACCGAAGGTGTCTACGTGGAGGGGTATTGCCATGTGGATAGAAGTTGTGGCATTTTCTTTTTTAAAATATTTATTTCATATGTGGGTTCCACATGTAAGTCCATCTCCATCTTCTTCCCCCCTTCTCTCCCCCCACTCCTCCCTTCCATCCTCCTCCTCCATCCCCACCGACCTCCACCTCCCTGTCGCCCTCGTCCATCCCCTTGGCCTTCCTCCATCGCTGTCACCCTCTTCCACCTCCTTCGGCCTTCACCTCCTCTTTGGCCTCCTCCTCCCCGCCACCCTCCTCCATCCATTTCGGCCTCCACCTTCCCATCGTCCATCCCTTCCCCATCGCCCTCCTCCATTTCCACCTCCCTCCATCCCCTTCGGCCTCCACCTCCCCGGCTCCCCGCTACCCTCCTCCATCCCCTTAGGCATCCACCTCACCACGGGCCTCCACCTCCTCGCTGGCCTCCACCTCCCTTGGAGCCTCCTCGACCCAAGCAACCAAGCCAGAGGGAGAGTGGTCGGCCATGGGAGGAAGGAGGCGGGAGGTGGTCTGGGAGGGCGAATCGGATGCAGCGGCAGCGATCTGGCAAGACGGCGCAACGCTTGACGACGGAGGCTTCAGGTGAGACATAGACGGTATTAAACGATATGGAGGGCAGTGGCGGTGGCCCGATGGGAATGTCCGGCAAGAGGGAGGCTATGGGGCTCAAACCCTATTAGGAGAGAGATAAAGGAGAAGGAGAGAGAGGAAAAGAGAAGAAAAAAATTAGAGGAGCCACGTGTAAAAAATATATAAAAAAAAAGCAAAAAAGACGTGTTCGGCCTATGTGACAATACTCCTTGTTGGATAGTTTTTTATGGCAAAATCACCTTTAATACCACTCATTAGGGTATTAATTTGCATCACTCACTCCGTATACCTGAAGGTGCTCACTTCTGATCATGGAACTGGTTTTTGAGATAGGAGGTTAGGACATCGTCAATTCGTCATAGTCGAGCTAGGGGCAGCTGCTATATATAGTACGCTTGCGTCTATGTATGTAACTGCATGCAGAGAGGATATTTTGATTAAGATTCACATGGCTGGCTGGCTAATTAATCTATGATATGATCCATAGAGGAAGTGTTTAACTTTGCTTCATCGACGACGATCGATGCTATATATATGTGGTTTCAGATCCACGGCGGATAGATTAGCCTAGCTAGCTATAGGCGGTGCATGTAGATGTATCGGTAAGGTGAAAACGGATCAGACAGTATTCAGCCCGCATCCGTAGTGGTGTGTAATTGCATTTTTTTTAATCCATATGACCTTGGGTATATAAATATTTTGATCGGACACGAATATAATTTTTAAGGAATACAGGTACTTATGGATATCATATGAATATGAAGCCACCTTTTATCATATTTTAATTATTGGTTGCTCGTCAAAATTAGTTTTCATATCATTAATTAATACTTTTAGACGTACATGCACCCATATCATACATAATACAACACTTGGTATCTTCCTTTGATAAATAACACTAAGTGCTCACACATAATACAACAAATAAGGAGAGAAATGAATTTATGTGTGCGGGTTGCCGCAACCGCTCTCACAGCCTCTCGACTCATATTAATATCCAATGTTTGGGGTAGAGTGTAACGAGCGGATTTTCTAAGTTAAGTTCCGTGATATTGTGAGGGCCCTTTATAACATGAGGCAGAACTTGGTAAATTGGATATTGGCCTTCGGTTTTGATGACAATGGTTGAGTACTTCTCTTTCTCTGTTTCTTTTATTTTCTTCTAGGTTTTTCCTTCAACTTTTTGTTGGCTTTTTGCTTGGTCCTGTTTTTTTTCATACTTGTTTTATTTTTTTTTTATTGAAAAAGGGGCCGGAGAATTGTCATCCTATTTCATTAAGCAGGATCAAATAAACAAAAAACCCATACAAGCACAGGATACAACCACAACGCACCCGCTGCAACCATAGCCAAACCAGACACACCACCGGCCAACGCCAGGACAGAGCACACACCTACAGAGGGAAAAGCAACTTAACCGTTGCCATCTGAGAGAGAAAGAGAGAGGGAAGAGGGGAAAATTCGGCCACAACCGGCCACACAGGACACCACCAAGCAACAACGAACGGCCGGGTATCACCCAAAGAGTCACTACGACGCCATCAAGGTAACGACGAAAGGAACCACTACCGCCGCAGACTACACAGAGTAGTAACACCGCGATGCTTATAGAAGGGAATGACGCGAAAAGTGCCGCTACCATTGGCTTAGAAAGAGCTGGGTAGGGCTTTCGCCCGTTGCACCCATCCCTGCCTCCACACTGAGGATCTGCCTTCTACAAGAAGAGCAAGCCGAAGCGCTGACACCACTGAAGCCCCGCCCAGAGGCCAGCCGATCCCTAAAACCCAACAAGGAAGACGCCGCCACCACCATCATACGACTCACAGAGAAGGGGAGGGTAGGACGGCGACGAACGGGACCTCGCCAGGCAGAGAGAACGCCGAACCCCGAGGCCCAACGAGGAAGACGCCACCACTGCCATCATACGCCTCACAGAGAATGGGAGGGTAGGACGGCGACGAACGGGACCTCGCCAGGCAGAGAGAATGCCGAACCCCGAGGCCCGACAAGGAAGACGCCGCCACTGCCATCATACGCCTCACAGAGAAGGGGAGGGTAGGACGGCGACGAACGGGACCTCGCCAGGCAGAGAGAACGCCGAACCCCGAGGCCCGATGAGGAAGACGCCACCACTGCCATCATGCACCACAGTAGAAGGGAGGGCTAAACAATGGTGGACGGGACCTCAACAGGGGGAGGGGCACGGTGGCTGTGCCTAGGCCGAGCCAACCGGGCGTTGCACAAAGCCGAAAAAGGGGTGTCTGTTGTACCGCGTCGAGCATCATCGTTTGGACCCAAAGAAACCGTACTCTGCACTGCCGTGGCACCCCGACCGTCGATGCACCGCCACTTGCAGAGGCCCCACCGAAATTGAACCTGGCGCAGGATCTTCGCCCACTTGTTTCCTTTTACTCTCTTAATAGAAATGGCAGAGCCACTGCCTTCGGTTAAAAAAAAATTAGTATCCAATAAAAGCTTTGGATTCATGATCATCATACATTTGACTCTAGATTCAGACCAAAACAAATACGACCCGTTTCCACTCTAGTATTATCGGCTCGATCGAAAGATGCAGCCAAGCTAGCTAGTCTAGCTAGCCCAGCTCCTCTTCATCTGACAGCCCACTGGCTAGTGGATGTGGCTGGAATGGAGGTGTTAGTTTTGTACCGGTGTGGCTGGATTTAACTCGATCTGCTGGTTCCTCTCAGCGACAACGTCGTTTGGACTTTCAGCGACAACCAAAAGCTACAGTTAGCTGCGTGCAGTTGGATCGCATCTTGTCAGCTCTAGGGACAGAATGACAGGTCGAAGATGTCTCATTGTGTGGGCATCCGATCCGGGGGTCATGGATCGGCGATGGGAGAACGCTAGGGCGAGAGTTGATGAGAGGAGCTGAGGCAGGTAGAATTCCCAGCTTATCTTACGTGGAATCTGATCCACTGTTCCTCGATCGTCCATCGCCTATGACATGCATGGACAGTATTTATCCTTTCAATAATGTGCTGACGTGGCGGAGCCATAAAATTTTGGAAGAGGAGGCTTGGTTTGGTTAGAAATTTCTCAAACTTAAACACTAGCCACGTCAAATTTCTAAGTATTGTGCTATGGTTATACGGTTATTCAAAAGAACATTATAGCGCTAGCTATAAACTCATCCTCACGAGGCCACGTCACCCGCAAAACACTGGCCGTCGGATCGCGCCGCGTGCCCACCGTCTCCTCCGCTCGATCCTGACCTTCCCGGGGGGTCAGCTTTGCAGAAAACCCCCCGGACTTCACGAATTTCTGCTCGGGTCTCCGTTAGTTCGTGGAAATGCCCCTCCCTAGCGTTCTGTCTTACCTGCCAAATTTTCCGCAGGACCTCCAGGTTTTTCGTCGCTCGCAGATCGGCCCTTTTCGCCTTCGTAGATACACCTGGAGTTCTGGGGAAATTACCCGCCTTTGCCATCGAGAGTGGGTCGGCCGCTTTGGTCCCGTTCCCTAGCCCAGCGACCCTCCGTCCTCTCGGCTCTCGTTGCAGTGCCTCCCCTCCTGCGCTTCCGCGGCCGCCACACCCGCGCCGTCTCCGCCTCCTCGCCTCCCGCCGCCGCTCCTTACCTCGCCCCGCCACCGTTTCCTTTCTCTCTCCGGGTTGGGGGATGGCCGGATCCGGAGACGGTGGGCATTGGGAAGCCCAAATCAGGCGGCGCGCTCTTCCTCCTGGCGCATTCTCCGCTGCGGCTCGGCGCTGCCGTCGACGTCCTCTACCCTGCCGCCGGCGTCTCCTCCCACTACTGCCGCCGTCCCGGATCCACAGGTTCGATTCTGCCCGTCTCCACCGGCCACCAACGTCCTCTCCCCCACCGGCGTTGCTTCCTCTCGCACTAAACAAACTGTTATGTGCTTCCTTATCTGTTTTCACTACAGGTTCTGGCAAATAATCATTTTTATTTCACCACATGTGCAATTAGCTATCCACTAGATCAAAGGTATGTTTTGTTTTGTTTGAAAACAAAAAAAAGACCAGATTATAAAGTATGGAACAAGTAAAACAATTAGCCCTCGCTATATGTGTACCTTCAAATATTAGGTAAACTTTTAACAACCCATTTTTTACGGTTGCTGTTGTATGGCATCCACCTTTTCCCTTTGCAGCTATACCGATATCAGTTTCTGGTTCTATTAACCGACTCTTTAAATCTAATTGTCCTATTTACCTAAGCCCTTTTATATTGGACTGCAACGTTTAGATTTGATTCATTCTTTGTCTTCGCTGCTAACACCGCATGTAGATTTCCTTTATTAAAAAAATTGAGGCATGATTCGCATCTATGGATTTTCTTGGAAGGATTTCAGTTTATGTGATCTATGCGTTTGGACTCTGTTTATCATCTCTCTTCGTCTATTCTCAGGTTAGTTTTCTTCTCTATTTATCTATAGCATAGGACAAAAAAATATTATATCTTGATTCCTGAGAGTTGTAACGGCCATAATGTGTAGTCATGATTCAATGGAATTATGGTTACCAAAAGGGGGTCTTTTGGGTTGCCATGTTCCATCAAGAGCTTAATTGTTTCATCTTTAGATTTTATTACAGGGATGGCCAAACAAATTGGTCAGGTTAATTAAGAAAGATGACATGAACAATAAGTAGTATCTTTGTTGGTGACAAACACTCTTATTTTTATTCTCTTATTTAAGCCTAAACACAATTATGCCTTCAGATTAAGCCCTTCTTTGTTCTTAGGATGGCTGACTATGCACATTTAGGCCACAAAGGAAATGTTGTCACTTAGATTTAGCTTCTTTCTTCTTAGTGTAGTGATTGTGGCCATTTTTCCTCCAATATCAGTTTCATCAATTTGTTATTTCCTTATAAGAGTAGAATCGAATGTTAATTACACGTATACTATCAAGGAGGTGGTTAATTCAGGAAGGAAATATTTATCCTTGGACAGGATTTGGTGATTTTTGAAATGGTTGTCCACAGGGGACCTGCTCCTTATGGTACTCTAATCTTTAATGGGCAGGGTTCTGTTTACCTTCTCTAAAGATGCAAACTTTTTGTTTTATCAGGTAATAGCAGTGGATTATCTGTTAACAATGTTCACAATGAAGTCTTCTACCATTGGAAATTGTTTCCTTAGGACTTTGCTCATTTCCTGACTGAAGTGATTATGTATGGAATTTTTTTCATTGAATCATATTCCTGCCCATCACTGATGTGGCTTTCACAAAATTCTGCCAGGTCTCCAATAAACCTTAGTACGACTACCACTTCATGCTCTGTTCATGGAACAATGATATGATCCATTGTCATTATGGATGGTACCATGGATTAATTCTCCTGTCTATAATTTCAATAAATGCCATCTTTTGTTCCTCCATATTTTCCTTATCCTAGATGTTTCTCCTCTCTTTTTTTGCATGGTGGAGCTATTGTTTTCTCTAATTTAGAAATGATCTGATGTATGGATACATGAACACGGTGTTTATCTTAAAAATTTCTGTTGTGATTCTGTGATGAGCTAATATGTGATTTTCGGCCCACATAAACATCCGTGGAAGGAGCACCCACGTGGTCCAATGCCAACAGTGCACCTGTTGGCCACCTTTTCTCTTTGTACCTATTGTTGCATTGCCCTATTATAATTTCTATTTTTTTTTGGCTATCTTTAGTGCCGTAAGAAATTTGGCAAACACTATATAGGTGCAGAGGCAAAAGGAGACAGGCATAAAATCTGGCGCGGTGGCCATGCGTAATCACTGCTTATTGTTCATGTCATCTTTCTTATCATGCCTGGTAGTCACAACTCTGATGATGATGGCAAAAATAGGATAGTTACCGTGCGCATCCAATAAGCATAGCTGTCACCTTACGCGCGTAGCGCGTAATTCACCGCTAGTACCATATCATAGGACGCGATAGTTAATATCAGCATGTATACAAGTTATAACAGCTATCTATTAGTTGCATTGATGTAAACAGAATAACAAAATGATATTGAAAGCTTCGATCTATAATTAAAATGCTTGTTATATAATTAATGAATATAAAGCGCACCACTAGTTACTTCACAAGAGTTGATACATGACTTAATATTATGCAAATCAATCTGCTTAGAGTAAGTCTAGAGATATGTAAAATACTATAGTGGTGATGTAGAACAATGTAACGTCCATGAGAACATCTTGAGGGGCATAAATCATAAAACGACACTTATTTTTATTGGAGGGTGTAAATCATAAAACAAAAAATCACTAAATGAATATGAACATATTCAAGAGCGCTTTAGTGCTGTGCTGCTAGAGTCAATGGAGTTCATTGGTGCCAACCTATTAAATATTATAGCTAATTACGAATGGATGATTAATTGGTATATTTAATTAATAGCTACATGAGCCAACTGTCGGATGCTTTAAGGGCAGTTCCAATGTAAGATTTCTAAACATCATTTCTATAGGCGTTATGTGACCTACGCTAAGAATAAACGGTGGTTCCATTGCATCGTACCTTAACATTGTTTTCATCATTAATACTTCCTTCTTTCTCTAAAGACACCTTCTCGCTACGCATTAATTCTAAAGCTTTGGGATAAACGTTGAAATTGTTTCTTAAATAAGAAACGACCTCCTTCTCTCTCTGCATTAATTTTTAGCCATGTCATCTTCCCATCCTACGTGGTATAACAAGAAACGAGTGGAGAAACTGCATTGCAAGTGCCCTAACAGCGGACACGTATGTCGCACGTGTGGCACAGTGCGCCGAGGCGATCGAGGGCAGCGCAGCTCGTTGGGCCTGAATATATGCAGGCTGTGCATGGGTCTACTCAAAACATTTTGAGCTGCCTTTTCCTTCTTCTTTTAGCTCATAGGTTGTTTCAAATATACAAGTACCCCATATATATAACACACAAACGTACGTACGATCGATGAGCACGTGTGTGAATGTGTGCACGACATTCACACATGCGTGCATGGGCCTCCTTCATTCGGCAGCGGATTTGGAGGAAGCCAGCAGCACCAACGGAATAAACTGCTCGCCGAGCAATCATGCTCTGTGGATCAACCACCACAGGGCCCAACTCCAACGACGATACCACCTGACATGAGGCCGCTCCTGGGCCTGGGCCTGGGCCTGCACTGCACTGCACCTTCATGTGGAACTGCCGAATTCTTTAACATTTTATATTTTTACTTTCTTAAAAATTAAATATATAGATGTCTCTCGCATTTCGATTTCCATGCGGTTCTGATTCACAGGGCGCCTCTCCTTTGCAATTCATTTTTTCCACCAATGCCCTAATTAATGCCAACTGCATGAAGCACATTTACAGCGGCTTGCAGCAGCCGTACGTCGTCAGCTGGGGGAAAAGTCTTCCTCGCTAACCCCTTCCAAGCTTCTCCTTGGTATTTGTGTAAGAAATTATATGCCCTGTAATTAGAAACGAAGGAAGTACTTCGATTGCATGTCCTACTTGCCGCCAAGTCATCACCCCCGTGTCTTTTCTTTCTTTCCCTACCCTTCCACAATTCCATCGAGAAGTTTCCTCTGCGGCAAAAGTTTCGTCGACCCACTCTCTTTCCTCATCTTTAATGACTTGATGTTGGATCAACCTCCACCACCCTCTCCTTTGTGACAACAAACCTTCGTGTTGATCCGCAGTCACCCCTGCTCACCGTCCTCTGCGGCCTCTATCAGCATCCTCCAACGTGCGGAAGGAAGAGGGGCTTGTTGAACCCTAACCCCTAACTCCTAAGTAGGTAGAACTAACAGCTAGAGAGGAGGTAGACAGTAGGGATGATACTGGGATCCTCTGACGTACGGCCCTTTGCAGTTGTGTCACTGACATGTGGGCCCCACATGAACAGGCCCCGCATGGCAGCGACCCACTGCCCTCGGCAGTACGTCAGAGGAACTGGTTTTGTGGAGATGAGGGCGATCGATCAACTGGAACTTTAAAAACATTAAAAAATATTTCATTCGCATGATAAATAGCATACCCGTTTTTTATACCATATTTCATAAAAAAGAATCGATTTTCTGCGATCATGTATGTGGCTATGTGCCGATCAATGACACATTGACGAATGGTCCGAATGGAACAGGAACAGAGGATGGATCATCCCTTGGTGTGGAATAGCTGCTCCATGTCCTCGAGGCTCCGGCCCTTGGTCTCCGGTAGACAGGCGTAGATGAAGACGAACGCGGCGGCGGCGATGGCGGCGTAGAAGTAGAACGCGCCGGCCATGGTGATGGCGCCGTAGAGCGAGATGAAGGTCATGGTGACGACGCCGCTCATGATGCGGTTCATGGCGGTGCCGAGCCCGGCGCCCTGCCCGCGCAGCCGCAGCGGCAGGATCTCCGAGCTGTACACCCACGCCAGCGGCCCGAACCCGACGGAGAAAGCGCACACGAACGCCACCGCCGCCGCCGTCGTCACCGCTGCCACCGCCGCGTCGTCCCTGGCGCCGGCGAAGGCGGCGAACACGGACCCCAGCACCAGCAGCGCCGCAGTCATGCCGCCGGTGCTCACCAGGAGGAGCGGCCGCCGGCCGACGCGGTCGACGAGCACCATGGCGACGAGGATGGAGCCGGCCTTCGCCACGCCGAAGAGGACGTTGAGTCCCAGGATTAGGGTGTTCGACGTGACGCCGGCCATGGCGAGCACCCGCGGGCCGTACAGCACCACCGTGTCGATGCCCGACGCCTGCTGGAAGAACTGCAGCGTCAGCACGATGGCCAGCACCCGCCGCACGCCGGCCTTCGTCAGCAGCTCCTTCCACAGGCTCCCGCCGCCGCCGCCATTGCCGCCGCCGTCCACGACCTCCTCAATCTCGAGCAGCCGCTGCTCGGCCTCCGCGTTCGTGTCCGACGTCCGCTCGAGCACGCCCTTAGCCTCCTCGAGCCGCCCTTTCATCACCAGCCACCGCGGCGACTCCGGCATGGTGAGCACGCCGGCCGCCAGGAAGACGGTGGGCACCGCCGCCGCCGCGAACATCAGCCGCCACGACAGGTGCACCGGCAACCCCGAGAAGGCGAAGTTGGACACATAGCTCAGCATCACTCCGCTGTTGATAAAAATCTTCCAAAACAAAAAAAAAAGGAGACGAATTTAAACCGAATTCGAAACGGAGAGAGGGTAAATTTGACGAATTTGAAGCAGAGGAAGTGAAGTGAAATGTGAGGTGATCAGGTGACCTCGGGGAGGGAGCTGAGGAGGCCGCGGGAGGAGGCGGGGGCGATCTCGGCGGCGTAGACGGGGGCAATGACGAGGGCGTAGCCGACGCCGATGCCGGAGACGAAGCGGCCTGCCATGAGGGCGGCGTAGCCGCCGGCGAGCGCCATGACGAGGGGCCCCGCGAGGAAGAAGGCGTTGGTGAGGACGATGGTGAGGCGGCGGCCGAGGCGGTCGGATGTCCAGCCGGCGAGCAGCGCGCCGACGAGCGAGTAGATGTTGACCACGCCGGAGAGCACCTCGATCTGCGTGTCGCTCATCCCGAGGTCCTCCTTCATGAAGATCTGCGCGCCGCTCATCACCGCCACGTCTGCACGCACGCACGCAGCAATGGCGCCAAATCGATCAAAGATTCACGGCCATGGCGCCAAAAGAGTAGTGTTCTTAAATCTTACTGTAGCCCGTGAGGACGGAGGTCATGGAGGCGAGCACGGCGCAGAAGAAGGAGTACTTGTTGCGCTTCGCCGGCGGCGGCGGCTTGGAGGCGGCGGCCAGCAGCGGCGCCTCGGCGTCCGGCCGGTGGTGGTGCTGCTGCTGCTCCATGGCTGTCGACTGCTACCGTCTCTCCCTGTGAATGTGATCCCCCAAAGATGAGAGATTTTAATTAAAAGTGTCTTCTTGCGATGCATTGACATGGCAAGCGGCAAGTGGCATGGGGGTGACAAGGATGTGTGCCTGTCGGCCCTCGATTTCTTGCAATGCTAGCTGCCACATGGTGCATATGAGAAAACCTGTGGAATTCAAACATCAGAAAACACTAATATTTTGCTATCAATAAAAGGGGAAAAACATTAATACTACCTCCTTTTTTTTGTTTAGCGCCTTTGACTTTTGAAAACGCTTTTTACCATTCGTCTTATTCAAAAAAAAATTTGATATTTATTTTGTTATGATTTATTTTATCAATAGAGATACTTTAAATATGACTTATTTTTTTACATCTTTACACTAAATTTTTAAATAAGACGAATGTCAAAGACGTGCCAAAAAGTCAAAGGCGTTAAACAAAAAAAACGGAGAGAGTAATCGGGGGTTCTTGGCTAGGGTACAGCTGTGCCGGCTGTCATATTGAAAAAACCGCCGTTTGACGCTATCAATAAAAAGGGGAAAAACATTAATACTACCTCCGTTTTTTTTGTTTAACGCTTTTGACTTTTGAACACGTCTTTTACCATTCGTCTTATTCAAATTTTTTTTGTAAATATCATTTATTTTGTTATAATTTGTTTTACCAATATAGATACTTTAAATATGATTTTTCTTTACATCTTTACACTAAAAATAAGACGAATATCAAGGACGTGCCAAAAAGTCAAAGGCGTCAAACAAATAAAACAGAGAGAGTATATCGGGGGTTCTTGGCTAGGGTACAGCTGTGCCGGCTGTCATATCGAAAAAACCACAGGTTTTATTTTTGCCGTGGAGTACCGTGATTGTAGTCTTTTTTGTTTTCTTCTTTTTGAAAGGAGATAAAAGTACAATATGATTATGGAGAAATCAATTTGTATGGCCATCGTTTAATCAGGGTTATAGCTATGTAGACCGTGGCATCAAAAGAGAACATATTTATGGGTTGCTTAAAAGGTATGGCAATTGATTTTTTTCATCACGGTGTTTGGCTTAATTTGTTGTCTGATGGAGTGCTTGTGTGAATGTTCTTGATGGCTGTCGTCCTTCATTGGGTTACTTCTATGTATGATCTGTCTTCGATTATCTGGAATGTATCAATGGTCTTTTACGTAATTTGAGGCACATTAAGATGACATGTGTGATGACCGAGAGCCATGATTGGTCATATCTAGTTCATTGTGTGTGTTTGGGCCAACCACTTGATGGCTTGATGCTGATGCTGCAACTTGTTTTAAATTATGCTTAATAGTCTTGTACTGTGGATTGCATATAAACATGAAAAAGACTAAAGCTGTACAAAAATGAAGACTAACACCAGATGTTTTGACACATTAATCAAATCACAAAGGTAGGTGTTCCTCAAATGAAATTTAATTTCCAACCCATCCTGTCTATGCGACCCTAATTGGCAGGTTGATCAACGCAATTACAGTAGAAAGCGACTTGACAGGTGCATGATTTTCACTATCACGCAACAAAATACAGCATCTGACTGGTTCGTGTCTGAAATTCATGCAAGCAAATTTTACTTGTGCACGAAACATGTTGGAATAAAATATATATGACTGCAGCATAGGACTGACCAAGAATCAGTTTCTCAAGGTGCAGAAGTCATCACTACTGAGCATTGCAAATTGAAGATATTTTCAGGTAAGCTATCTTGGATCTCCCAAGAAACAATGGTCCCATTCTGATTGCCATGGAAGGCGGCAAGGACCACTGGCTTTTTTGGAGGAGGCGGTTGAACTTGCTTATGATAAATGAATCATGCAGAATTGAGAAGCCATCACAGCGCAATTAAGATATTTGAGTTTCAAAGAAATAATTCAGAGATATTTGGCCCCTTGTATATAGTTTATGGATGGATGACAAGAGCCAGGTTCAGGGATCACACACTCAAGATGAACAGCTGGGCATTGCGCCATGCAGTAATGTACAATTTGACGAGCCTGTCATGCCCAAAAAGATGTGTCGAATCGTTGGCAGAATCCAATGGTTTATTTGTCGTTTGAGTGCGACCACTGTGAATGCTGTTAAATTGATCCAAGATTTATGCAGTGTCATAAGAAAGTTAGCCCGTCACCGCTCTTGTGACACAGTGTTGATTGGCATGAATCACCATGATAATGATGCTATCATCTATTCTTAAGTGCATGCAATGGCCATGCATTACGACTTCGAAGTCGTGGTCTGAGCGATTGAAAAATCAATGCATCAGACTGGGTCAGGCCATCAGAGAGAAAATTCAGTTAGCTTAAACAGTTAAACCTTTGGAACATGCACAGCGATGCAAGCAAAAATAGTTACAATCCATCATCCATGTTTATCTATCAAGAAAGCATCAACCAACGAAACAGATTAAAGTTTTAAGTTCTATTATGTCCATTAAATTGTCAAATATGTGCATAATTCCAGCATATCTAGTTTCAACTTCATACAATAAAACGAAACAAACAACATGCACTCTCTATACATCATCGTCCAGGAACAACTTTGCTCCTGGAATATAGATACTGCCTCCAAACGCATAGATAAACATCTGGTTTTAGTTTGATTTAGGCCATCCCACCACTAGTCGCTGTCCTTATTATCTGAAACAGGGCTGCAAAGAACCAAAAGTACAAGCTGTCAGACTTCCTTTTTCACTACCTGCACACTTCACAGTAAGAAATGTATATTGCTGAAAAAATCTCACATGATTGATGATCAAATCAACAGGACAGAGTCAACAGAATAATATATTTAACAAATCAATAAATTTTAGAGAAAAATAGAACTAGCACATGCATGGAGTAGGACTTCTGTGATGTGCGGCTGCTTTATACTTCCTAATTGCTTATTCTTTTCTGTTTTTACATTTTCACTTGTTTAAATTAATTTATCACAACAGGGGGCAACGAGTCAGAAAAGTTTTAGAGAAAAACAGAACTAGCACACGCATGAAGTAGAACTTCAAATATGTGCAGCAACAGCCCATACTTCGTATATGCTTATTCTTTTTAAGTATATTTTTCACTCAATTTAAATTAATTTGACCCAACAGGCGGCAAAACACTTCAATTAAGGAAACAAAAGTATTCATTGTATTGAGCAATCAGCCAATCGCTCAACAATGCATAAACTTAACAATTTATCATTTGAATCCCGTAATACAGCCTTCAAAAGTAGGCATGTAAAACATATTAGACATCAAAATTTGCTTAGCCAAGAAAATTAGCATGGTGGCTTGACTGCTAAGACGTAAAGTAGCACAAGTAAGAGTTACATATTCTGAAAAATATAGATCAGCACATCCTAATGACAAAAAACACGCCATGCTTTCAAAGATGGATGCACTTTACATTTATCTGGAGTACAAGACATAGTCAACAAACACTATGACAAAATTTTAAAGGGGCAATCAAATCAGACAGCATATTGAAGTTCAGAGTTATCCAGTGATTAGATCAATGCTAGGTATAGTGGTCAGAGACATCTTGTCCAACCATGCTTTGAGCACCTACGTGCCTGGTTCAAACAGTCAGAAAGGGCTAACATGAATAGAGGGTGAAACATTCAGTACAGTTCCAAAAATGAGCCAACCTATTATTACAGATATATTTACATGTAGTTCATGGATGCAAAAATATTTGTTTATAGATAGATAGTTGCTTTTAAAAGATAAAATTGGAATATATTCTGTTGTATTTGTGCATTCAAAAGGAATACAACCAAAGGAGACCTACAGGATTAAATTGAAATGGGAATTCTGTGAATCTTACATGATCCAATGACCACAAAAATGAAGAATCCAAGCAGAATAGGTCCAACGGGATAGTCATTCCCCTTCTTCACAGTGGTTTCAGGCACTGAGCCCCTCTTCGTGATGTTCTTCTGGAACTTTGCACTCTTCCGATCAGCAAAGCGCCTTGAAGTAGTCTGTTAATGCAAAATGAAAATAATTCAGGGTACAAATTAAATAAAAACATAACATTTTTTTAGAACTACAACATACGCATGTTAACCTATTATGGACACAGCATCTTCATTCCTTGGTATGACAAGAGAAAGACAAACATATTTGACCAAAAAAAATGACATTCTGAATTTCTGATCTACCCAAGTGTTAATTAACTAAGGGGAAAGGACTGCAAGTATAGTCGAGTCAAATTTCATTCACATTTGCTTCCGGAAAAACACATTTTTATTAACTCTTTAATCTAACAGAATGGTCTACCACACCTATTCAAGACCAAACTTGTCATGGTAGTTCAACGACGAGAAACAGAAACTACAGTGTTAACCAAAAGGAATAACTGAAACCAAGGAGGATACTGATTAGCATGATCTTAGATCATTGCAACACATTACCAGTAGTGCAGATAGTTGAAAGAATTACAAATTTAGAATTGAAGATATATAACAAACAAATTATGCACAAAACCCAAACACAAAGCGCAATTACAACATATTAACCAAAAATTTATCCCGGTTACCCTTTGTTACTGTCCTTTCTTGACACTAGAAAAGGTGGCTAACCAAAAAGTCGATATTGGTATTAACTAATCTTGTTCCTATCAATAAGCCTGAGAATAGTGAAAAAAAATGAGCTAGCTTCTCCATTCAAGGCTATCTTATTCCTGACAGAATAAAAAATAACATTGTCTGCACAAAATTTCAAGGCTTACAAGAATTTCATTAGGTCATATGCCAAAAAACAATGAAATGCTGAAGCTAACCACTGCAACGCATTGGTACAGTTCATGTCATTTCCTGCCCCTTGAGCTTAACGTCTACACAGGTGGAGCCCAATATATTTATAATCCGCTCAATTCTTATGTGCAAAAATCTTTAATTCTCGCATCATTTTCAGGTTCTACACGGTAAAAAATTCAAAACCATCAGCATCGTTACATCCATAGGAGCTGAATCCAAACATACTTCATATCCATGTATGTATGACCAGTCTGGGAAAAAAATACATGTGCAATCAAGTGCAACGATCAGACCTACCATCTGTCCATCGAAAAATTGGCAAACCACCGACAGATCCACAAGAATCATCCCCAAACAAGAACCGCCGCTCCAAATCCCCCAAAATCAAAACGGCGCGCTGCTCACGTCCACGCGGCGGGCAGAAAGCCTCCGACGAGGTCGACCAACACAGGATCTTCTCCAAATCGCGGGGATACGCATGGGCACCACCGATCACGAAGGAAAAGAGAAAACAAAAGAAAAAAGGCGCGAGCTTGGCGCGAACCTCCGAGGCGCGAGCAGGACGAGAATCCCAATGGACTCTACGCGAGGGGGGAGGGGAAGACGTGCAGGATCTCGAGCCTCTCACCATGGTCGCGTGCTCGCCGGAGACGATGCGGGCGCAGGCAGGTTGGAGGCAGGCGGCGTCGTGAACCACGTCGGAGAAGAAGCGGGCGGGGCGCGTAACTGTGACAAAACACAGGGGGGTTTTTACAAAAACGCCTTGCTCACTAGTCACTACCCGCCAACCAGCCACGGCCCACGGCCCGCAAATTTTTATTAACTCTTTAATCTAACAGAATGGTCTACCACACCTATTCAAGACCAAACTTGTCATGGTAGTTCAACAACGAGAAACAGAAACTACAGTGTTAACCAAAAGGAATAACTGAAACCAAAGAGGATACTGATTAGCATGATCTTAGATCATTGCAACACATTACCAGTAGTGCAGATAGTTGAAAGAATTACAAATTTAGAATTGAAGATATATAACAACAAATTATGCACAAGAACCAAACACAAAGCGCAACTACAACATATTAACCAAAAATTTATCCCCACTTTGTTACTGTCCTTTCTTGACACTGGAAAAGGTAGCTAACCAAAAAGTCGATATTAGTATTAACTAATCTAGTAATCTTGTTCCTATCAATAAGCCTGAGAACAGTGAAAAAAATGAGCTAGCTTCTCCATTCAAGGCTATCTTATTCCTGACAGAATAAAAAATAGCATTGCCTGCACAAAATTTCAAGGCTTACAAGCATTTCATTAGGTCATATGCCAAAAATAATGAAATGCTGAAGCTAACCACTGCAACCCATTGGTACAGTTCATGTCATTTCCTGCCCCTTGAGCTTAACGTCTATACAGGTGAGAGCCCAATATATTTATAATCCGCTCAATTCTTATGTGCAAAAACCTTCAATTCTCGCATCATTTTCAGGTGCTACACGATTAAAAATTCAAAACCATCAGCATCACTACATCCATAGGAGCTGAATCCAAACATACTTCATATCCATGTATGTATGACCAGTCTGGGAAAAAAAATACATGTGCAATCAAGTGCAACGATCAGACCTACCATCTGTCCATCGAAAAATTGGCAAACCACCGACAGATCCACAAGAATCATCCCCAAACAAGAACCGCCGCTCCAAATCCCCCAAAATCAAAACGGCGCGCTGCTCACGTCCACGCGGCGGGCAGAAAGCCTCCGACGAGGTCGACCAACACAGGATCTTCTCCAAATCGCGGGGATACGCATGGGCACCACCGATCACGAAGGAAAAGAGAAAACAAAAGAAAAAAGGCGCGAGCTTGGCGCGAACCTCCGAGGCGCGAGCAGGACGAGAATCCCAATGGACTCTACGCGAGGGGGGAGGGGAAGACGTGCAGGATCTCGAGCCTCTCACCATGGTCGCGTGCTCGCCGGAGACGATGCGGGCGCAGGCAGGTTGGAGGCAGGCGGCGTCGTGAACCACGTCGGAGAAGAAGCGGGCGGGGCGCGTAACTGTGACAAAACACAGGGGGGTTTTTACAAAAACGCCTTGCTCACTAGTCACTACCCGCCAACCAGCCACGGCCCACGGCCCGCACGGGAGTTTGTTCCGCGTCAGGACGCTTCGTGGACCAGGTCTATAGGCCACGCGGAGCTCGGGAGTCGGTATTCATGTGCCCACGGGGCGACGACACCACCGGGTACATGGGCCGGGCGTACGCCGCCGGGCGGTGGGCGGCAGGCACAGTTCGAGAAGGTTCGCTTCGCTTCGGTTTCATGGGCCTTGTGGGACGGCCCGCGTCAGGCCTGGGAGAGAGGCCCAGATGTGTCACGGGCCGACCGATGCCAGAAAAGGTACTCCGTAGCCGAAGTAACGGTAATAACAACTGACAAAGTGGACAAAAAACCGTCGTCGTTTACGACCATGACGTGTTCCCGTTCCCGGTATAAAAGGAGCGCCATGGATATCGAGACGTGTAGGAAAAATATCTTTGTTGCTTTTGTTTTATGTATATAATAAATTAAAATCTTTTCGATATATGCAGTGTATATATATGTTGGGCATGGCATAGGGACAGCCGAGCAGCATTGCTTGCGTAAGAGCATGCACAGCAGGTTCTGTTTCAGCGTGGGCCGGCAGCAACGTGTCGTCGCGCGCGGAAAATTTTCAAATGGAGCACTGCGGAGTGGGCGGGTAGGAGGGCGAGGAGAGGTTTGCGCGTGATGTAAGCCGTGTAACACAGAGTCTGCTGCTCATGCTCTAAACACTCGAAGAGAGAGCATGTTCCATTTGCATATAGCGTGTGCGTACGGATTTGTCTCGTACTTTCGTTACAAATTTATTTGAGAAATCGTTGCGAAAACTCTCGTGTGGGCGTGTCGTACGTACCGACGCGTCACGCGTGTGAGTGGCGTGATGAGTGGAGCAGCTGCACGCGCGCGGCGCGCGTGCGAGCAGTGCGCTCCAAAAGCCGGGGGTCTCGCCAACGAGCCGTATGAACGGCGTTTTGTCCAGCTGCTTCGCCGCCCTTTTATTTTCGGCTTATGCATGAAAAACTTTGTCCCAAATATTATGGTAATTAAATCTCTATTTTCATTCTTATCCATACGCCTTTCGGCCAACTTTCCGAAAAGAAATGTTTCCATTTTTCTAATTTTGAGAGCCAAGTGTTTCCGTGGCTTTTGTTTCGGTTGTGATTAGTTTCGAGACGTGTGTGTGCGCTTTTGAACGGATTGGTTTGCGGATTAGTTTTAAAATGTGTCTATCTGAGAAGAGTGTTTTTTTTTCTGAGAACAACAGTGTTTGGCTGATGATATTAAGTTGTATGAAAATTGAAAAGACATAAAACATAATGAAACGGAAGAGAGTAAAATAAAAGTTGTACGTGATAATTCAACAAAAAGCTAGAGCCAGCATAAACAGAAAACATTCTCTAAATTTGAGTGATCATAAATTTGATGATCATGTACCGTCTCATTTTATTCCATCAACCAAACACGTGTATCGGACTATATCGGAATTTTTTTTATTGTTTGCCCTAAAAAATTCGTCAAACAAAAAAATGCCCACGGTTTGCGGGTAATTGGGAAAATACCCTCAGGAGCTCTCGGCAAGAGTGCCATTTTAAGACGTGGTGCCACCGGCCAGAGCGCCTACAGCTAGGCGCCCCAGGCGAGGGCGCCAACGGCACGGCGCCCCGGGCGAGGGTGCCTACGTCAAGGCGCCTAGGGCATGAAACAATCTATCATATTAACGCATCATAACTAAACCTGCATGTCTTAGGAGATTTTAAAACATAGTTGTGATACACGATAATCATTCTACTGGGTTCAACGGGGTATTTCTCCTTTGCAAATACGCTAAGTCCTGCTTCCCTGGCTCTAGCAGCCCTCTCGCGCTTTCTGGCACGGTCTGCCTCATGCTCATTGAACTGCCACTGCCGGTCAGCCTCATGTTGTGCCAAGAACTCTTCTCTGGAACGCTTGTTTCTTTCTTTCTTAAGGGCGTCTTGCCACCATTCCTCGACCATGGCCCTGCGCCCCGCCGCCTCCCAGTGCATCTGCCGTTCTTGTTCGGGAGTCTGCTCCATGTTCAAAAATTGCACAAACTCGCACAATGGAGGCTAATAAGATTGAGGTTAGCATTTTCATGTATATATTCGTTAGTGAACAAATAAGTAAGAAGTGACTTACATGGTACTTTATCTTCCTCTCCATCTCGACTGTTCGATCGTACGCATAGTTTGCGCACTTCCAATATCTTCTCCCGTAAGTATAGGACATGTCTTGAGACCTTCTTAAAATGCAAAGATTTCCACATAGACACATGGGCGGCTGAACACCTTCTGGGACAGATTCGAAGAGACTCCCTTGGTGGCGATGAGAATTCCATGTCACTCTCTTCGTGGCCAGAGGTTGTTTCTAAAGTAAAGTGGTTACAACACTCCTGCTTGTCTGAATACGTTGACTCGAATCGAGGACCGCTCACCTTTTTATAGCCGAGCGTGTGTCTATTACATTATCAAAATCATCTAATTAATTAATTCCTAATTAATGATTTATTAGCAAAACGCATTACAACAAATGTCTAGTTGCGAGTGTGGCAGACAGGAAGTGATGGCGCAACAGTGCAGTCAGTTTCTTTAATTCATCTAGAAATGAGCACCGGCGGGAATTCGAAGTGACAGCGCATGGCAGGCAAGGAGTGATGGCCCTATTTTTTCTTTAAATCGTCTCGGGATGAGCACCGGGCAGGAATCCGAGAAAAAAAAAACAGGAGAGAGAGGAAGGCTGTGGGAAAATACAATCGGAGGCCTAGAAGCAGCCGAGGAAAAATACAAAAATAGCCTGTCCCCTCGGCACCCTCGGCCAAGGCGCCTGGCACCTTGGCGCTCCCGGCCAGGGCGCCTGGACCTTGGCGCCCCCGGCCAGGGCACCCTGGCCTCTTATGCCGCCCTCGTCCAGAGCGTCTATGGACATTTCTAAAACTGGGTATAAAGGGTGGGCATTTTTTTGTTCGTGTAATTTTTTTAGGCAAACAGTAAAAAAAATCACTATATCGTGCCATCACACTAGTCAATTATGGAATTAGATGAAAAAAGAATAAAACAAGATAGGACAATACAGGATGAAACAATTAAGCGAAAACTATATTGGATCATTCGAACCATGTCGTGCAGCATAAAACAGAGAATATTCTGTAATTCTAAATCATCATGTATCATATAATACAAACTCATCCCACCAACCAAACGCATAAACGAAAACCAATCACCTGAAACCATGTGCAATCATTCGGTACAACTTCATTCAACTAACAAAACACCTCTAAACCATGTATCATATCATACCAACCCGTTCACCCTCGTTGAAGCAATCAGGCACCGTATATACAGTAACATCCAGTTCAATCCCGTTGAAGCAACTAAACATACCATCAAGGATCAAATTAACGGAACCTCTTGTTTCAAGTTGGAAAATGACATCTCACGAAGATATTAATATGCACGGTAACAGTGACACCCGACACCGACGAGTAGAATCTACACTACACAACATGAGACAGCGATATTTTCATCTGTTTCTACAACAGAAGGCCTTATAAACCTCCGTAA
This sequence comes from Raddia distichophylla, assembly GCA_005191435.1. Lineage (NCBI taxonomy): Eukaryota > Viridiplantae > Streptophyta > Magnoliopsida > Poales > Poaceae > Raddia > Raddia distichophylla. The sequence goes on from SPJY01013647.1 coordinate 520,017, forward strand.
TTAGCCACCCAAGTCAATTAAGTATGAGCAAATACCATAGATTTGGGCCAAATTTTGTTACTAAAACAAATCCGTAATTTAATTTCCCAAGACCGGGAGGAAAGTTCAGTCTTTTACTAAGGATGGAGGCTAAATGAGCTAGGTAGCGAACAGCAGCAATGGCCTCAGGCAGTGTTGGTTCTCCGAAGAGTGAAGGCTGAAGTGAAGCTACGACGTTGCAGCTGCGCCGTTGCGAGCGGCGCCGTAGAGGCGGAAGACGTTGAAGGCGGAGAGGGAGGCGAGGAGCACGGCGGCGAGCGCGGCGGCGACGGCGGCGGCGATGCCCTCGCCGACCTGGCGGCAGAAGGCGCCGTAGAGGCCGCAGATGCCCATCCACTGCAGCTCCGGCTGGCCGCGCTTCCCGACCAGCGCCGCCTGCAGCGCCGCCGCCAGCGCCGCCATCATCGCGTACGCCAGCGCCTGGTCGCACGAGAACACGCACCATGCCAGCGCCCTGCTCGCGCCGCCGCCGCCGCCGCCCCTCGCCACGGCGGCCGCCGCGCACCGCGCCCCCTGCAGCAGGCTGTAGCCGGCGGCGGTGGCGTTGGCGGCGACGAGGAGCACCAGCGCCTTCATGTCCGTGAACCGCGCCCTCCGCTCCAGCGAGAAGAAGGTCCTCGTCTGGCTGTCCGTCGCCACCAGCGCCGCCGCCAGCGCCGCCAGCCCGCATACCGCGCCCCTCAGCACCACCTCCCCCACCTTCACCTTTCTCTCCACGCCCATGCCCATGGCCGCCCCCCACACCAGGCACCGAGAGAGAGACAGAGAGAGAGATTTGGCTTAGCTGCCTCCATGTCCGCCATTTTTATAGAGGAAGAAAGAGAGGAGAGCTTGGTTGCTCCACTGACGACTGTGGTGGTAGTGGGAGTGTGGGGGATCCTCTGCTGCGGCGGTAGGTCTCGCCTCTGCTTATTGAAGAGTTGTTTCCCAACAAGTGATCGTCGAATGATGGTTCACATGTGCACGCCAAAACCAACCTCGGAGAGACGGCTGTACCTATCATCGTGTTTCCAACTAACTAATCTTTGTCATATGTATATAGTCGGCACCCATTATTGAAAGTGGTTTGGTTTTTATAAATTTGTATATATGGTCTAACTAATGTCATGTTGTTTTACAGAAACCTTAGGGCTTATATTGCTTTGATCAAAGATCATAATCAAACTTATAAGTATATGTGAGGATCAAACCATCGAACCACGCTCAAAAAGGGAAAAAAAAAAGATATGCATTATTTAACTACGCTACACTCTTTTGCTACAAAAAATAACACCATGATTGTTCCAACCAATCGCCAAAAAACAAGCAGCATTGTTACAATACATAAAGTTGGATTGCAGAAGTCTTCGACACTACCTCTTGGCATACCATGTCCTCCTAGATAATTGAAGAATCCCTATACAATCAACTTGATAGAGTTAAAAGCGTTTTTGATTAGCAGTTTCCTTTTGGTTTGGTTCGTAAAATTTATTTTTTTACAGACTATTTAATGTAACATTTTATAATTTTTCTTTGAAACTTCGTGGGTTTTTTTTCAATGATCTAAAAAATAACAATTTTCAATCTCTTTCTTTTTCTGTTAAAACCTACACCAACACCAACACCAAACCAAACCAAATCAAACCAAACCCAACCCGTATATCAAAGAGAATATATTTGCCTAAGAGCCTATTAGGCAAGAGCGTAGAAGATCTTCCTATCCAGTACACCCAGTACAGAGCTTGGGCTGTCTATCCTTTGTTTGATTCCTCTCCGATTAATCGGTACGAGCTAAGGTAGCTACTAGCTAGCGGCCATATCCTGAAACCGATGCTCTCTACCGCTATGTGTACGCATTGAAAAGACCTCGGTCGATTCCGCCTAGAAATTCCGAGAACCAAAGGGGATTGACGCTGCCCCGCCCACCACGATGATGGGATGGCGTGCCACCTGCGCTGCTAGCCGATGCACACGTGGCGATCAGGCAGCAACCAGCTGGCTGGGATCATAAAGCCGGCTGATGATCTCACCTAGAAAAAAAAAAGACTGGTTTTTAATACATAACTAACATAAGGTTTGTTTGGTTTGCGGCCGAATCTGACATGACTAAAATTAGACACGTCAGAGTTTTTATGGCTAGTGTTTTGTTCGTGCTATAGCTCTGGCTTGACACTTTGTTAACCTTGGATCCACTCATCGTATACTGATTTTTTTGCCACACTTTGCCACAAATATGGTGCTGATTTTTTTAACCACAAAAGTGTGACAAGCCACATTTATTTAAGGTTAGGTTAGATAATTTAGACTTGTTTGTTTCAGATTAAATTAAATTAAATGAAAATTTGTCTTTTTTTAATAAGCCAAATAATATAATATTTTATAGTTATTCTTGTGGGGTTTCAAATACTTCTTCCTAGAGTTCGTAAAATAATTTTTTATAATTTTTAAAATTTTTTAAAATGTTTTTTTTAAAGGGATCATAAATTTTCTACGGTAAAACTTAACTCAACTTTAAACTGAAACAGACAAGTGACATTAACCAAACAAGTGGAATCGAAGAAAACGGAGAACCGAGGAGTGTACAGTTTCATTTTTTTTCCACACTTGCAGAGAAGACGTGTGGACAACTGAGTGCCATCGGTCATCTCACATCTCATCTCATGCCACTGGCGATCAAACGGAAGAGCAGGGCCACCCGGCTTCATGGTTTCACATCTGCAGGAGCCATGCGCGGAGGAAGGAATAGGATGCCGCCGCGCAGTTGCGGATCCAGGATTTTAAGTTGAGGGGTGCACACTTACTAACTTATGTCTTATGTTGAATGATTAAAGTGTCGTGAAATCACAATTATGTTTTCAGAATAGTGAAAGTTACTAAAATATTCAACCGATAGTCACATAACGCAAAATATGAATATAAAACGACAATGCATCAAGGTTCCAAAAAGCGCTAGGCGCTAAGCGGGCGGTGACCATCCGCCTAGAGCTTAGGCGCGCCTAGGCGCTTCCTAAGCGTGCCAAGGCGTTTTTAACATATTCTAGTAAAATTTTCAAAAATATAACTTTGTATGTCTAATTGAGTACCTATGAAAAGTAAGTAGCGCTACAGGTCAATGGCAGCATACCTCATTTCTTCATTGCTTGAGTTATCCTTTGTTCAGTTGAGCATTTTTTGACCTTTTGTTGTCAACTTTTTGTTCCTAACAAGATGAGAAACAAACAAATACTCGTTAACTGATTGTCTGATTGATAATAATAAATAAGTGATGAGTAATAATAGTAACCAGTAAGGAATTAGAGACTCAATACAAGCACACAAAATTATTGTCAATACAGATGCACAAGCTCATAAATTAGTGAATTACTAAAGACAAGTGTTAATCCAGACTTCCAGAGGCACAAGCACACAAATTACTGTCAATTACAGATGCATTACAATGTACAAAGTACAAACTACAAGGCTACAAGCACATCCGGATCAGAGCACATCAACAAATCGTCAAATCCACATCCATATGCACATAATTTGTGAGCACTGAGCAGCAGAGAAAACATAAAAGAGGAGGAGGATCACCTTTGCTGATTGCGGCTGGTGGTGGTCTGGTGGAGGCGCCGAGGCGGAGAAGGCCGGGCCGGCGCCGTGGCGGGACACCCATTATTGTAAATGGTTTGGTTTTTTGTAAACTTGTATATATGGTCTAACTAATGTCATGTTGTTTTATAGAAACCTTAGGGCTTATATTGCTTTGATCAAAGATCATAATCAAACTTATAAGAGCATTCCCAGCTCGGTCTGCATGCGGCCGGCATCAGCTAGCTAATGCGTTATGCGTGCGTGCGTGCGCAGCGCCCGCCCGCCTGCAGTCTACGCTGGTTTGAATGCATCGCGCGCGCTAGTTCGCTTTTGCATGCTACAGTGCTTTAGCGATGCTGCTGCACATGCTCTAAGTATATGTGAGGATCAAACCACACTCAAAAAGGGGGAAAAAAAAGATATGCATTATTTAACTACGCTATACTCTTTTGCTACAAAAAATAACACCATGATTGTTCCAACCAATCGCCAAAAAACAAACAGCCTTGTTACAATACACAAGTTGGATTGCAAAAGTCTTCGACACTCCTTCTTGGCATACCATGTCCTCCTAGATAATTGAAGAATCCCTACACAATCAACTTGATCGAGTTAAAAGTGCTTTTTGATTCGCAGTTTCCTTCTGGTCTGGTTCGTAAAATTTATTTTTTTACCAACTATTTAATGTAACATTTTATAATTTTTCTTCGAAACTTCGTGGGTTTTTTTCAGTGATCTGAAAAATAGCAATTTTCAATCTCTTTCTTTTTCTGTTAAAACCGACACTAACACCAACACCAAACCCAACACCACACCCAACCCGAGTATCAAAGAGAATATATTTGCCTAAGAGCCTATGAGGCAAGAGCGTAGAAGATCTTCCTACCCAGGACAGAGCTTGGGCTGTCTATCCTTTGTTTGATTCCTCTTCGATTAACGGCGTTCGCTAATCGGTACGAGCTAAGGTAGCCACTAGCTAGCGGCCATCCTGAAACCGATGCTCTCCACCGCTATGTGTACGCATTGAAAAGGCCTCTGTCGATTCCGCCTAGAAATTCCGAGAACCAAAGGGGGATCGACGCTGCCACGCCCACCGCGATGATGGGATGGCGTGCCACCTGCGCAGCTAGCCGATGCACACGTGGCGATCAGACAGCAACCAGCTGGCTGGGATCATAAAGCCGGCTGATGATCTCAGCTAGCAAAAAAAAAAAGGGCTGGTTTTTAACACATGGGTTCTGTTTGCTTCACCGCTAACACGACTAAAATTAGACGTCAGAGTTTTATGGCTAGTGTTTTGTTCATGCCATAGTTATGGTTTGACACTTTGTTAGTCATGGATCCACTCGTCGTATACTATTTTTTTTTACCACACCTTGCCACAAATATGACGCTGATTTTTCAACCAGAAGAGTGTGAGAGCATCCCTAGGAGGCTCTGTTTCCACCCATGGCCGGCGTCGGCGGGCTCTCGCGCGGGTGAAATTTTCAAATGGGGCAGACCGCGGAGTGGGCGGGCGGGAGGGTGCAGCGAGGTTTGCGCCTGATGCCGGCACCGGATACAGAGCCACCTGGGGATGCTCTGACAAGCCACGTTTATTTAAGGTTAAGTTACACGAAGGCCTTGTTTGTTTCAGATTAAATAAAATAAAATAAAATTTTGTCTTTTTGTATAAACCAAATAATATAATATTTTGTAGTTATTTTTGTGGGGTTTCAAATAATTCTTTCATAATTTTTAAAATTTTAAAATGTCTTTCGAGAAGGTCACAAATTTGTTACAGTAAAATTCAACTCAAATTTAATATAAAACAAATAGTTTAAAGGTGGCATTAACCAAACAAGTGGAATCGAAGAAAAGGGAGAACTGAGGAGGGTCCACTTTCATTTTTTCCACACTTGCAGAGAAGACTTGCAGAGAAGACGTGTGGACAACTGAGTCCCATCAGTCATCTCACATCTCATCTCATATTCTCATGCCACTGGCGATCAAACGGAAGAGCAGGGGCACGCGGCTCCATGGTTTCACATCTGCAGGAGCCATACGCGGAGGAAGGAATAGGATGCCGCGGCGGCGGCGTTTTTGTACCTTCCCCTGTTTAAAGATCATTTTCCTTGTCATATACCGCGGGTACATAAAAATGAGATCAAGAGTATTATTTCCTTATCAATTTTAATTTCAATCGGGTGGTGAGCTTTGTAACCAAAAACATGTTTACCACTTGACCTTTCAAGAGAGCCGTTCTCCTTTTAAGACCATCTTGATCTTGACCAGGATTGGAAGCTGGCAGTGGTGTGAGGCTGCAAAGCTGGCATGTCTCTTGCATCAGTTAACAGCTTGCAAAGCTCAGCGGCTCCTGGTTATGCTCCTTCGCTAGGAAAAGAATATCTAAACTGTCTGTCGATCATTATTCTGACGGAAATTGAGATACATCTTCATCTTTCGATCCTCTGTGTGGCAGGGATCCTCACCTGTCCAAGCTTCTCCGGAAGTAATACTTGTTCTTTGTTAGCTTCAAAATGACGACCAAATTCAGGTCACACAACCAATGAACCCAATTTAGTGCTGCAAAAGTTATGTGCATCACCAAGAAAATTCAGTACCAAACAGGGAAATATACATAGGAGGTCAACGCAAACATACGTAGATCCGTTACTTTGCTTCAGCGATTTATGATATGCTGAAATTTAAGTTCAACAGTAGTAAATCACACTATGCTTACATGCGAATACCAAGTGAAAACATGTAGCCTACAAGCGTGCATCGTTAGCCCCAACATCCCCAATAACATTACGACGACACGGCTTCAGAAGCATTTCATCTGCACAGGGCACCGCCCACTATATGCTTCTACTCTGATACTTTTCAAGGAGTCAGCACGCATGCAGAACAGCACCTACAGGCTACAGTCACCGATATGAATTACGAGTAAGCTGCTACTCTTATTTTGGTTGCTGCCCCTCCGATTTCGTCGGCATGCTGCGGACGTTCTTGAGAAGGTCCTGAATCTTGGACAGCATCTGCGCCTGCGAAGGGTCGCTGGCCCCGCTGCTGCTCACCTGCAGGGGCCTCTGGTTGTCCTGAAGCTTTATTTTCTCAAAAAGAAACTGCTTCTCCGCTTCTGCTTCCTCAAGGCGGCGCTTGAGGTACAGGCTAGCATAATCCTGTTCAGCCCTCTCAGATTTGGCGAGGGCAATGCTACGTAGCCTCTCGGCCTCCTGTTGTGCCTCGCTTGCCTTGAGCTGGAACATCTCAGCCTCAGCCTGCTTCAGCCGAACAATGCTCTCAAGCTCCTCCACCTGATGCTTGTTCCGCAGCCTCTCGTCCTTCAGCTCATGTAGTTCCCTGGCCTTCTCATCAAGCTCCCGGTCACAGTCCTCCACAGCAAGGCGGGCCTTCTTGTATAGTCTCATTTTCTCTTCAGCAACAAGCTCCATCTTTCTGACAGCTTCTTGCACTACCTCCGCGATACGATTGCAGGCTTCCTGGGGAGTGATCAGGCGTCCTGATTCTTCATTTTCTGAGTTCTTTCGGGTGTCCATCTCAAGCTCTACAAAAGCATATGCATACTACAGCATTAATCCTTCTCAATAAGCTACCAAAAAATGACAGTACATCAATTGTGACAAAAAAGTATTACATGCAATATCATTACAACCACAATATACAAAACAAAAACAACAGCATCCATATAGAGTTCAGCCAACCAACGTATTATATGAATGTACAAAGGGAGTACCAAAAATTAATGTGATCTATAGAACGATTATTGTTGACATCTCAGCAGAACAACCATCCTGTTGTGATGATCCCTGGAGAAGAGGAATAAGAAGGGAATGGAGGATTGACAATTCCTTGTTGTATAGGGGGGCTCCTAGTCATGTAAAAACTTCTAAGAAATCTATAGCTAATAGATAAAAATATGATAGACAGTAAGAAATTCTTTCCTTACAAAAACACTTTATCCTTCCAACTTTAAGAGCTCCAAATGTCGCCCCCACATTGAAATATTAAAATACATTAGTTTACAATAGTAATCTAGTGACTAATTTCGAATGCAATAACATTAGTTATTTACGTCATCATTCAATCAGAAGATAATTGTGTTTCCATATCCTCATCTCACATCAATGGCATAAAGTTATTTTTAAATAATGCTATTCTCTCCAACCTATCAAGAACCCATATATTTAAAGCACAATTTAAGAAAGTAACATCTATTGCAGGTTGGATTACAGCAGACACAAACCAGAAGCATTCATGCTCATGCAAACGATACATAATCAATTACTGGCCACAGGTTAACATAGAATGTTAGCCTAGGTATGTGCAGAGAGCAAAGAATGTAATCATGATTACAACACTATAACAGGCTTATTAAATAAAATCAAAAGCACCGCACAGTTTGTTGAAACCAGCCAGGTTACATGCCAGCAACACTTGTCCTTTCCAAGAGAAAGATCACCCAAACCCTCCAAAAATCAGAGTTACCAGATAGCTACTTGCTAGATTCTAGCTGACTTGCCACTTGATCCATACTGAAGTTGTTAGGTCCATCCGTGGCAATTCAGTTTTAAGATATACAGGTATGTATCAGGGTAAACAAAATCAGGAAGCACATAACCTAGCAAATTCGAGAAGCACATGTTCTTGTGAGGGCAGGAAGCACATTACTGATGAACATATATTGCTGGATAAGTTTTAAATAACTATATTTGTATTTGTTGTGACCTATATGGTGGGAAAGCATAAGCACTAAAATGAATTGGAGGTGGTTTAGCACTTCAAAGATGCATTGAGGTCCCACAAAACAATACAAAAAAAAAAGGCCTAGACAGAGCATTCAGAAAATGAAGGAGCAGAAACCAGGTGCTAAAGCTACAAGCCTACATACTAGCCAAGAACAAAGTGTTTCGGTTAAGGAAAGTAGACTGACCTTGGAGCACCTGCAGTATTGTCCTAGGATTGATGGAATCAACAGGACTGGTCCTCAACCTTTCAATCAGATCCGCACATTTCCTGAACAATTTCCTCCCCTTTATATCTTCACTTAAACGGAATATCTTACAAACAAACTCAAGCTCTCGTAACAAAGCATCCCTATCCCAACCAGGAGCACATTGCTGAAAGACATCCTTAACCCAACCCAACAACTGTGATGTCTTCTGGCAAGCTTGGCATCTAAAAAGCATTTCAGCATGACCGGTACTGCTCTTAATTGATTGCCCTGTGCGAATCTGGCCATCGCGAATCGCACAGTCGGTATGAGTCCAATGAGAACAGAAATCACACCCAATCCAGCGACATGTGTTGACCTCGAAATCAAACTTGTTGCAGATCACACACATGCAGAGGTTGCAAAAGCCATTCCTATTGGCACATATGTTGCATTTGCACTCCTCAGCAGGGAGTGCGCTCTGGCAAGCAATATTCCGGCACCTCTTGTACAAGAATACCTCCACCAGGCGGCTCTGCGGGATGGTAACGCTAGGGTGCAAAAAAGCCTGGATTCCAGTCTTGATTGAAACAAGGATCTCCAGCTGCACATGATGTGCCATTGAAAGCATGGTTGGTGTCAAATCACCCCTGCTCTGGACAAACTTCTGCAGATACAAGAACTCCTCAATAAGGTGAGAACCCCCAGTCCCCTCCAGAATCGACCTGAGCTCATTCTTGATCTCCTCCAAGTGCTCTTCCGGCATCACCTTCATTTTCTCAGCAACTAGATCGACCCTGTCCCGAGCAACCTCCCGGAGTGATATCCCGCTTGTACGGGAGGCCGCACGGACAACAGGCAGCTTGGAGACGCCATTCGCTACTTCCTTATCTCTCTCCACCTTTATCACGGCAGCTGCAGAAACGGCAGCAGAAACGGCGGTGGCAGCCACGGCACTGCTATGGTTCGGTTCCACGGGCCAGGTATCTCTGGAGCTTGCGCTCTCGGTGGCAGAATCATGGCCCTGGTCAGAATTCGACCCAGGCTCCTGCATCTCCGGCGAGCCGACCTGCTCCGACGAGGCCAGCGAGAGCGAGGTCTGCAGGCCCGACCGGGCGCCATGCCGTGGCGGCAGCATCCCCTGGGGCGGCGCCTGCTGCTGCTGGTGCTGGTGCTGGTGCTGGTGGAAGTTGGCGCCCGACGACGTCCCCATCTTGCACAAACCCTAACCAGCAACTGCAAGAATGAACAAGAACAAAGCACTCCATCAACACTCGCTGCAAGCATACGCCGGCAATCAACGGCGCCTCAGCTCTCAATCACACGACGCTAGCTGCCAACAATTCGCCGGCTAATCATTTCAATAGATGGCCTACGGCTACATCCCGAATCAAAAACGACGAGGAGAGGAGTAAACACTGGATCCGAGCGAAGCAACTGCGAGATGACACACCACCGAATTCCTTCTACCACAGCGATGGCGAACCGATCCCATCCTCCGATTTCGTCTAAATCAGCACGACCCACCCAGCCCCGGACCGACCCCCTACGGCGGAGGCTCGAGCCTCTGGAACGCACGGCGAGGCGCCGAGCCGCCGAGGCTCAAGGCGACCCATCGCGAACCGCGTCGAAGCGGAGGAGGCCGAGCTGCTCACCTCGAACGCGGCGGGCCGGCGGCGTCGCCTCCGGTGCGAGCTCCCTGGCTCCTCCTCCTCCTCTCTCAATTTCGTTTTGACTTTTTTTCTTTTTTTTTGGCTTGCGCTGTTGCGCAGCAATGGAGTCCAACCTTACCCAACCCAACCCACCCACGCGACGAGGCCACCGCGAGAGAGAGAGAGAGAGGGAGAGCACATGATGGACGGCAGTGACCGGTTGTCGCCAGTGGCGACCAGTTTAGCCGGTGGCCGCCGGAGGTGGGGCCCACGTCGACGGACGGGTTCTGGGTTGACCACAGGTCGCTCTACCTCGTAAAGGACTTGTGTCTTTTAAAAAGGAAAATAACGAGCATAGCTGATTTAAAATTTTATAGAAATGCGCTCTGTACCACCATTCCCAATAGTGAACGGAGGCCAAGCTTGTTTTAGGTCCAGTTCTTTTCGGCTTAACGGCTTAACAGCTTAACGATTTATCTACGTTTTAAAAAGACATGTTTTGAGTTTCTGAGTCCGTTTTTTCGCTGTTTCGAAGATGAGTCGTAATGCTGTAAAAAGCAAGTCAAATGAAATGGATCCAAATCTCGAGACTATCTTAAAAAGCTCTCGAAGTTCAGTCATTTCAGCCGTTCAGATCAGCTCAAAAGAACAGAGCCTTAAGCTTATCAGCTTAACGGCTTAACAACTTATCTACGTGAAAAGACATATGGTTTGAGTTTTTTGGTTCGTTTTTCGCTGTTTTGAAGGTAGGTTCTAACGCTTTAAAAGAAAGTCAAACGAAATGGATCCATATCTCGAGACTAACTTAAGAAGCTCTCGAAGTTCAGCCATTTTAGCCGTTCAGCTGTTCAGATCAACCCAAAAGAACAGGACCTTAGCCTTTTATGTATGACATATTGACATGGCAAGAGTTGTTTCTCCAATCGAAGCATGTCAGCCAGCGTTAAATTAATCGTCGTCGTCTCTTTAGTAGATGTAGAATCCTCTTGATATTATTTTTTCAGATTTTTCATATTGACCTATTATCATACCGAATGACAAAAAGAAATGTTGTTGTTTGAAAAGGCGTAAAATTAATTTAATACTTTTTAAATTTTGTGTAAATTTATATTCAGAAAACAGATATGTTACAAAAATTAAGAAGCTGTTGTTTTATATCCACGTCTCGCTCATTCGCTTTTTTTATTTGAAAAGCTGAACTTAACTTTAGAAGCGAAATTATTTTTTTTTCATTAAAATCGGTTAAGGGTCAACTCTCATTAAAATCGGTTAAGGGTGTGACATACTGACATGATCGTTTGGTAGCTGGGGGTGTTTGGTTAGCACACCAATTCACCAAACACAAGAGAAACCCCGAACCTAAACCCCCACGGGACGACGGACGAAGACGGCGGCGCGGTGCTGTGTAGAACCACCGTACCGAGAGTTGGATACAAAACTCTAATTTATTATTCCTACCAGAGTCTAGCTCCAAGATGTCCAGAAGTACACTGGTACATCAGCATTCAGCAATCGCACAGCTCATTATACATCGTTTTGACTAGCTCCGAGATGTCCAGGCTGCTGTAACAAAAATCCTTCACCGTTTCGACGGATAAGACTAACATAACCGTACGTATGATGTGACCCTAGATTCGCTACAATACTCTGGGCGAACGGCAGGGGAAATCCCCATGGAACAAGACTAAAAAAAGAGAGGATGATTTAACCGAAACAGGCTGCATTCCGAAACACCAGCAGATGATGAGTGTCATTTCTGATGGCCGGCCTCAACAGGCTCCACGACTTCAGCTTCAAGCGGCTCGGAATTAACAGGTGTGGCATGCTGCTGGCTTGGCTGAGCGGGTTGTGCTTCCCAGACCCATTTGCTGGCCATAGCCGAACTCATCATCTCGTATATCTTCCCAGTGAGATCAGCCGGGTTGTCGGGCTGCAATATCATGAGAAATGCATGAGATGACATGAAACATGGAACAGAAATATTTATCATTAAATAGATTCAGAGTTACAGCATTACAAGTATAAAGAACCTACAAAATCAATCACAAAAAAGTGGATATTGTTCTAGTGTGTTCGTATCCATTCCATTCCAGACTCGAAAACAAAAGGTTTGCGGCATACCAATTAAAAGAAAGATAGTGGAAAGAATTTGGGCATCATAGACAAATGATGTTAAGAACTGTCAAGTAGTTACACCATGAATTAAGCAAAATAGAAGACAAGAGAGCTGTTAATGCTAGCTTAACTACTAACTAATATATCCAAGCCCTGTTTAGTCCAATGTTTTCGTCGCGACTCAACAGGTTGCCATTCGGGTTGAATGCAATGTGTTTGCTCATTCCTATCCAATCATGTGGATCATCAAACGTGATCACACTGAATTAGGTTCATTTCTATTAAACTAGTGTCTGGTTTATGCCTGTCCTAAAAACAACATAGGGTTCAAGAAAAAAAACATAGCATCTTCATACGAATGACTGTGGGTAGTGAAACAAGGTAAATCTGCACATACTGTAAAGCCACTAGAAATCATAGCAGTATCAAAGAGTATATCAACAGCCTTTAAAGCTTCTGGGTCATCAGGGTTCGTTCTGCAAGCAACCTGCATTGCCAAGAAAACTTGTGAGGACCAAATGCACAGTAGTGTAGAAAAGCCTTCATATTAACCACTATACTGTTAGCTGCCACGATATGAGTAGACAAAAATCAAATAGTCAAGCTAGAAAGCAACCCAAGGCAGTTGACACTACCAAAAAATTGCGCATAATAACCAAATAAGAGAATTATCACCCTATTCTATCTACAAAGATTGAGTTCCCAGCATACATCCTGCTCCGCTAAACCCAGATATCGATAACAGAAGGAAAACTTACATTCAAGCTCTTGATTATCTCATGCTCTGGATTTATTTCAAATACTTTCCTCGATCGCATGAAATCCAAAGAAGAGTTGTCACCCATAGACTGTGCCCTCATTAACCTGTTAGCCAAAATAAGGTATTATTAACAGATAAGTCATTTGGTGAGTTATAAGTCAAGGAAATCAACATAATTGGGCCTAACCTTTCCATATTGGCTGACCAACCAAACTTAGCTGCAACTAAAACACATGGTGATGAGCTGAGACGATTAGATATGTCGACGCGTGCAACCTTTTCACCTAAGCGTTTCTTGATCCAATCACATGTTTGGCTGTATTCTTGCTTGATCTCTCTTGCTTTCTCTTCGTCTTTATCACCTAAATATAAGAAACCACAGAGATAATTATATTGCTAAGGTAAAAAAATTAATTGCCTTGATTCTGAAACCACAAAACAAAAGCATAGTAAACAAACACAACTTTCTAATATAAGACAAAAATTTAGACAGTTGTACAAATACATCCTCTACAGAAGTTTTGATATGCTCTCAAACACAGACAAGACAATTTAATATTTGCTACTCATGAATCAATGACATGTGGACTATAGTGACATGTGCTCTATGCCCACATGTCATTGACATGGGTAGTGGCAAATATTAAATTAATCCTAATTTTTTATGTGGCACAAATCCTTTCAAAAGTCCAACCTAAGTAGGCAGTGAGCAATTATATTTATAAGCATACCTAAGTCCAAGTCTTCCTTGCTAATATCCACGAACTTTTTATCCTTGTAGGAACTCAGATTTGTGATACACACTTCATCCATTGGGTCAATTAAAAATAGAACCTACAATAATAAAGAACAGTGTAGCATTAGAGCAGATATATAAACTCATTTCTGGTATAAAGCATAAAACACCCTTATAGACAAGGAAGGAAAATTCTACAAGAATAGCTTCTAAGTAATCAACATTCTAGGGGAATAATTTGTTTCGCCTATGTGATGATGAGGGCGAGGGGATATCATATCTGCATTTGGTTGCATTGGTTTAATGGTTTACCCAAAATATAAAGGAGAGGGGATATCATATCTGCATTTGGTTGCATTGGTTTACCCAAAATATAGTTACAACCACTACTCAGGGCAAAGATTGCAGGAGTTATGAATTTGGTTGAATAAAGACGCGCCGCAAACATAAATAAGAAGTTATCATATATTTGGATGCACCATTAACTGTAAAACATACCTCAAACTCCTTTTCATTGAGCTTCTCCAAGAAAGGTGCGGTTTTGGCACTGCTCAAACTGTCTGTCGCAACATAGTAAATAGCATTTTGCTCAGGTTTCATATTTTCCACATATTCATCTAAGCTGATATATTCATCACTGCTTTGAGAAGAAAAGAAGCGTAGCAAAGGAGCAATTCTCTTGTGATTTTCCTTGTCATCCATAACCCCCAACTTTAAAAATTTGCCATAGTTCTCCCAGAACTTTTCATAGTCCTGTAGTACAGTTCAAATGAGAGCTGAAAGATAAGGGAGATAAAAGACACCAAGCCCCTGATGGAATAGAAGTCTTACATCTCTATTTTCACTACAGGAAATACCAAGTATCATATCAAAGGCTTTCCGCACCAATCTCTTTCTCATTATGCGCACCTGTCGGAGGAAAAAGTAGAAAGAAGAGGACAAATCAAACCAACTGGACCAATATCAAAATGTGCAAGGCAAAGATGAACTAAGAAATAACCCATAAGAAACTTACAATTCGACTTTCTTGAAGTATCTCACGAGAAACATTCAATGGTAGATCATTTGAGTCAACAACACCCTTCACAAAGCTCAGATATCTTGGGAACTGGTCAACCGCAATTATCGATCGTCAGGTTCACAGTCACATAAGGTTTGACAAAGAACCATGAAGAACAGCTACTGTGTATAGAGCATACCAGTTCTCCATCAAAGTCATCTGATATGAATACACGTTTAACATAGAGCCTGATATTCTTCGTCTTCCTATCAGTTATGTCATTCTTATGTGTAGCAGGCACATAAAGAATTGATCTGAATTCTACCTCACCCTGCATCAATTACATCAAGCACAATTAGCTGTAAGTGAACATGTTCTATATAGGACCTCAACAGCACATTGCCTATGACTATTGAGTGAGGAATATTTTTGGCTGATTGCTACTATATAAGACATCTTTTGCATATGAATATCTCAAGTTGATCGGTATGAAGTTGAAAAATGCAGTTTGACCAAATTGCTCAACTGTGCACACTGCTCAAATCATCCAAGGAACTGGAAACTGCATATAACATGCAATCTACACCAACATGACTATGATAGCTACTGGATCAACGGAACAAAGAAAAAACAGCCAACCAATCAATTGCAAAAAGATATACCTCTGTAGTGAAGTGTGAGGAGGCCAAAGGATCCAAGTACTCATTGAAGGTCTTCTTGTAAAATTCATTGTAATCTTCAGTCGATACCTCTCTAGGGTTCTGAAGCTGCAAACCACACAAGGCTTTTGTTGGAATATTCATATTTTTAAGAACATACAGAATCATGATTTTTCAACAAAATACCACACAGTATACAAAAACAAATCTCACCCAAATAGGTTGTGTTTCATTTGCAAGTTCCCAATCCCAATACTTCTCAACAACAGTTTTTGTCTTTTTCTTAGCCTGTTAGCACCATGGAGATAGAATTATCAACAACTAAGTATTAAGCACAGAAGAATCTGCTTCACCGACAAGCAGTAAGATATGCCAGAATTTTAGGCAACTTCATGGTTACCTCTGTTTTGCTTTCGCCATCACCTTCTTTAGCTTCAGCGGGATCCTCATCAACCTCAACCTAGAAAATGATTGAATGCCTTGCTTAAGTAAGATATTAGTATAATAAACATAAACAAAAGTAAAAAACGAACACTCACCTCTTTTGTGTAGCCTTTCTCTTCCCAAGTGTAGATAGGGAATGAAACAAATTGAGAGTAGTTCTTCACAAGTTTTTGGATCTTCTCAGGGTGAGCATACCCTTTGTCATCACGCTAAAAACAACAAGCATCAAAGTTAAAAATGGAGCGTAATGCAAAAGTTGGCCCCTTTATCTACAGCTTATCTCAACATCTTTGACTAGGAGATGCATGTAGGTGTGAACGCATGGATTTGGAGACGAAAAGATAAGAAGATTAGCTGTAGATGGGGCTGTTAGATCATGTACCTGTTTGATTCACCTTAAATTAAAATTAAAAATCTACAGCTGGAAATTTGTCATTTTTGTACAAGCTATACAAAGTAACACTTTGTTGTCATTTTTTCAGGAATTTTAGTGGTTCTTCTCAACTTTAAATATATTTTTCAGACTTTTCAAGCATCTTTTCATGAGCTCTCAACTTTTCAGATTATAAGTTTATCTCAGATTTTCAGCCCAACCAAACAGGGCACATATCAAGAGAAGCAAGCAGACCTTGAGGTAGAGGGTAAGACGAGTTCCCCTAGGAATAAGCTTCTCTGGGTCTTTCTCCTCTCTAATAGTATAAGAACTAGATTCTGCTTCTCCTTCCCAAACATATTGCTTGTCCGATCTTGGGCTCTTTGATGATACAATAACCTATTAAACAAAACAAAAGGTACATTAAAATTAGCAAGAAGTAAAATTAAGGTCATCAACAGCCAACTATTAAAAGACACATGATAACACTATACCTTATCCGAAACAAGAAAAGCAGAATAGAAACCAACACCAAATTGGCCAATCAAGTTGCTGTCAACACCAGCTTCTTGGCTCTCCTGTTGAACAGTACCAGTAAAATCATGAATATAACAGGATTACAAGATTATACAAGAGAAAAAAAAATGAGAAACTGCAAGCAGATCACACCTTCAATGCCTTCAGGAATTTAGCAGTCCCACTGCTGGCAATTGTCCCAAGAGAATCAACAAGTTCTTGCCTCGTCATACCAATTCCAGAATCACTGAAGGGCAAACACAGGACATGATGCAAATCATTTCAACAGGGAAAAAATACAGAATTGACCACCTGCAAGTCAATTATACTTACGTGATTGTTATTATTCCATTATCCTTGTCTGCCTGGATGCGAATGTCAAGTTCAGGACCATCCTTCAGAAGATCAGGATTGGTTACACTCAGATAGCGCAACTTATCAAGTGCATCGCTTGCATTGCTACAAGTAAAAGAAGAAACAAGTCAAGAGGGACCAAACAAAAAAAAAGGAGACATTAGTTACATAGCAAATTGACAAAGGATTGAAGACAATTAATATATAGCATGATGAGGTCCAGGAAATGCTAATAAACATACTGCATGAGTGAACAAACATATACATAGTGCAGAATTTACAAGACAAAAAAGAAAGAAACACGTTACACTAAAAATAGTCACCCACCTGACGAGCTCTCGGATAAAAACTTCCTTGTTGCTATACAGGCTGTGCACAATCAAATCCAATAGCCTATTGACCTGCCAACCACATTGGAGAACATTACCAACCAAGATTCGCAACATTTGATAACAGGATCATCGTGAAAATTAGTTTATACACCAATTAACTCCAATGGTACCTCAGCCTGGTACTCAAACTTCTCAGCTGGTGGCATGTCCGACGAATCAACTGCCGCAGCACTCGATTCATACCGTCTCCCAACAAAGGCACCCTCCCTCAGCTTGATGGACACCAGATTGTCAGCTCCAGTGATCTTGGGTGCTGCAAGGACCGAAAGCAACCTCTTCTGAATTTGAGGAACACCGGGTTCCCCATTTGCCACCTGAAAATGAAATTTGAGGCAAAATGTGCTCGTCTCAGATCAACCAATCCAAAAGAGCGACGGATGCTACAGTGAAAGCCACACGTACCGAGCGAGGCCGGGACGAGGGGGTGGGGGCGGCGTCGGAGGAGGCGGCGGCGACCCCGGCGACCGCGCGGCGTCCGGCGGCGGCGCAGAGGGATCGCCTCGAGGCCACGAGCATCTCCGCCGCTTCTCCTGCAGGGCGAGGGCGAGGGCGAGGGCTATGGAGCGAGAGGAGCGCGTGTGCGCGAGCGAGCGAGCGAGAGAGACGACGCCGCGAGGGTTTAGGTCCAGGAGAAGGGGTTAGGGTTCTGGACTTCTGGGGGTGGGAGCGGTGTATAAATGGCGTGCGCCTTGCGGAGCAAGAAGATGGCGGGGTTGGGTCACTGGAGAATGGGCTCCACAGATGGGCCCGCGTAGTCAGTGCGTGAGGGGCAGGGGTGTGGCCAGGAACGGTTGGTGGGTTTAGCGATTTAGGGGAGAAGCTTCTGGAGCGCGGGTGGAGCAAAATGCTACGTGCACCAAACTAAGTGTGGGTGCGAAGTAAAGCTAGGCGGATGACATGTGGGGCCAACGAGGGGATGGGTTCTGACAGCTCGGAGGAGACTGGGGAAGGTTCCAGAAGGGAGTGCCACTGCGCAAGAAATATATAGGCCTTGTACATTTCAGCTTAACGTAGCATAGCGTAGCGTTTCAACTAAATTTGAGAGTATTTAAGAAGTGATTTAAATATTATAAAAAATAATTTCAAAATAGTTTTAGATCTTTACAAGAACTATTATGTGACATCCTCTATTTTGTCGTATGTCACTTGTATTTTTGAAAACCCAAAAGTAAATCAAAAGGGAATTGTTATATACGAAACCCTCATTTAAATTAATTTAAACTAGGTTTAAGTCAAAACTCTAGAAGACATTTTTAAAAAATTCTAAAAAATTCTCATAAATCCTAAATGCCATGATTTAACCACCCTCCAAATTTCAAGTCCAAAACCCAATGCTAGCCTGTGGTTCCGCAGTGTGACGCCGTTCTGCCAGGAGCTTGTCGGCCCAATGAAATGACGAGCAAACGTGCAAGACCCAAACCCAAACTTGGGGGAGACCTATTTGAGGCCTAAACCTGCCCAAAGCCAGAAACTTAAGTCCAAATTCGTTAAATTACAAAAATACAAAAAATAGGGGAGTTCTAAACCTATTAGGAGCAGTATATAAACACCCCAAGACCCTCCCTTCAGAACCACAACTCGAGAGCCACCCCAGAGCAACCCTAGCCGTCGCAAAACCCTAACCCAAGGTGAGTTTTGGGTATATCTCCCTGTGCTTGCCGCAAACCAAATTGTAGAAACCACCATTGCGTAGATCTCGTCGAGACGGTCCAGATGGATACCTGGATCATCGAAATCGGTCTAAAAACGCTCGAGATATCGCTCGCCGGAGTTTCGGCCTTCCCCGCCGCCGCCCTCGCCGCCGGCGACCTCGGCAGCCGCGCCCCGCCGCTGGATCCGCCGCCAGCCAACCCCAGTGCGCCACCTGTATGTGACAGCCCTATATCTGACGTGGCAGTCTATGTCACATAAATTATTTAAAAAAAATTAAAAAAATCCTTAAAAAATCAGAAATCATAAAAAAGGGAAATAGTAAAACAATTAGAAAAATTCATAAAAAAAGAAAAAAGTAGCACTTAAGGGCTCTCATACGCCATGATACTACAGGCCTTGCGCTTACAACTATAGAGGGATTAAAGGCGACCACACTGTCTTTATGTTTCTTTTTAATATGTTTATGATTTTTTCATATGTTTATGTTTTTTCATGATTTTCCATGATTTTTTATTGATTTCTCTTTTTAAAATGACTTTCCCATATTTTATGATTTTATGATATTTTCTATATGTTTTTAATGATTTTCCTTTTTCTCTTTTTTCATTTTTATGATTTTTAAAATAATTTCTCACATTTTAATGATTTTTCATTTTTAAATGATTTTCAAAATGATCTCCATGTATTTTTATTTTTTTAATGATTTCCCCTTTTTTAAAACTATTTTTAGTGACATGTCAGTCGCCACATCAGCTCTAGGATTGCCACGTGGCAAGTTTGGACCGAGGTGAACCCAGTTAAAAAGATTACGGACTCAAAACTGCAGTTTCATAGATTGGGAACCTAGATGAGAATCGACTAATAGTTTAAGGACTGCCTGTGTATTTTACTCATAAAAAAAATAAATTTTGCTACAGTGAAAATGTTACGCTACGTTAAGCTGAAAAGAACAAGGCCCTAGTCTAGTTTCCAAAAAATAAATAATAAATTAGAAACTATGAGAAAACACTTATAGGCTGTTTGGTTAGTTGTATTTACAGATATTTGCACCTATAGATGCAGAATCTTACTTTTTTCTTGTGTTTGGTTGCCTGCATTTGGTTTTGAGTCTGGCTCTGTGGATGTAACGCCCAGTTCTTTTGAGCTTAACAGCTTAACGTCTTAACAGCTTAACGACTTATCTACGTTTTAAAAACACATATACTTTGAGTTTTTTTAGTCCTTTTTTCGCTGTTTTGAATGTGGGTTCTAATACTTTAAAAAGCAAGTCAAACGAAAATGTATCGGAATCTCGAGACTACCTCGAGAAGCTCTCGAAGTTTAGTCATTTCAGCCATTCAGCCGTTCATCTATTCAGATCAGCTCAAAAGAACAGTGCCTAAGATTCTCCATGCAGTCTGGCTCTAACAAAGAAAATGAGCGTTTCTCTGGATGCAACGCATGGCGGCCTCATATACTACGCATGGGGCCACAGTCAGTCACCATATCAGGACATCTATTGACTGCTAACGTGGCAGGTAAGTTTTTATTTTCCCTTTTTTGTTTGTATCTTTTTATTAGCATATCCGATTACTGAACCGGTTTCAAAAATGGATTTCTGACATTTTTTCGAACAAAATTGGACCACACTCGCTATATAAATTTCAAAATATTCGCCTACTAAATACTCAACCAAACACTGTCTCTGCATCTGCACATCCCGTATGTCACCAGCCTGGCTGAGTCAGACGGGCCAGGCTCGTGAGAGAAGACAACCAAACAGCCTATAAGGCTCTGTTCTTTTCAGCTTAGCAGCTTAATAGCTCAACGGCTTATCTACGATTTGAAAAGACATGTGTTTTGAGTTTTTAAAGTCTGTTTTTCGCTATTTTAAAGATGGGTCCTAACACTTTAAAAAAGAAATAAAATGGATCCAAATCTCGAGACTATCTCGAAAAACTCTCAAAATTCAATCATTTCTGATGTTAAGCCGTTCAGAACAGGACCTTAGAATCTCACAAAATGACTATTGTACTTTGCGTTTTGCAAATTTTTAGTGATAGATTTTATTTTTTTAATTTAAGACGTAAAGAACAAAATCTCAAGCTCTACCTTGTTGAATTGATTAATATTAACAGCATAGCATTATAATTTCAACAACTGAATAAATGTTCCATGGACAACAGAAGAAAGAACATTAATTGACTAAACCCACTTATCCAGATATTGAAGGCGTAGGCCAATATAATTTTTTGAGGAAACGTAGGCCAATATATTGAGCTAAGAACTCGACTCAGGATGATTTATGAGAAGCAGACCTTACACGAACCATCTGCACAACATATATGTATCCATTTTGACTACATCAGGTTACTGCCGTTCCAAATCTATATATGATGGAAAACAGATACAAAGACAAAATGACAGAAACCGAGTTGGATATAGTAGAGCAGACTGCTCCTACTACAGCAAAACAGCTTTCAGATCGTTGAGAACAAGCACACCATGGTGTGCCGTTGTGGCGCCTATGGCCAAGGAGCTAGAGGATGGCACGGCACCAAGGAGCTGGAGGATGGCAAGGATGGTTGAGTGATCTAGCGGCAAGTATTAAGGTTCCAGCTTCAAGGAGACGACACGGGACTGGCGGTTCCGCTTGGCTGCCCTGACAAACACCACCGACAGGCATGCCGGTGCCCACCATGGCCTCCGAACTTCTTGCTCTCCTTTCAGGCAGGTGACTGGGGATTGATTTAGCAACAGTCAGACCGCAAGGAGCAATCTTACAAGTTCAGACACATAATCAATTCAGCAGTTTGCAGTGTACATAGAAAATAAGAAAAATATAAACATGACATCCTAATTTATCTAGAAAAAACAAAAGAACCCCTGAGAGAATGCCCAGAGTTTATGTGGATATATGAAAATTACATTACGAAATGTGTCAGTTTTTTAAGTAGTGCTGACACTTCAATCATAGTTAATTTCTGAAAATACAACATGTGCTGGTATTTGGACCGTGATTATTTAATTTGTATCGGCAACTTTTTGCAAGGACTCATCTAACCTTCTAGGCTTCTGCATACCATGGACAAATACCAACAATTCGCTTGAGCCCAAAAGGAAAAGACGAATGAGCTTCTACCACTTTATTTGACTGGTTTGATCAGTTCAGTGTTTGCAACTTTGCATCAATGAGTGGAAAAACAGATTTTCATTCTGATTGACCTCATGGCACATCATACAATCAAATGAAAACTATGAGCAAAATGTGTGGGAACAAGACGCTTAAACAGTTATCATGGTAGAAGAGGTGCCACAGATACCTATTGATGATTATTATCATAGGCTAAATACAAAGCAGAAACATACAAACCTTTAATGCGCCTCAACTCTTTGCACAATGTGATAAAGTCTCCCCATTTCATATGGCACCGCCTGATAAAACGTAAAATCTGCTCTGTAGTAAACATCGACAGGCTTTCTAGGTACTCTCCGTTGACACCATTTTCTTCAAATACTTGTTTGTAGCTACCAAGATTTATCTCTTCAAGCCACAATCCAACATCCTGAAAGAGAATAGCCTTATTAGGTGAACATCAATAATCTTGAGGTGACTATGCTTAGCTCTTGCATTTGTTGCAAGCCATTACTGGTTAGATAGTTCAGTTATAACAAATGCAAATTGCTGCAACAGTTAGACCGAATCAAAAACAGAGTTTTAGAGCAAATATACAATGGGTTCCCTCTCGGTAGATTGAATAGAATGCCTTCACAAATTAACAGAAAACGAAACCCAGGTACATAATGATGACCAAAAATAAATGAAAGACACATGAATATAATCACCAAACAATAACCTGGAAATCAAACGGGGCGTAGGACATATTGATAATTTGGTATGGTTTCAATACATGTAATAAAACAGTCTATGTATTGTAAAACACGCAAGCCTGATTGAAGGCTGTATGTCATAATTTTCATCGAAACAAAAACATTCAAATGCCCCCCCCCCCCCCCCATACACACACACACACACACACACACACCAAAAAAAAAAAGAAGGTAAACCTAGCTTTCCCTATGTGCCAAATCATTGTGCAGTGAAGATACAACAGTTTGCGTAGTTGGCCTAAAGACAATGTAGGAATAGAAAAATAGAGGCTGCTCTTTCTGGAATCCAGATGATATATCTGAATTCTAATAACTGAAGAACTGCCTTGAAGTCACCAAAAAAAATTATCAATGGAAGAAGGCAAACTTTTCTCAACATCCTCACAAGAACATAGGCCCTCTTTGGTTCGCGGTTCGGTTCGGTTTGGTTGACCCAAAAATTGAGGGCCTTTAAAAAAAGGCACGGAAAGGCTAAAAAATTATTGAAAAAGTATTTTTAAGATCTTTGAGAAAAAAAACCCACAAATCCCCGAAAAATTATTACAAAATGTAGCAATGAATGGTCTGTACAAAAATGACAATTTTTGGTTCAATCGAACAAAACCAAACCAAACCGCGAATCAAAGAGGGTGCTTGCAACTCATCATGCCAAACTTAGGAAGCAGCCATTATGGCATCTTAAGAGTAAAAACATAAAAGTAGAATAACGCCTACAAGATGTAATGGACATCTTGTTAATTTCCAACGCATATGTGATTTGAGTAAGTGCATAGAAATATAGTTTCTTCTTAATTCAGGGGCAAAAGGAAAGGAAATTATGTAAAACCTATGGCTATCTAAAGCAGTGTACTATAAATCCAGATTAATCCCTGTCTCTAGTAGGTAGTCCTACGCCTGGCAGTGATCATCGATTAGTTCCAACTAATCCCGTCTAACCGCTAATCACCAACTCACCGGTTAATTAGCTATTACCGATTTCTCGAACCTTGATCACAATAAAGTAGATAGATTCAATTATAGATATGGTAGCAAGATCATCCATAATTGAGCCTTGCCAAAGTGAAACATAAGCCCTAACATGCAAAGAGTGGTCTAATCCAGGAACCTAACACAACGCGAGTACAATCAACACTAACACATGCTCAACCTAGAACCCTCCTGAACCAGGCCCAATCACCCAGAACAAGCCTGAAGCAGCCCAACCAAAACCAAAACCATCCTTGGTCAAGCCCAAGCATGAGTTCAATCTAGGTCAGGAAATGTTCCGTAAGCTTTAATTTACTTTAATGGAAGATGAATACACATGATCAATCAAACTGTTGCTGATATAAATATGTGCGACAATGATTAAGCTTGGTTCGTACTTTGCACTCAATTTTATATGCTAAGAGATAAAAGATATAAAGGAGAAGTGGATAAATGTCACCTTCAACACATGAGCTCGCCATTAGGGCCTATACCTCTTATATGTAACTTTTATGTTAGAATAGGTCAGGCCCTATGGAAAATTGTAGTTTGTTGCTCATTGTGCAAACTAAGATAAACCATCACATCAAATCATCAAATAAATCATAAAGATCAACAGATCAAGTATTGATCATCCAACTGATAAATAATACCAAACAATTCTTGAGTTCAACTAGGCTTGGAGGCTTGGATTAAGGCTAGGTTGGTCTAGAATGGAAATCACACTACAAATTATCAACATATCTACACAAATTGGCAACTTTTAGAAACTAGGCCCTATGATAACAAACAACATCACTAAATTCTCTCAAAAGTCAAAAATATTGAAAGGTAACAGCATAAATATGTAGAACTAATCCCCCTCCCAACACACCCACAAATCGAGCGAGCATTAAGCAAAAAAAAAAACATTACTTAGAACACCATATCACTACACTAGATTCTCCAATCTCATGTCCAATTCTCCCAAACTAAAGCCTACTTAGCTGCAATGCGCAACGGAAAACTACTGAATTTTCAGAAATTAGCATCCAATTAACCGTGCAGAGAGAAGAGGGGGAACTGCAGACTAGCACCTCGACAGTCCAGATGAAGAAATCCAGCGGCTCCGGCGACCGCCCGCGGCTCATCTCCCTCCTCCCGCACGCGAACCCCTGCAAGAGCTAAGATTCCCGCCCGGAATCAACAACCCGAACAACCTCCAAAGCTTCCAGCTCCAAGAAAAGAGGCCGCGAGGTACCGCTTCTGGGATCCAGCCGACGAGCTCGATCTCGCCGCGCGAGAGGAGCGGGGAGCTCGCGCTCTCGCGCCCGCGGCGAGGTTCGCGAGAGCAGCCGCCCGCTGGGTCTCTCTCCCTCCCTTCGGATTCCTGCGGTCTCGCGAGGGCGGTGGCGCCCGGGGGAATGGGATCGCGGGAGGAGTGCAGTGTGGGAGCTCGGGAAGTCGGGAGGGTGACAGATGCAAACGCAAGTCACTGTGCAAAAAAGAATAGAAGGGAGAAAAGAAATTGGCAAAAAGGAAAATGGAGAAAGATAGAGAATATTCGGGGTCTGCCATGGATTTCGACGTCGAGAGTCGATTAAAACTTGTACTTTTCGGTCTAACGTTGCTGAAATTTTTAATCTAAAAATTATGTTTTTTTAGGAGGAGGCTTTGATATGGATTTTTCTAGCTTAGTTGACAAACTGATATGATTTTAAAACTATGATATGCTTAGGTCAACTTATCTTACTTAACTTGTTTTCTTATCTAACTTATTTCTTAACTTTGAGAGCATTTTGAGAGTCGGGTGCACTTTGTTTGACTTGTATTTTATGGCACTTCGATAAGTGTTTAACATGAAAAAGAGGGTTCAAAAAAATAATTTTTTTAGTTAAATGAATATAAGCGAATAGGTAAATAAATTAAATAAGTCAAACAAGCTAATGAGAACATGCCTGATATGTTTAGCTCTTAGCGATAAATATGAAGTATCATTATCTCTGCATGAGCCAAAAATCTACGTAGGCACTATGCTTCATTGCATCTTGCACGGCAAAAAACATACAACTTGGAGCGTGTACAATGGGCCAAATTAGTTTTTTTCTTATGCATGGAAGAAAGAAAAGTTGTTGCTTGTATTATTGTCAACTCTAGCTCTGATACTGAGAGAAAAACCATTCTTTCAACTGTTTTTCTAACTGCTATTTAGAGTCCAAACTAGAGGTACACGGGGAGTGACCAGTGTTGGAATTATTGGGCCTTGGTGAGCCTTGGTCCATATAATTGTTAGAATTATTGGGCCTTGGCCTATATAATTAAAATAATTTCTGAAAAAGCTCAAAAGCCCATGTATATATGAGGCCCATTTGGTGGAAGGCATGGTAAGTTTAGTACCATTATTGCTATTTGTGGGGGAGAGGCCCCCTCTCATCCCCTATATAAGCAACCCAATACCTCCTCCTAAGGGCATCCATACAATTGAAAGGAGTCATAGCCCCAAGTAAGGGAAGAGCCTCTTTCTGAATTGTCTCTCTCTCTCTTTTCCTGTGCTACCACCGTTAGGCTGTCCCATCCCGTTGCGTCGGTGTGCACCAACGAGTGGGAGAGCAGGTCTCCGGAACCGTTCGCCCGAGAGCTCCTGCAGCGGGAAGAGCGAATCAGGTTTTTGGAAAGCGTGTCGCGCGACTGCTCGCTGCTTCCTCCGTAGCGATCTGCGTCGTCTACATCTTCATCAAGACGACGTCCGACACGGAGAACAAGAACCAGAGTACGCCGCTGGTACCGTACGGCGACGACGACTACATCAAGTACGTTATGCTTTCCACTCCCCTTTTATTTAAGTTGTTTCTATGCCTGCTGCTAGTGAGTATATCAGTGGGGTATATGTGTAGTTTTACTGCATGTGTATCTAGGATGTACTCCTGTGATATTTGTGTGTTGTTATCTATCCGTCAGATGTTGTGCATAATTTATCTGATGATTAAAATAAATCTGAAAGTGCTATTTTCTCCAACATTTCAAAAACCTGATTTTAGGCACTTTGGTTTATCGATGGCTCGTTTTGCTGAGGCACTGAAACCAGAGAAATTCGGTGGAGTGAACTTTAAGAGATGGCAAGTAGAGATGTCGCTGTAGCTGACTGCTATGAACGTGTACTGGGTTAAGGATGGCAAACCAGAGGGAGATCTTACTCCTGAAAATGAGAAAGAGTTCCGGGAGACCACCACACTTTTTCTGGGTGCATTTCTTAGTGTGCTCTCTGACCGTTTGTGTGATGTGTACATGAACATCACAAACGCGAAGGAGCTGTGGGATGCTCTGAATAATAAGTTTGGTGCATCTGACGCTGACAGTGAACTGTATGTCATGGAGCAGTATCACGACTTCAAGATGGTTGATAACCGTTCTGTTGTCGAGCAGGCTCATGAGATACTGGTCATTGTGAGGGAACTCGAACTCCTTAAGTGCTTATTACCCGATAAGTTTGTGGCTAGGGGCATTATTGCCAAATTGCCTCCTTCGTGGAGAAATTTTGCCACGTCTCTGAAACATAAGAGACAAAAGATCTCCGCTGAGGGGTTGATCGCGTCTCTAGATGTTGAAGAGAAAGCTCGAGCTAAGGATGCATATGGGAAAGGAGACGAGGGACAATCCATCGCCAATGTGGTCCAGCAGCCTGGCAAGAACAAGGGAAAAAATAAAATCAAGCAAACCATTGCCTTTAAGAAGAAGGGGATCAACAAGGATGAGATGCCTTGCTGGATTTGCGGTGAGGTTGGGCACTGGGCTAAGAAATGTTCAAACCGCAAAGACAAAAAGGGTAATCCTAGGCAGACTTCAAAGTCTGTCAATGTGACCATTGGCGACACTGGAGAGGGAACTAACGGGTATGTTGTACCTACTGTTCTTTCAGTGAGTCAGTCTACCGATTGGTGGATTGATACTGGGCCAATGTGCATGTGTGTTCTGATATATCTATGTTTACTTCTTATCAGGCAGGCCGAGGTTCAGCCGTTTTGATGGGGAATGGGTCCAATGCTTCTGTTCTTGGTGTTGGCACGGTGGATCTGAAGTTTACTTCGGGGAAGGTCGTGCAACTGAAGAACGTGCAGCATGTCCCTTCAAACAATAAGAACCTGGTTAGCGGGTCCCTTCTCTATAGAGATGGGTTTAAATTGGCTTTTGAATCCAATAAGGTAGTCTTGTCGAAACATGGTTTGTTTATTGGCAAAGGCTATGAGTCCGGAGGCTTGTTCCGCTTTTTCCTTTCTGATAACTGTCATAAAGTTGTGAACCATATTTGTAATCATGCTGTTGAGAGTGAGGCTGATGTTTGGCACTCACGTTTATGTCATGTTAATTTTGGTTCTATGTCTCGGCTTGCGGGTATGGGTTTAATCCCTAAATTTTTCACTGTCAAAGGTTCTAAGTGCCAAACTTGTGTACAAGCTAAGCAACCTCGTAAGCCTCATAGGACCGTCGAGGAGAGAAATTTGGCACCTCTTGAGCTCATTCATTCTGATCTTTGTGAGATGAATGGTGTGTTGACAAATGGTGGAAAGAGATATTTCATGACTCTGATTGATGATGCTTCTAGATATTGCTATGTGTATCTGTTGAAAACTAAAAACGAGGCTATAGACTTCTTTAAAATCTACAAGGCTGAGGATGAAAACCAGTTGGATGGAAAAATTAAGAGACTTCGGTCGGATCGTGGTGGAGAGTATTTCTCTAAAGAGTTCGACTTATTTTGTACGGAACATGAAATTATTCATGAGAGGACGCCTCCCTATTCGCCCCAATCAAACGGGGTTGCCGAAAGAAAAAATCGTACTCTAATTGATTTGGTGAATGCCATGTTAGAAACTACGGATTTGTCCAAGGCATGGTGGGGGAGGCCGTGTTGACTACATGTCATGTCCTGAATAAAGATCCAGCAAAGAATAAGGAGAAAACCCCATATGAAATATGAAAGGGGAGAAAGCCATCACTTTCTTATTTGCGCTCATGGGGATGTTTGGCAAAAGTCAACGTGCCAATCACTAAGAAGAGTAAGCTTGGGCCTAAGACAGCAGATTGTGTCCATCTGGGGTATGCACCTCGTAGCATTGGCAGAAGATTTTTTGTGATAAAATCAGGGGTGTCTGACATGTCTGTCGGCACGATCATAGAGTCTAATGATGCTACTTTCTTTGAGAACATTTTTCCAATGAAAAATCAGCATAGCAGTTCTAGTAAAACTCATGAGATAATTCCCGAACCTACCACTCAAATTGAATATCCTGAGCTAGCACTTGAGGAAAATCCTGAGGAGGGTGACAGTGAAGCTCCGAGAAGGAGCAAGAGACTGAGGATTGCAAAATCCTTTGGTAATGATTCCACTGTGTATCTCGTGGATGATACTCCCACGTCTATTTCAGAAGCCTTTGCATCTCCTGATGCGGACAACTGGAAGGAGGCGGTTCGTAGTGAGATGGAATCTATTCTTACGAACCAGACTTGTAAACTCACAGAACTACCCTATGGTTGCAAACCTGTGGTGTCGGGGATAAAATCACGGCCCATTGCCATAGCCCACTCCCTGACGGCCCAGTCGAACAGCCTGCCAGGGCCTAACTCCTTGGAAGGTTCTATCTGGCCCATATGCATCTTGCCGAACAGCTTCCTGGCTGGCATGATGCGTAACGGCCAAGAAATCGTGTTTGAGTGCATCTCAAACAGGAGTTCTGCACGGCTACGTGAAGACCCGGACGTGGTTTCCCGGATTGGACTAGGAGTCGTGATCCCCAAGAATCGGAGTATGCCTTATCTGTCTCGGGGTGTATTTGGCACGTCGAGTTCGTTACGATCTCGTGGTTAGCCCGGCCCGATTATCCCTTGATAGGTCGGTTTGCTCTACACTATATAAACAAGGCCCCTACGGCGTGTTTAGGGGTCAAGCCATCATCTGATAGCGCATCTGATCTTTGCATCATAGCATATTGTTTCCCGTACATCCATAATCTCGCCGAGACCTGTTTGTCTCGTCGAGCCACCTCTTGTAATCATCTCTGATATATAAGAAAGGCTGGACGTAGGGCTATTATCTCTCCCGAGAGGCCTGAACCAGGATAAAAACCCTTGTCTCCCTGTTCATCGTTGATTGCTGTTCGTGTTGTTCGGCGTGTCTCCTATCTCCCTATTTAAAGAACCTTAATCGACTTGGGATCGATATCTCAACCGTCGACAGTTGGCATAAGCGCTTAATGGAGAAGACTTTCCTAGAACAGCGCGGACGAAACCTAGAGGTCTATGTCGACGACATAGTTGTAAAGAGCAAGTATGCTCCAGATCATGTAAAAGACCTGACCGAGACCTTTCGTAATCTCACCAGGCATCGAATAAAATTAAATTCAGAGAAGTGTACCTTTGGTGTTCGATCTAGAATGTTGCTCGGTTACATTATTGGTTCGCAAGGTATTTCTGCTAACCCCGAAAAAATCGAGGCCATTGAAAACATGAAGGCTCCGACTACCGTCAAGGAAGTTCAGAGCCTCACAGGACGGATGGCTGCTCTAAGCAGGTTTATTTTCCGTCAAGGCGAACGCAGGCTGCCCTTCTTTAAGGCCCTGCGCAAGCACAATGGTTTCGAGTGGACGGAGGAGGCTGACAGATCCTTTCAGGATCTAAAGCAATACCTGTCCAACCCACCTGTCTTGACTACCTCGTGTTATGGCTAACAGCTTTTGTTGTATCTTGGCTGCATGCCACAAGCGGTGAGTGCGGTCTTGACGGTGGAGAGGGAAGGCATGCGGCGGCCAATCTATTATATGAGCGAGGTGCTTCACGGATCAAAGGAGCGTTATCCTGAGGTCCAGAAATTGCTCTATGCCTTGCTCATGACCTCTAGGAAGCTTCGGCATTATTTCCAGGCGCATCAAATACTGGTCCCGACCAAGTTCCCTCTGAAAAAGATCCTAAGGAACAAGGAAGCTGGCGGACGTATAGCTAAGTGGGCAATGGAACTTGCAGAGTTCGATATTCTGTTTGCTGCCCGAACTGTTATAAAGTCTCAGGTCCTGGCTGACTTTGTCGCTGAATGGACCTGCCCGCCCAAGTCCCAGGAGGCTCCCGAGCAACCTGATGAACCCCCATGGATCATGTTTTTTGACGGCTCGCGCACTGGAAACTCGGGGACTGGCTTTGTTCTCATCTTCCCTCAAGGAGAGTAACTCCAGTATTCTATCCAACTACACTTTGCGGCGACTAACAACGCCGCGGAGTATGAGGCCCTCCTCGCGGGACTAAGAGCGTGCAAGTCGCTTGGCGTCCAACGGCTAACTGTGATGGGAGATTCATAGCTGGTCATCAATTAGGTCAACAAGGAGTATCAGTGCTGTGATGACTCAACTCCTCCGACGAGTCGCCGCCGCCCCCGCAGCAGCCGCGGAGGGGCCCCGGCGCGAACCCCATCCTCACGCGCCTCGCGGTGTCGCGGAACCCGAGCCCGCTCGCCGCCGCCACTGCCGCGCCGGGGGTCTGCCTCCTCCGCTTCGCCACGGAGTCCGCTGCCGGGTCCCTCGTCGGCGCCATCGTCGGATACGGTAACCCAGCCACCGCCTCCGCCTCCTCGTCCTAGTCGATGCCCGCGCTAGGATCAGGGCTCTTGCGATCTGTGGTCCTAGCGCCATTTCTGGACACCCCCGTTATCGCGGTCGCAGGCGGTAGACCGGGCTAAGATTATATTTGGACTTCTTAATTCTCAGCGTACTGCAACATTATTGTCCTGCGCTGCTACGAACCCGACTACAATTTGATGTCGTGATGTAGTTTGTGGTATTTGGTGTAAGATTGTGCTCTTAGGGTTGCCCACACTGTCTATAACTGTGCTATTTGTTCATTTCTAAGACAACTGTCTGGAATTGATTGGAATGGTCGTGATGTCTAAAAGGCAATGGATTTCAAAATTTGAGCACACCGTGGCCACGAGCATGCAAAGGGTTTAAGGGAATTGAGCGGGTTGGATGGTGAGAATGGGAACAGACAGAGCCAACTGAACGTGGAGACCCAGTGCAGCAGGCTTCACGGGGCAGAAGCAACCTTGGAGTAGGTGGCTTAAATTAGAAAGTGGGAAAGGAAGAGGGTGTCAAACAGGCGCTCTTAATGGAAGAAATTGAATTGGAGCTTCCTAGTTGAGAAACAGCAACGATTGGCTGTGGTTTATGCAAAAAAAAAAAAGGGAAGACAGTGGTGTCCAGTGCTCCTGTTGACGAAGAATGATATTGAATTATTGATTGAAAGGAAAACATCCTTGAAGGCTAGAACACTCTATCGTGTGAGTGGGTTGGGAAAGAGAAGATTCAGTGCATTGTCAGTCAGTCCGGTTTGGCTAGCTGATTTTGATGACAAAGAAGGTGCATTTCAGCTTGACTATAAATGGAAGGGAAGATTCATGATTAATGGGGAAGAGATAAGACGATGGGTAGTAGACAATGATGTGAAGGATTCTTGGTTGATAGGAGAGGCGTGCGAGCTTGACGGCTCATTGCTGAGCTTGGAGGGGACATAACATGGTGCAACAGCTTCCCAAGGAATGAGAGAATGAGAAGGTGGGGAATGGAGGGATGATGTAGGTGAGATGGTGACCCTCTCAACCTGGCTTACAAAGGTGGTGTTCATTATTTTTTCTGGAGGTGTATTGTACATAGGCATGACTTTTTGGGAGTTGCAGCTGGCACGACGCTGTACATGCTTTAGCAATTGTAGGACGGGGGCAAGGTCCCTGCTGACATAACGCTATGTGAGAAGGGGAGATGATCGATGTAGCAGTGTTGTGTAACCTCCTGCTACCACACATGTGGGTGCACACGAGAGAGGCGTACAGAGAGGAGGCACAGGTGGGCTGGACCAAATTGGGTCGAAGAGAAGTGAAGTAAAGAAAATGAAGAGAGAAGGACGGTGGGCCGGTTCTAGGATTAGAATAGTTTGAAAATAGAGTATGCAATTTATTTATTTTCCTAGGATTAATCTAATTCTGAATTATGAAATGTTATTTGTAAACATATTTAATTTCTTGTGGGTTTACCCAGCTCACTTGAAAGTTTTTATAATTATTTTTTTACAATGAAATAAATTGAACTTCTAATTTCAACTTTTTATTGAATTCTTAATTATTCAGCAAAAGCTTTCTTGATTCATGAAAATCATGCATTTTTTAAACGGAGCAAAAATCAGGATGTTATATTGCTGCCCTGTTCCATGTCATATTTTTTGGGTCACACTAAATACCATATTTATGTGATGGTAAAGATATCATAGGCCATAACTCCAACTTGCTTTTTTTTGTGTGTAATTTTTCAGGTAAAGGTTTGGTTACTATGAAAGGGTTTAAAGGCTCGTTTGCTGATGCTGCATCTTCTGCTAAGGTATGAGAACAAACATATCACATTTGGATACACTGACTGCCATGTTCATTTCATTTGCAATAGATGTTTCTTTATTCACACTGACCATATT
The DNA here is from genome assembly GCA_005191435.1 of Raddia distichophylla. Taxonomy (NCBI): domain Eukaryota; kingdom Viridiplantae; phylum Streptophyta; class Magnoliopsida; order Poales; family Poaceae; genus Raddia; species Raddia distichophylla. Next base: position 553,511 of record SPJY01013647.1, read on the forward strand.
GAGAATTTTGTCTTCTTGGTTTAGATCTTTGCTGTTCTTGCTGGTGTTCAAAGTCTGGTTTCTTGCTCTTTGAGAAGACTACGTGGAAAAGATGATGGTATGTCTTGGTCTATATCTTGCTCATTTTCTTTTCCCCATAAGAATCTATATTTTGCCAGTTTCTTTTTCTAATCCTTAAGATGTAATGAAAATATGAAATGGTGAGGATGGTCATTGACTTGCTGTTCCTTTATTTCCAGTTATCAATGCAGGAGTTGCAGGCTGCTGCACTGGCCTTGCTCTGAGTTTTCCAGGTAAACTTACAGCTAGCAATGCCATGAATAGCTGTAAAGTGTAAACCATCATCTTGTTCCCTGGACTCCATCACAGACTAGGGATTATACCATATATACTAGAATGTAATGTTTATGGTCTAGTAGACGCTTCTTGTCACCAGTTTTGACATTTTAGTTGATGAAAAGAGCTGTAAGCACATTTTTTACTGTATATTTGAAAATAACAATGACGGTGATGAAATCACAATTCGATGCTTAATTCTAAAACAAACTTGATAAAAATATGAATACATGATACGGTACAAAATAAGTACCTAATTAAAGACGACTTGATCCATGCCCCCTTGAGCGGCCCCTAACAGTAATTGTATCCTCCATATTTGGTATAATAATGTTATGTTGGACAGTTGCACACAAAAGGAATTTTTGAGTTTCTGACCGGTAGTCACAACAAAACACGGCATAAAGCAAAAGATACCGCGACTATCAGGTCCTTGCAGGTTTATCATGTTATTATCGACAAAATGCAGGAAAATGCTATGTACTAGGATTACGGTTTGGTTCGCACTGCAGCCGCCGCTTCTGCATCGAATTTATGCTCGGCACAAAATGATGAGTACTGGGGCTTCTGCATTAGAGAAGATGGCACGGTTTGGTTCGCACTGCAGCCGCCGCGCCCCCTCGCCGCGCGCCGCGCGCCGCGCCCCCTCGCCGAGTCGCTGCCGTCGCCGTGCCACACGAAGCGCAGCCTGCCGCCGCCGTGCCGCCGCCCGGCCGCCGTGCCACGCGCGACGCGAGCGCCGCCGCCCCCGCGCTGGCGAGCCGCTAGGGTTTGAGAGCTTGGGCGCGTGGCTGCTGGGAGCCTGGGAATTGGGGAATGGCGTGGCTGTGTGGGTGACCGGTGGGGGGAGAGGCAATGGGCTGAGGGCAAATGGGGAATCGAGTTGGGCTGCTGGGCTGTGTTGGGCATTTGGGCTTGAGTTGAGTGCTGCTGCTGGGCTGAGGACTGAGGCCAAAAATTACATGGGGTATAATAGCTTTGTTTTCGGCCCACGCCTAGGGCCGTGGCCCTAGTGGTCCTAGGCCCAAATCCGCCCCTGAATAGCTGTAAAGTGTAAACCGTCATCTTGTTCCCTGGAGTCTTGGACTCCATCACAGACTAGGATTATACCATATATACTATAATGTAATGTTTATGGTCTAGTAGACGCTTCTTGTCACCAGTTTTGACATTTTAGTTGATGAAAAGAGCTGTAAGCACATTTTTTTAATGTATATTTGAAAATAACAATGACGGTGATATTCCTGCAGTTTTGGTCAATGCGTGTACTTGCCTTTGATGGTTATAGGACAATAATCTTACCTGCACAGGAAGGCAGGAACCACACAGAATTTGCTGCAAACTTGTGCTAGTGTCATGGTATTTTTTGAATATGAAATTGTTTTTGACTGAGAACTTGAGCAACCACACATCCTTATTCCCTATAAGTTTCATGTGGCATTAGTCACAACATAGAAGTTTGTTGGCTGTCAAGTTATCCGTTGCCAGTTTTGTTATTAATGATTTCGTAATTACTAATTTATACATGAAATACTTGCTTTACTTTTACAATTTTACTGTCGTTTCTTTTGTTGTCTTGGTTTGATTTATTTCCTTTTCTTTAGTTGTTATTGTGCACACATTGCTTGCATGAAGATTGAAGACTAAGTGCCGTATATTTTTAATGGTACAATACGTATTGCCGCACTTGATTGACCAATTAAGGTTTTTCACTCTGGACTTAACTTTGCAAAACTGATTTGTTTTTTCTGAGTTTGTCGTCCCAAATTTGCACGCATTATATCTTTAATTCGTACAGTGACATCTAATATAAAATGTAAACCAGAAGCATAGTCCCTTATGTTCTTTCTTTTGTTGTAGGTGCACCACAAACACTGATTCAGAGCTGTCTGACCTTCGGAACTTTCTCATATATCATAGAAAAGCTGAACAGACAGCAACCGGCACTAGCACTACCATCTGCCACTGGCATGAAGGATACGAAGGCTGGACAGAGTATCCTTCCTCCCTTCACGCTTCCTTTTCCGCATGACGCGATGGATGGATTTTCTTCATTTCAAAATTTCTTGTCAAAGTTTCGAGGAAACTGAATTACCTTGTGGAATGGTAGGTGGATTCTCGTTTGTTTCCTACTTTGGAATCTGTCCATGTAAATGCATCAACTTCAGCATTTTGTTTCCTGTTTCACGAACGTATATTCAACGGTGACTTACAAGGAGGGATGATGATTTTACGTTTTGCAAATTCTTCTCCAGTAGGGAAGCTGCTTGGCCTGTATCGCTCTCTCCGTATGACAAAACCTGGCATTCTGAATATCAACACGGTCTTTGAAATACAATTTTAACCACTTATTACCGATGCAATTTATTTATAAAATCCACAGCATATATACTATGAAAGTGCCTTTCGAGACAAATTTATATGTATTATTTTCAAAAAGATGGTGCTTCAACAAGGAGAGCTCTCAAAGTTCTATAGCTATGTTGACAAGACGAATGACCTCTGAAAGAAGGGCCGGTTGAAGCTTGGTATCACCAATAAGCGATCGGTTCCAGGCATGGAGGACGGAAGCAGTGTGTTGGAGTTTCAAGTGCAGGCGTCCTAGAGGGTCGTAAAGGGAAAAAACTTATATGGCATCCGGTGCCATATAAGCTACCATGGCACCCTCTTTTCTATCTCTCTCTCTCCTCCTCTCCCTCTCTCTAGCTCATTTCCTCTCTCTATCTCTCTAGGTGCAAACGGTGGCATCGGGTGCCACAAAATTTCCTTCCGTGGTAAAGAAGCCAGACATCTCCGCGGTCAGCAGCAAGCAGCAGAGGGCAGTGATCTAACGTGGTTGAGCTCGCTAGCTATTCGCATAGGGATCCCATTCGGCGGAGCACAACATGCAGTCGAACATTGATGAGGGTAGGGTCAGCTTGTTCGTTGCTCATGGAGCTTAAGCTCTCGAAGTTGCCATGAGTCGATGGTTGCACGGAGGAGGGACATAAGTCAGACAATTGGTGTACAAATTGTTTTCATTTGATGCTTGGTAGATAAGGTTGAAGTCGTCCAATACCGGCAGCCTAGGGTAGTGGAAGTGTTTCACAATCAGCTGCAATTTTTTTGAGAAAAACTTAGTTTTCTGAGGTCAGGTGAGGACCATAAATATTAGTGATGGTCCTACACACGACAGATGACCCCAGACACTGTAGCAAATAAATATAAAAAATAAAATAGGATGAATAGTAGAATGAGGATGTGAATAGTGGATGAATGTTGATTAAGATTCCTAGTTTAGGATGCCATTGGTATTTTATATATTTTTACTAAACTATTTCTCTGTATTGAACTTGGTTTTTTTGCTATTTGCTTCTACGCACAGGTACCTGCTGCGACCGTTGTGTGGAGTGCTGTCCGGGAACTGATGTAGACCCACGAAGCTCCGACTTCTACCAAGACAGGCTAAATGCATATTGCTTCCTAGTTTGCTAAATATTTTTGTTTTATTATTTATTAATTGCATGCATAATCTGATTAGTGTGTGAGTATTTATCGTAATGTCGTATTAGTCATCAACCAATATGTGCTAGCCTTATTTACCGAACCCTTGGTGATTTTCTAGCATATCCTTTTGTGTAGTTGCTTAGATGTGCTTAGGTAAGTAATAGGAGTCACTTTTAATCAAAATTGCACATTGTGAAGTTAAGGTTTCATGATAATATTCAAGATGAATTTAATTAGCTAAAATTATGTGTTGTGGGGTTTCTATGGTGAAGGGATAGGATTTGTGCCGCATGACCGTTCCCTGATCATGTGTGGGTAGAGAGTACCCGTTGAGTTGCTTGACCTTCGGGTGATGACTTAATCTAAATTAGGCACGTGTGAATTTGTATGAGCGTAGGTAGCACACATGCGCGCACACACATATGTAGCATATGATGCGTACGCAAGGTCTATATTTGAATTTGAATTCCCATACAAGTACAGTACTATACGGACCAAAAAAAGTTGAACAATTATGTTATGTTGCAAGCGCATACATTTGGAGTGGTACTACAGGCGTTTCCTACACCGCTGCGCTGTCATAATCGACTTAGGGTTCAAATTCAAGTTCATCTGTTTAGGTTCAAGTTCGTCGAGGGGCATTTCACTCCTAATCACAACTCATCTGTTGAATATTCTTCGGCATTATAGTTAGTTCAAACTTTTGCTTAGTTTAATCCAAGCTTCATCCTAGTCATGGATAGGTCACCTAAATTTGGGTCCATAAGAAGTGACAATCATCGTATGAAGACTCGCTTTCGCTATGCCTATGATGGTTTCTTTTACCTTAACAAGTCACTAAGGCGACAATGCAAGGATGGATGCACTATGGCCTAGGGTTGAGGTAGGCGAAGCCAATATGGTAGCGGGAGGAAGGGGTGGAGTAGTGAGGGGGTCTCTAACTATGGGTAAGTGGGTCAGCAGAGGCGGTGGTGGAGCTGGCACACGAAGAACTAAATTTGGCAAGACGAAGGAGAAGAGTAGGAGAGGTGCATCGTTGAGGAGGAAGAAGAAGACAGAGCAGGGTGGAGCCACAAACAAGAAGAGAGATGGTTTGAGGAAGTGGGTAGTGCCTGCAGGCTCACACAAGGAGGCTACATTTGTAAGCACTAGTATACTAGACGACTTCTTTTTTAAGCAATGTCTTGATGAAATCTTTAGTTTGCATGAAAATAAAATAAAATAGCTTAAATTTATTAAAATGTTTAGAACTTTAGTGACTGACTAAAAAAACCAAAATTTTCATTTCTAAAAGAAGATCGAACCCAAATTAAATCTGAAGTAAAGTTTTATCAAACATATTTTAGCGAAGGACGAAAGCTATCGTCTATTTAAATCTGAAGTAAAGTTTTATCAAACATAGAGTTTTTACCAAAACGTACGGTCAGTACGTACGTACTTATAACACCTAGCCTATAATTTCGTCTGGAATGTTTTCTGCTGTGTTTGTTTAATTGGCTTACTTTATACTCCGTTAGTGTACGCACGTGCTTGTGCTTCAATGAAAAATTAAGAAGCACACAAACCGTTGACACCTGTGCTCTTGGAAAGATTCCATAGAAAATGGTCCGTATATCTTTTTTAGGACACAAACAATAATAGCAATTAGAAAAGCATTGGCCACTCTGAAAAATTCCAAGTCAATAATCATAAATCCTAAAGCATCGATCGGGACCATATATAGAAGCACAATACCTACGAAACTATATATTGAAGAGTTATGCACATGCACACAATTTTAATTTTCTCTACAAGAATCATTATGAACCGTAACTAGCTAGCGCGACCCACATTATTTCCATTTGCATCTAGTACATTAATTCAATCATGCATGCGAGTAAGTACTGTCTGCAGAAATCCCATATATGAAAGATTCGGTATTTCTTAATTAAGAGGTCTGCTAGGGAACGGATCACTGTTGCAATTGATTAGCCGTTTCAAATAGTTTCATTTAGGGTGTGTTTGGTTTGTTGAACAAGGTGGTACGGGCTGATACGGTGTACGGTTCAGACGTTTGGTTGGTGGGATAGGATAATAGAATTCCTCATCCATGTGTTTGGTTTGTAGGATGAGGTTGTATGGGATAGTACAGTATGGTTTAGATTTAGGGTATATTATCTGTTTATATTGTATGGTGTGGTTCGGCCGTTTTGGCTAAACGATCCCATACAACTTTTGCTCCATCCAGTTTAATCCTATACTGTTTCGTTTTGCTCCATACAACTTCGTACAGCCAACCAAACACACCCTTAGTTTCATAAGATGATTCATATACAGTTTAATTTTTTTCATGTTGTTTGCATATTGGTTTGTAAAGTTTTATTGAAGTTTTTATATAGTTTAATGTACTAAACATCTCATCCGTTGAACGGTGATCCGTTCATTAGTACGTATTTCTGATTTCTTAATTATATCCTACGTACAATACCACATTCTTTAACTATTTAGCATGAAATATACCACCCTCAATATTGTTATAACATTTGCGATCCATTGTTGTAAGCTAGGTTGGTTTCGCGCAAGCTCTCATAACTAGCGAGGCAACCAATCAGAATGTTTCACATCAAGGGACATGAATACATGATGCATCTACAATATAATTATTTTTCAGATATTTATAATAGCAATTAAGTGATGTACATACTACTACAGAAACGTTCATCCGCCAATGATGAGTTCTAACCCACCCGTTCCGTATGTGACCCTCAAAAAACCGCTGATGATGACAATCGTCAGTAGTAGTGTGAGTATCACTAGCTAGTAGATGGTTGTGGAACCGCCAGTGAATCCTCGATTATCACTGATTATCACTCTTACTTAATTATTGGCGGTTCAAAAAAACCGCTAGTGATAATAGTTCCAAATCGTCGATGACAGAGTTTTTTTTGTAGCTACTTGGCTAGTTAGCATATCAAAATTTTAGGTGTTGAAGGAACATGAGATCCCAATTAATCAAATGTACTAGCTAATGATCAATGAGCAAATGAGAGCTACGACTCGTGCAATGGGAATCTTTATCGATCTCTACAGATGCAACGCATCATTGGTTCTGTAAAGGTCACGACATGTCGCCGATTGGATGAACTAATGGGGCTGATTAGCTTTAATTTCACCAGCTCGATATCGCCAATCCATCAAAGCGAGAAAAAGCAGAGGAAAAGGTGGATAGGCTTTGTAGGCTTCCATTTGGGAAAATCTTTTTGCCAAAAGTATGCAAGAAATGAAGCAGAATAATTAAAGGGGGCAGATGATTACAGTAATCGGCTGCCACATTGGGCATGAGTTAGTTAGGGCGCCTTATTAATTTCTCGTGCAATCAATTTCTTGAATTGGCCAGCACAACTGCTCAGGGTAGAGTGAGTTTACTTATTGTGCAATGATCTTACAATTTGTCAGGCATGGATTTAATTACAAGGGACGCATGATAATTAATATATCCTCGATCTCTTCATCATGGCTCTAGCAAAGTATACTCCTGTCCAAAGCATTGCACTAATGGCCCCACAAGGATCGATGCACTAATCCCAAACCTTTGGCCACTGCTACAACGATCATGAGTGCTAGCTTCACCAGATAATTTTGTTCCTTAATGTGTTAATGGTGTGAGGAAGGTGCACATATGCCTCTGTCATAGAGTTTGTGTGGTTGCTAACAACCAATTGGTGGTGATGGCCAAATCCTGGGGCAAGATTTCTTACTTAATTCAACTGTCTAACACCTACTTGAAGGAAGCAAATTAATCAGGGCCCTTCTATCAACAAGCCTCATATTCAGTTTCCTTTTGACCTTAGAAAGGGGTTTTAGTGCAAAAAAGTCATATAATTCCTACACTTTGGAAGAAGTTGTACTTAGGGGCCGGGCCATGCATGCATGGTTAGATATTCCGAGAAATAATTGTGAGTGCGGTGTTTTACCTATGAGAGCCTACCTTCAGAATGATGCATGCGTTTTTTTCTCTCTCTGCAGGAAGAGCTAGCAATAATTCTTTAGAAGGTCAAATCATTAATCCATACCACAGATGAAAAATCCCGTGCGATCATTTAATTCATAAGCGATCATTTAATTCATAAGCTAATCTAGAGAGATCCAGATCATTTTGATGGGAATATTAAGAGAATATTTAGATCACGAAATGAATATATGCGGTGATTCTAATCAATCGCACAAAGAATTAATTAATAAATTGGTGACCTAGCTTGTCTGCATATAATATATTGGTTGCGGTGCAATCAAACTTACGGTGCAACCACCGTTCAAGTGAACTATCAAAAGTTGTAATAAATTATGAAAAAACTAGAAATGTATTTTTCAACTTACTCTATCTTTATATAAAATTTCAAGTTCAAATTCATCAATTTTGAACTCATCGAAGCTGTCAGTTTTTTTGTAACTCTCAATATAAAATAAATTTTGCATTGAAACTTCATACATAGGTAGAGTAAACAATAAAGTACATGTACAATTTTTTTCAGAACTTTTTTTATAACTTTTGATAGTTCGGTTGCACATTGGTTGCACCACAATCTTGATTGCAGAGTATATGTTCCCGTCATCTAGATTACTGGCAAAGTAATATTAATTGTGAAACAGTTCAAAGACTAGCTTAGCTTATGTTTATCGATGTCGTGTTCATAGTTAAATCTTAAAATGTTATTTTCACCTGTTCAAATTAATTTGTGTAGGCTTTAATTTTGATATATACATCCCTAACGTGATCAAGTTCTAAATATTTGAGATGTTTTCATTCGAATGTGTTACAATTAAGATCAAAAAGTTGAAAACATATTCAAAATATTTGTGTAGAATAATTGAAATGCATAATACATCTCTTCTAATATATTGAAAGTCAGCAAGAGAATCAGGCCATAGATTTGGCCGGCTCCTCACCTCCAACAACCATCCAGGTGTTGGAGAGGAAGGGGGACCGGCCGAAGAGCTTGAGAAAGTGGCGTTTATCTACATTGGCCAGTAGCATGGCGGCCTAAAGGATACGACGTCGATCTAGGGTTGAGTGGCACTAGAATGACGATAAGCCCAAGGCAGCGTCGAATCTGGCACGGGCCAGCATAGAAAAGGTGCCGCTTGCCTAAGGTGGTGCCAGATTAGGGACAAACCAACGCAGGAATTAAAGGCGATGCCTAAGGTGGTGCCAGATTATAAACGCTGTTGCATGCATGCTCCAAGCGAAATGAGACGGAAGGAGCCCGTGTTGTCATTTTTGGTTATTTGCCCTTGTAATAAGTATTTGAGTTGTGGTTGTGATGGCCATATCAATCGATCGATCCTTGGTTGGTGCTGAGGCTAAAAATTTTAGTTCCACTGTTTAAATAAAAAAAGTACTTTTTGTTAGCTGTTCAGGGATTATTCCTGCAATGTTGCGCGCGTCTCGCAACGTAAACCTAAATCAATAAGCCTGTGATTTTGCCACTGTTTTTTTTGGGAGTGTGTGTGTGTGGGGGGTGGGGGGGGGGATTTCAGGCAAAATTTGCAACTTAGCTGCATGCCAATTAAAAAATACCAATTAATGCGCTAGATGACAGTATAAATGATCTAATTAATTAGTCCACGAGAGAGATCGATGAGCGAGAGAGAGCGTGTGTTTGATTTGTCATTGCAAAGGTACACATCCACTTTCCCGCTCCCCTGATATCGATCTCTTCCAGGCTCTAATTGCACGTCCTCGCTGCTAATAATTAACGACCTGTAATCGCAATAAGCAACCTACATATTGACCAGTGACAGCGAGTGCTCCTCCTCCTCCTACTCCGGCCATGCATGCACATGACAGTGATGATCTCTCTCCCCACACAGACACAGCACTCACTCACTCAGGCAGTATAGTGCTGCACTTTTCAGGGATATATATTCATCAGCTCATCAATGTGACTTCATGTGCAAGGGAAGCAGTTGGTGCATGAAAGCAAAGGAACAAATTAAACAAGGGAAACTTTCCCATGAAGAAATTTAAAAGAGAATCCTAATTAATAAAGGTGAAGCTAGCATTATCTACAAACGGCCGCGGCGGGCACAAATTAACTTCTTCTCCATTAATTGGATCTTGCTCTGAGATCTATCCATTAATTGAAAAGATGAAACAAGTATATGAGAAGGCTGAGATAACAAGATAGTATCGACATAGTATGGGCTAAGGAAGCAAGAGATTCAAGGGTTAATTAATTAAGGAGTGTGTCTGTGTTTATAATTATGGGATCTCATTTTGGTTACCTAACTGGCCTTATTAAATTGTACACCGGCGCCATATATATGTTTTATATGTAATATAAATATGAATATGAAGGTTAATTGCCGTGTAATAACTCAAAAGTAACTTTGTCTTAATTATTTGCATGGCATGAATATCTGTATACAAGGATGAATAACCTCAAGATGCGTAGGTCGACCAAAAGTGAGGTGGTTGGTGTGAGAAATCTTGTACATTGGTGTGTACGTGGAGAATAATGTCAAGGAAAAAAAATTATAATCTACCTTCAATGTATATGTATGTATTTATAACCGTATATATGTATATATATGCATGCATGCATGCATGCATGTGTTGATCCTTGGCTGGCAGGTAGTAGATTCATATATGCATGGCCCCCAATCATTCAACTTGGAAATCAAGGAAAGGCAGGGATGACACGTCCTTCATCAACTCCTCCAAGTCCCACTGATCGCCCATGGCGTTCCTGCTCATGTACTGCTGCTGCTGTCGGTGTCCCTCCCAGTAGGCCACGTCGCTGCTCACCAGCAAGCAGCTGCCAATGTTCATGCTGCCCTTGCTGCTCTTCATCATGCTGCTAGTGTTCACGTCGGTGATGTTGCTGCCGTTGTTGCTGCTCAGTGTCGTCGTCGTCTCGATCTCCGTGGCGGCGGCGGCGCTGCTGATGCTGGTTTTAGGGTTGGCGGTGGCGGATGGTGCCATCGCCATGGCGGCGTGGTCGGCTTCCACTGAAATGGGCTCTAGCAGCGGGGGCACGACGGCGTAGAGCACGCCGCTCTTTTCTCCGGTGAAGGCCTCCATTGCCGTCGTCCCGTGGTAGATGTAGCCGCCGCCATGGAACGCGTCGACGTGGAAGAACGGCGCCGCCGGCGAAGTGTCGACAGGCGCCGCCGCCGACGCCGCCACGGCGCAGACTTGGTCCGGGAGAGGGAGGAGGCCCCCGTAAGCCCTGGCCGCCGCCGCCGCCGCCATCGCCGGCTGGCGCCGGCCCTGCATCGACGAGGACGAGGACGACGAGCAGGACGAGTCCACCCACACGCTCTTCATCGCATGGTGCGCGCCGACGTCCTCGAGCCCGGTCAGGCCGGCGCCGCAGTCGACGACGGCGAGCTTGGGCTCCGGCGAAGCGCATTCAGTCGTCGCTGGAGACGTCGCCGCCGCCGCCGCCGAGCTCTTGAGCCGCTTCTTGATGGTGGAGTTCCAGAAGTTCTTGATCTCGTTGTCGGTGCGCCCCGGCAGCCGGGCAGCGATCTGAGACCACCTGCAGCAGCAAACGTACGTAGAGATTTCACCGTGAGCAACAACGATCAAAACGAGTACAAAAAATAATTACATTTATTTACGTGCAGGCAGCATGCAATCATGCACATATGCATTCATGCATGTGTGCATGGATCGATCGATGTTTCAAAAAATACCTAGTAAAAACGAGCAGTTAAAAAGGTAACTAAATTAAGTTAATTAGCTGGCTGATGTCGTAGTCTTGTTTCTGGTAAGACAGGGATTACTATCGGTTCATGCATCCGACAAGAGAGATGCATGTCCCGGTTAAAAACACACGTACAGGCACATCACTTTCAGTGTCTTTCTGAGAAACTTTTAGTCTCTACGTTATGTCAGTTTTGCAATTATGTACGATCATTTCATGCAAAGTAATTAAAGAAAAACATGAGCATATATCATGTGTGTGTCCTTTGGCCTTTGGAGGATGAGAAGACAAAAATATTGTTGTGGCATGCACATCTATGACATTACGCGGTGGATATATATTATTAGGCCATGCACATGTATATGCATATGACTAGGTTTTTATGTATCTGAGAGTAAATATGGTAAGGAATGTTCGAAAATTTTTAATGCTAACCTAGTAGAGGCTGATAATATTGTATATATGCATGAACTACATACATTTATAAATTAACTAGAGCATAAAACAAATTAAATCAAGAATGTGGCATTCTTGACAGAAATTGTACCTTAGAATAATAATAGGATAAGATTAACAGAAGTTGAAAATAACGAGAAATTGGAAGGAAAAAATAGCAAATGGCTAGTAGTTATTCCTCTTACGAATGTAATGTATATAACTAGTGCTAAATTGATCTTAATGACATGAAAGGCATATGCATGCATGCATGCATATATAGTTTGTTTGGGGTGTACTATAGGTTACATGAGCATGAAAGTGGGAAACAATAGTATCGAAAATAAAAAAAACAAAATGCAGATGCGTAAAAGCGTACCAACATTGCATTTACCCCCATTAGACAAACAAATTAAGCTGGAAAATACAAGATGGGTACTAGCTAGCTAGTGGCAACAAAACGACGGAGAGTAGAATATATAGGATCGAAAGGGAAGCAGAAAGCAAGAACAACAAGAGGTTAATTACTTAATTAATCAACGCGCATGAATCGACTCGGTTAATAATCAAAAGTCTTGACTCTCGACGTGTGTAGCATATATACCGCAATCAATGTAATCAGCAAGCAGATCGACCGACCTGCATCTGCATCTGCATCTGCATGCACACACGTGCGAGCGCGATGCGCGCGTGCGTGATACTGATCGATCGATGCCATCAGCGTGCGTACCTGTTGCCGAGGATGGCGTGGAGGTTGACGATGAGGTCCTCCTCCTGCGGGGAGAAGGCGCCGCGCTTGAGGTCGGGGCGGAGGTAGTTGATCCACCGGAGGCGGCAGCTCTTGCCGCAGCGCTGCAGCCCGGCGTTGCGCGCCACGTCGCTCCACGACCCCTGCCCGCTCCGCAGCATGTACGCCACCAGCCGCTCGTCCTCCTCCGGCGACCACAGCCCCTTCCGAAGCTTCGCCGCCGCCGCATTGCCGCCGCCGCACGCCGCCGGCGACGACTCCGGCTTCCTCATCGCCTGCACTCCCTGCAGTGCCCACACGCGCGGTGCTAATGTGTGTATATGTATGCACCCGATCGATCGAAATTTATCGACGAACTCGCGCGATCTTGTTAATTAGTTCCAAGCTAGAGTGGCCGGCCAGGGGGTATATGAGGGAGAGATGGACTTGAGTGTGTGTGTGTGTGTGTTTTATATATGTGATAGACGTGTGTGTGTGTGAGAGAGAGAGAGAGAGAGCTAGTAGCTAGATAGGTGTGTGTGTATGGAGTGAGGGGAGGAATGGGGGAGAGGGACGAGAGGAGGAGGAAGGAAGGAGGTGACATGATGGTGATGGTGATGGCCGTGTGCTTTGCTTCGAAACCGGACAAGTAGATAGAGAGCAAGAAGAGAGGGAGGGTGGAATTGCTAGGTTCACACACACACGTACATGTACATCGGATATGCGACACACCAAATTTAACCCACAAAACCGTGGATTTTTTGTTTATGCATGGGTCGATATATATGTGTGACTTCTATATGTAATAGAAATTCAATAGAAAATAGTTGATACAGAAACATTCATATATATGTGTTTGAAATAAAAAAAAAGTTGTTAATCCGGTGATCATTGCACTGTTTTAAAATACATATGCGGCTGCATCACGTGGTCTAGTGATATCCTTTTGCCAAGGTCATGCGAGATAACAAGAACATGCATGTTCAACTTAATCCGGCAATATGTGGCTATGCCGAGCTCACATTAACAAGTTCCAAGGAACAAACAAAGTGGAACATCCTATTTATATAACATGAAGCCTTGATCGATCGGATATTTGAAAATAAGAAATACATATGTGTTTCCATGTGATCTTCGGCTTCTATATGTTATATGTATCTGCAGCTGAACAATTTGTTGTGGTGTAGCTGGAATGGGTGAACCAAACGTTTTCATGATCTTATGAGAAAGAGGTGAGGGCTCTAGTCTTCTTGTCTTTGACTCCAGCTCTTGTTGTCTTTTTCCATCCTCCCTTCCCTTGAGCCAGAAGGTTATCATGGCCACCTGAGGGCAGAGAGATCAGTTGAGGGGACAAGAGATATATGCATATGCCCCTGTGGGGTTGTTTTGCAACGAAGCATAGCTAGCTAAGTCACATAATTGCTTGGAGTTCACAGAACCCCATCTCTCTCTCTCTCTGTATCTCTCTCTCTCTCTCTGATTACATGTCCCAGCTGCTGCTTCCGAATGCCATCATCGTCCATGTAGGGGCATATCAAAACAGTCACTATTGTATGTGCATGCAATAACAGATCGATCGATGGAAGCTGTTGTAGTAAGCTGCAAAACATGCACGCGTGGAAACCTTTGCATGGAGTGTACGTCTGGCTAACTGGCCCCTCTTCCCCTGCAAGGTTGAGAATGTCATCTCTCTCTCTCTCTCTCTCTCTCTCTCTCTCTCTCTCTCTCTCTCTCTCTCTCTCTCTCTCTCTCTCTCTCTCTCTCCCTCTCTCCTCAAAAAAGGAAAAAAACAAAACAAAACTAGGTATCAAAAGGGTCAAGATATGTAGAGAGAAAGCTCATGGATAGAGCTAGCTAGCTTGCAACTTTACTATACTATCTTGGTTGTGATCCTCCCAAGATTTGTCCACTTGTCATGTACCGTTGAGTGGGAGATCAACATAGTACAGCTAGATCTGTGGGGCCTACCAGTCAGTGGGTTAACCGTCACACGACATTTAACAAACATTCCATGTATATATAGAGAGAGACCAAGGCATGCCAAATTTCTGTTGATTAATTAATTTGCTATCATATGGTTATTAGATTTCTTGGGGAATGACTATTGTGAGTCTGTGAGCACGTGTATCGAACGCTGCAAAAGTTGAAAATGACCATGACAATGTTTCAAAAAATGGTTAACGTTGCTGCATCTCGGATCATATATGATATATATATATATATATATACACTAACAGCAAAACTTACAAGCTGTCACGATTTTTTTTATAATTAATATGCTTTAAATATGTATATGAGATTTTAGCAATGCATGCATGAACGATCGATGTTCGTATCTCATATGAGTAATAAGAAATTGTTGCAAGAATTACTTATAAATATTGCAAACGTTATTTGAAATTGTCACAAGAATTAGTTATAAGCTAGTATTGCATACATTATTTTTGTTGCTATTGGCCTATTGCGTATGGAACTCACGCATGCATGGGGCTAGTACTCGGATACTTTGGTTTCCTGTCCTGCTGCCACGTATGCACAATGAATTAGACACCCCCCTATAGCGCGCAACACTGATCAGGGCCTGTTTGGGAAGCCAGATCCCCATCGGAATCCCCGGGGAGAATTCTCCCATGGGAAAACTCGAGGTGCGTTTGGGAGAGCTCATGAGAGAGAGGGAAATCCCGTCCAAACACTGCGTAATCCCCGGATTAAAAAGAATAGTCGTCTCTCCCACCATGTGAAAAAATTTCCTCGTCTCGTTCGCTCGTGCTCACCTCGTCGCCTGTGCTTAGCAGAAGGCGAGAAATGGCGTCCGCCGGCCACTCTCTGCTTCGCTGGTGAAGCGGATGATATCTCAGGCTCGAGCTTCCAACTCAGATCTAGAAGCCGCCGTTGCGAGCGACATGCTGCTTGATCGGATTGCGATGACCTCGCGATGTAGCAACTGAGATAGCCTCGTTACCCAAGTGGCAGAATCTATGATGGCTTCACGATCGATGCAGCATCTGGTATGGTCTCGCTACTGGAGCTCGTCGGATCTGCTCGGCCATGGTAGAGCTCTTGACTCTCGACCTCCAGAAATTAAGGTGCCGCGATGTGCGATGAACGGATGAGCAGAAGCTAATGCTTTCGCTGTTGTTTGTGTTGACGTGATTGGATAGGATAATGTGATTAAGTCTTAGTTTAATCTAACACCTGCCAGGCTTGCTGCCCTGCCTCATTCCTTGCTAACATTACGGAGTCATTTACCAGCCTGAGCCACGAGCTCAGTGAGCTCACGAGCCTTGGACGAGTGCTGGACTGAGCCATGTATGAGCCCGAGCCGAAGCCTCCCTGGTTTGAGCGAGCCGAGCCAGCTCGGTCTGGCTGAGGCCGCTGAACGAGCTCGAGCCGAGTTCTGCCGAGCTAGAACTCAGCCAAAATCCCACCCTCCGTCACCTCATCGGTCAGTGCCTCTGCCGCGCCGCCGCCGCCGCTCGCTAGGTTTCCGACTCGCGCGCCGCCGCAGCCCGCATGACAGCGACGTCCCCACCGCCGCGGATGCCGACCGTCGGCATCGTCTCCGACCGCCTCTTTGCCGCCCTCGGCAGTACCTACAGTAAGCGCTCTCGCCCGCCCCCTACTGATCTCGCTGCTGGCCGCCGCCGCGCAGGAGCTTCGAGGTACTCTGCTTCGAGTTCGGCATTGAGCTCGACGACGTGGTGAGCCGCTCTGATCTGGGCCGTCCGTGCCTCGGCTTTGGCCGTTCCTCGGTGCTGGGGTCTAATTTCCTTCGTTCTGTGCCTCTGTGCCGGGTTTGTGCAGACATTCATCCGGAGAATACGTAGTTTTGTGCTGTTCTACGAGGAGTAACTCTCGATGATGCACGATATAGCAGCTTCATTGATCTTCAAGATAAACTACACCAAAATATTTGCCGGTATAACTTGCCTTGTTGCCAGCAGTATTTTTTTTTTATATTGATCAATATCATTCTTTATACAGTAATTACTCAGCATATGATGTACTGGAAAACAGGAGAAGAACTCTAGTTGATATTGGCACACATGATTTGGATGCTGCAAGGGCCCTTCTCAATATAGGTAATTTTTTTTACCTTACTGCGATTGGCTTACATTGTTTTCCATTCTTCATTATTGTATCATTTACATGCCAGGCAGCTGCTGTATATCTCTGTTCTGTGATGGGAATTAATTTGAGATGTTTATATCGGAAGACATGTGACATGTTAGGGCACATTTAGTTGATTTTGCTCTTCTTATAAGAGCATATCCAAAAGAAGTTTCTAAAACTTAAGCCCTATAGCAATAGGTACTCCCTGAAAGTTTTAAGGCTCTAAAATAGTTATGGACTCCAACAACCATTACTAAAACTAACCACTCCTTGGAAATATGTGGCATGCCTCTTGGAAATTTTCCACGTGAACTTGGTTTTGGGGCCTGGGAATGGGTTGCCAAATTTAGCCAGTCCTTCCAGGTACCTAAACTTTTTTGAGATTTTTTAAGATAGAAACCTTGTTGGAGCTTCTTTTTTATGAGAAATCCCTAAATTTAGATATAGGCACCCATCCATATAAGTTTTTTTTGGGGGATGCTAGCTCTTATCAAGGCATCAGATTATAGGCCCCAAAAGCTCCCTTCAGCTGGCTTCAAGCCTTATTTTAGGGAGATTCAGGGTTGGCATTATGTCACTGGTGGTTTAAGCTTTCTCAAACGTGAGTCTCCATGGATAAGCTTAAGCCCATCATCTTGTATTGATAAAGCCGATCTCCTCTCTGCCAGATTTACGAAGAAGCCAAATTGTGGAGAAACATAGGCCCTGTTATTTAGGCCAAATTGTGGAGAAACATAGGCCCAGGTAAGAGAATTCATCTAGTTAAATCAGGCAATATACTATGCCAAGCTTGCGCATTATTTTTAGATTAGCATTGTCACCTTCTGTTTAATTTGATGCAAAGCTGCTGTGCATCTGGCCTTACATTTTCTTTTCTTTTCTTTGTTGTATGGTTCAGGAGGAATACTTCAAAGCTGATAAATTGATGGAATTCTATAAAGTAAGTAGCCATCACAATTTGTTAGTGCCACTATAATTCTTTTGTGACGTGCGAGGACAATTGTATTTTTTGTATGATGTTTATAGTTAGGTGCTCTGTCTTTATATATTTAATTGTTGACATTTTATGCTTTCAGTGTGGAAGTCTGACATGAAGTTGAAGATTTTTTTGCATATAATCGATAACTTGCCAGTCTACCCAGTTATATATGATAGCAAAAGGTAAACAAATTGCATGCTCTTAAATTGCATTTCTCATTTTTTTTTATAAGACCTTTAAACTTCTTTCAATTGAAAATGTTAGTAATTATCTAGAAATGACCTATTGTTAATATAAAACTTTTAGATATGGTATTTTTATGGTTTTATTCAATGTGATATTGACTAGAATATTGATTCCATGAATAGGTACAGAAAAGCCCTCACATTTATCTTGTCTTCACATTAAGAAAACTTTGACATGTTAAGCAGGACAGATGATGGGAATAAAACAGTTATTATTGCAAACCCCCGTGCTTCTGAATTTGAGGTAAACTTCTTAAGTGCTTGATTCTATTCGTTTGACTTATTTTATTCCAGTCTTATTTTCTTCTGAATCCAACTTGCAAATAAAAAACTCTCTATCTGTTCTTGATTACACATAAATCCAAGAGCCCTTTAAATGCAGCTATTTACTGATATTGATATATCTCGATGACATGTTTTGATTCTGCTCTCTCTTTCTCGCTGGGTAATATACAACTAATTCTCATATTCCTCACTCATCCTGTTTCCTATATTCCCATTTTTGTGCAGTATTATCTTTTTTTTGTACTTAGCTGTCCTTGTCAATGCAAAAGAAAGTAACACTTGATATCATTTGTTTCTTATGTATACTACCATGATGACATTTAAAGACAGCTTCTCTAAGCTTGTTCCAATATGTGGTGTTAATAATCATTGCTTTGCTTCTGATCTTGCAGGTTGTTAGAACTAGTTTGATGAACTCTGAAGCATAATATGCGACAACATTCACCTGCTAGTGTTAGCAGTGCTATTGAGGCACTTTTTTGTGGCTAATTGTTAGATTCTTAATTACACTCCCTTTTTTATATAATAAATTTCACTGTTGTTTGACGCACATGCATTTGTTTTACCACATGTAGAATTTTTCTGCCCTAGATTATCTAAGTATGGAGCTCTCAAAGAGTTGTTTTTAACTTATGTATAAAAAATGGAAACATTTCCATAGTTTTTTATGTTTTGCATGGTTATTTATGTAGATTTTCAAAGTCGATGATATAGTGGCATTGGATGGGTCATGCGACATTGGACCCTCTAACAACCGTGGTATTAATCATGAAACGATTCTGAGTACTATATTGACAAACTTGCTGTTTAGGCCTACTCTTTATTCTTATGAACTGTTCAGAAATTATTTGTTTGGTGGAATTGTCAAAGTTGTGAGAGCATCTCGCATCCAATTTGGCAAGGGCTACTATGCTCGTACAAATATAAGCATATATAATTCTCTAATTCTATTAATTAAAACCTTTTATCTTTTGCTGTTGTTGATATTAATACATCACTGTTGTTCTTTGTGTCCTGCGCAAGCCCGAGTTCTTTACCAAAAGGCAATGCAAATTTTGAGGGATGCGAAGCAGGTTGGCTACTTAGGAATTGTCCATGCTGGGGGTACTTTTTTTTGTGTTATTATAGAACAATGTTATGCCACGCAATAACTGTATTGGACAGTTTGTCCTACAGTCCTAGCAGATCTTGGGGCACTCAATCTGAACTTCTTGAACTCTTAGGACTAGTACAACAATTTTGTTTCCTTTAAGTCAAATAAATCGGATAAGCCACCAAGAACAACCCTTCGTTTAGATCTGATATCTCCAGTGTTGTACCATGTATACCTTCTGATCTGTGCCTCCGTTAAAACACTTGTCTTTTTTATTTTTTTCTACTCGAGCATTTTTTGAAGAAGGGGCAGGAGGACTGCCGACACTTTCCATTTAAGCAGGAGAAAACAAAAGAAAAAGCCTGCAAGCGCGGGGTACAACCACATCGCAGAGCTGAGACTCTAGCAAAAGTTAGGACACCACTGGCCACCGTCGGGACCGAACACACGCCTAGAGAGGGAACGCAGAGCTGCCGCTGCCACCTGGGCCGAAGGCCTTACAGGATAGGGAAAAGAGAAATACAGGGCAAGGAAGAAGAACAACACAAGCCACAACAAGCCACCTCGCACGAAGGCGAAACAACATGGGCCGAGACCACCAGCGACGACAACGTGGCTAACCAGAGGAAACACCAAGCCTAGGACCAACAATCTGCAGAGACGATGCCTTCAACAAGGTAGCGACGCAACGCGCCGCCGTCGAACGGAGTTTTCATTCAGAGAGCTTCAGGAGTAGGATGGCCATCACGATGATGCCTCCAGGAAGGGGAACGACGCCAAAATGTCGCCATAGTCGGCCCTAGCGAGGAGCCAAGGCAAGGCTTTCGCTTGACACATCAACTCCGGAAGCCAAACTACAGGTTGTCCAGACTCAGGGTCACCAAGGGAGCCAAGCCCCAGCCTAGGGGCAAACGTCGCTAGCGACCTCCGAGTGGAGCCGGAGGAGACCCCGGAGCCAGCCCGAACAAGCCCCCAGGGCACCCGACGTGCCAAGAAGGAGCATCGAGCTTTCGTCGCCGAAGACCTCCGCAGCGAAGCAGGAACCACCACCAACCCGCGCCACAGTCTCACGAACTGAACAAGCCACCAACGCCATGGGATCGCCACCCGCGAGCAAGCCGGAAACACCCATTGGCTGCCGAGGCTACCCAAACCGTCGCCTCCTAAAAGAGGGAGGGAGGCGAGGGGGGCGACGAGGCCGGACGCCACCCCTTTGGTAGGGAAGGGGGCCGAAAGAGGTGACGACGAGGACAAAACGGGCGCTCCCCAACCGGACCGACGAACCACCCCCAGACGACGAAGGAAGGGACCGGGGGAGGGTCGGGGGCACACGGCCCGAGCCACTACTCTCCAGAAGAATGGAGAGTCAGTGGGGCGGGGACGGAGCAGCGACCGCTGGGAGGACAAGGTGACGATCTAGAGGAGACGGGTAGGCAGAGGAAGGCCCGAAGCCGGCGGCGTGGCAGGGCTAGGCCAACGGGCCCCCACCACCGCAGATCTCATGGAAGAAAGTGGGGAAGGGCGCCAGTGGTCGTCAGCCACCGACGACGGCGCCCGAAAAGCCAGCCGCCAGAACCGGTATGCAGCATCCATGGCTGAGAGGATGGAGAACGAAGAGGGGAAAGAGCATCAGCGGCGGCGCTGCCCATAGTGGCGGCCAGTCGGCGAGCTCCGCCATTACCGGCAGGACGAGAGTTTGGCTGAGGTGGAGTGGCGTCGCCGGCGTAGGGGGAGGCCGGGAGCACCCTCCATTGGCCGGATCCGCGTCGTGCCGGGGTCGGGTCGGTGCCGCCGGCAAAGAGGAAGGCCGGGGAGACCCTCCCACGGCCATATCTGGGAAGGAGGAGTCCACTGAGGAAAGACGGAGGGCGCACCGAAACGGGGGAAAGGAGGACGCCGCCGGCGAGGAGGGAGTCCGGGGAGACCTTCCACCGGTCGGATCTAGGGAGGAGACGACCACCGGCGCCGCCGGCCGGCCGAGCTCCGCGAAAACGCCGCCGCCGAGCCGTGGTCTTCGTCGGGCACTGCCACCAGCGAGGGGAGTAGGGGGGAGGAAGGGAACACCGGGGGAGGAGGCGTGCTGCCCCCTCGCGGTGTGCCGCCGGCAGCTCAGGCTCTGCAACCACGGGTTCAAGAAGCAGAGGGGTGCCGTCACCGCCGGCGGCTGCAGTGGCGGCGGGCTGAGGTGCGCGCTGAGCAAGGTGCTGCGCAGCGGGGCGACGAGGAGGGTGTTGCTCCGCTGGGAGGATCTCGGCGGCGGGTGCTTCCCGGGGCGCCCGGCGAGTTCCGCCGGCTGTGGCGATGTGGCGGCCACAGCAGCGAGTGCGACGCCCGCGCGGTGGAGTTCGACGCCGACGACGAGGGCGAGCGGGCGAGGTGAAGGCCGCCGGCAGGGCTCCGCGGAGACGCCGCCGCTGGACCGTGGCCCTGGCTAGTAAAAGCCGCCAATGAGGATAGGAGGGAGGAGGAAGTGGAGGAGGATGGGGGGAGGGGAACACCTGGGGAGGAGGGGGCTGCCGGCGGCGGCGGCGCTAGGGTTTGGGGGGAGGGGTTGGGGGAGGGGTGGTCGCCCCCGTGCCGCCCTAAGGGAGCGACGCGAGGTCCGGGCTTGGGCCTGATGGTGTGGAGTTGACTTCTACTCGAGCATGAGTGGCGGCCAATGTTGTAGTCATTGACTGCGCTACTTTTTATTCGATTTGGTAGCATGCTTGCCTAGAGTGAACTGGCAGTTCACTTCTAGCTCCAGCCTGCCTGTGACGGGCGTCGAATCCGTGCGCCTGCCGTTGTTTTCTGCGGTGAATGGTGGGCAATGCAATGCACGTTGCTCTCAGGTCTCAGCTGCATTCCTCTCCAACGACCCCCCTCCTCTCTCTCTAGTCTCAGCTGCATTCCTCCCCGACCCCCGCTCTCTCCCCGCTCTCTGAGGTGGCGGAGACAAGGGGGGCTGGTAGGGGCGCCCCTAACGAAATTTTTTTCTTTTAAATACCCATATTCAGTAATTAAGGAATGGTGAGTAGTTGTTAATAAAGCTCAATTATCAGGACAACACTAATCATTACAGCGTAAAGGTATTTAGTGTTGCAATAGATCAACAGTTGGTTGAGTGGAATGATCGTTTTAGTTCTCAAGCAACAGAGCTTCTAACGCTTTGTGCATCCTTGTATCCAAGGCGTGATACATTTGATATGTCGAAGATATGCATTGTGGTGGACAAGTTCTACCCCAAAGATTTTTCTAGTAAAAAAAGAGCTCAGTTGAAATGTCAACTACCACCCTTTCAACTTGATGCGTGCAACCAATCAGACCTACGGCTGTGTAACATCCTAAATTTTTAAAACCCATTTGGCACGTTAATAATTTCTTAAACTGCATAATTTAAAAATATTAAAATATTATGTGGATAACATCATGGCATCATCATTACATGCATCGTCCTTAAAATAAAAAATATGTGTATTAAAAATTTCTAAAGTAAATATCTTTTGGAAAAATATAGTATTTGGTTAATATATAATTTTTCCCTTACAGCCAATCCTAGAGTTTATTATTTTAAATTCTGATACCTATTTGTGGAAAGCAAAATTATCTCCTCTAAGTATTACCTTGTTAAAAATTGTTGTTTAAAATAATTTTCAATCCGGAGGAAATTTAAAAATCCAAAGGCATTTCAAAGAAGAGGCTTTCCAAGCCTATTTTGCCGGCCCGTTTTCCCCCTCCTTTTATTCTTCCCCTCCTCTCCTTTTTCTCTTCCGATTGGGCCGTCGGTGCCGCTCCAGCCCAATCCGCCGCGGCCCAGTTTCCTGTCGCCCGAGCGGCGAGGCCGTCTCTGACGGGTGGGCCACGTCGCCAGCCTCCACCTCCTCTTCCTTCTCCCCTGTTTCTTCTTCTCCCCTACTTCTCTCTCTCCCGTCCTTCCCCGCCATTTCTCCTCTCCCGCACGGGACGTTTTTCCCTCGATGTTTTCCGTGCATCGCCGCTGTTTCTCACTGACCGTGCCCCGCTACTCCCTTGTCTCGTCGCTGGCAAATCGGAAGCGACGCTGTCCTTCCCCTTTTTCTTCCGCCACGCCATCGGCGGAGGACACGCCAGCGCGATCGACCAACTCCGCGCCAAATATTAACTCCCCGTCGCTCGCCATGCGCCTATTTATAGGGGTACTGCTCCTCCGTTTTCTCCGCTTCGCGTTGCCGCATTGCCGTTTGCCCGAGCCGGTGCGTCGTCATCCCTTGCTCCGCCGCGATTCCCTTCTTCCTCTCCTACCTCGTCTCCATTCCTCCGCTCTATCCTCACCTTGGGTGTGGTCCGCAGGACTTCGCGGAGGAGCTCGCGCCCGGAGGAGTGGAGCCGTGAGGTCCGTTCGTGTCCCCGGAGCCGACGCCGTCGTCACCGCCGTGGTCATGCCTGCCGTCTCACCGTCCTCTTCGGCCCGGCTATCCTAGAGGTAGTTTCCTCCGCCCATCCTCATTCTCCTGGCCGAGGGAATTGGGTCCCAGTCGTGCGCCTCGCCGGCTCCGCAGTGCCGTCGTGCCATCCTTTTTTCGACCACCTCCTAGGTCGCCCAGGGTCACCATTGTGATCGCCTCGTTTAGCTCTCTCTCCTAGCCCGTTCGATCGACCCGGGGTGGCCGGTGTTGTCGTCGCCGTTGGTTCCGCCGCCTCCGGAGTCTCCCCTGTTTTTCCCCCTCGCCGGTGCGGATAGCGCTGACAGGTGGGACCGCGGGCTCCACCGCTCAGTGGGCGCCGCCCTCCTGGTCGCTCCAGTCCGCGCTACGCCCACGCCTGGCCTCTCCGCGTCATGGGCCGCTCGGCTGAGCCGGCCCAGCGCTGGATGGTCTCCTCTCTTCCTCTTGTTTCTTTTCTTTTTATGATTTTTGTTTTAGCCATTATTTGGTACCTAAAAAGCAGTGTTAAAAATAGCTAATGTATTGTAAAAATGCTGTGAAAGTTTATAAAAATACCTTAGGTGTTTCTGGACATGAGAAAAATATATTTTGGCATGTCATCCATGTAGCATTCACCTTTTGATTAAATAGATATATTAGAGTTGTATCATTTCATGTGAGCATATTAAATTTTACTGCATTTTTCTTAAATGCATATGCATCAAAATATTTCACTGATGGGTGGGTACCGCTGTGCTTGTATGTTTGCACGATTAGGAGGCCAAGCTCCCGAAGACCCGATCGACGACGCTCTTTTCACCTTCCCGGGATCCGACCAAGGCAAGTCCCCCTTCGATCATATCGTGGAGCCATTGTTGTTTGTTTAGAAAATATTTATTAGATCTGAAAACGTGCATGCTAGTTTAAAATGGTAATCGACGTATTTGATAGACTTAGTTATCATGATCAAGTAGAAAAAGGTAGGAATAATGTTAAGATTAAAACCTAAGGTTAAAAATAAACTTGCATATATTGCTCAATGGTGGTAGGACAAAGTGCTTAAAAAAATCTTTGACGAGAAATGATATCATCATTTGTGTGAAAATAATGATGTGTTGAGAAAAGTTTGGAGGAAAGCCGGTTTAAGTTAGTGCATCGAGGGCGATGCCTAGTAGGAAAATGTTTTCCTTCTTTCCCCAAAAATCTTCTGATTAGGGAGAGGTATTTTTGTCGGTTGGTGCTGTACGGCACCGTTTTAAGAAAATTGGGCTAAAATATCGTCTCTCCCCTAGTCTAAGGACTGTCCGTCCTATGATCCTACGAACGGAGCCATAACAGTACGACCTCGAGCCCCGTTATGGGACGGGCCCGGTCGTTAGCTCTTGTGGTTAGCGGTCTTGTGCTGAAACACTTCTGGTGCGTAGCCTCTCGAGGGTAAAGAGTACCCACTCTGCAGAGTTAAAACTATCATGATGGCCGTGCTCACGGTTACGAGCATGCGAACGGACTGTTCATATGGTAGTTCTTCTTTTCTAAAACCAGTTTTAAGAGAAAGTTTTGAGGTGAGTAAAGCGTTTAAGAAAGTTTTCGTTTGAGTTAGGTGCCACCGACTAAATTCCGGATTTTGGGTCGGCCTACCGGAAATTGTACGCGCAGAATGGACCTAGCCATTTTGAGAAAAGAAATGAGAAACGATTTTGATCTCGCTGTGGCACTGAGGCCAAGTGGTGAGAGTAATTTGAGAAGAGCCCAAAAGAAAATATTATGGTTTAATGTTTCCAAAATGCTTTGCCAAAACTAGACAAATAAATGCTTTTCCGCAAAATATCCTAAGCTCTCCTTGTACTGAACTACATCTGCATCATTTCCGACTTGTGAGTACAGTTTGTACTCACCCTCGTTTTTCCCATCTCCCTTTTTTTAAAAAAAATTTCAACAGCTGGTCCGTCCGACTTCGGCCCGCCTTCCGAGGATGAGGACCCTAACTACGATGAGTCGTTTTCCGATGCAGGCTATGAAGAGTAGGGTTGCGTGTTCCTACAGCCCTCGTGTCTATGGAATAAATAAATCTAGTAGATATTGTAATAGACTTGTATCGTTGTGTACTCTGTATTGCGGACTGCGAGCCGTTGCATGTGTAATGTATTGGACAAAGTTCCCCTGTATGTATTAATCAGAACGTTGGTAATGTACCGTTTCTGTTTAACTGTGTGTACTAGCCATGATCCTTGGGACTAGTACGTCTTTACGCAGGTGGAATCCGATTTCGTAAATCGGGTGCCAACAGAATTAGTGTCAGAGCCAGGTTTCTGGCCCTAGGACGTAGTCCTCGAATTAGAAACCATATATTTTTTTTAAAAAAAATGAATAGTTGTTGAATAAATTCTTATTCGTTGCAATCCATTTTAACCCGTGATCTTTTGAAAACTTGTAGATGCTGTCGTTCGCGTCCACCCTTGGAGTGGGCTATGGAGGTTTCGTGCGCCAGTTGCTACCGATGCTGGGCACACTTGGCTTTGGTGATCCCATGTATCATGGGGCCACCACTTCGCGCAAGGGACGCACCTGCTGGGTGGTGTGTGTCACCATCTTTGCTGCGGGTCCACCGCCTACCCGTGGACCTTTCCGCTACTCCGCCACTCGCGTCAACTGCTCTGACGCCATCCAAGACGTGTCCCGACTTGCTCTACACCAACTCCGCCGTCTGTTCACGCGTGAGCTGCACATCTCCCCGCTTCGCTACTTTCCCTCTCGGCTGCCGCACGAGCTGTTCAGCCACGCTAGTACGGCGGATGGAGAGAGTGACCCGACGGTGTACCACCTCGCGGAGCTCGTCCAGTCCTTGGATGACGCGTATACCATCACCCTACGGGAGATGAACTCCGTCTATGACGCCAACCGCCAGCTGGAGCAAGCCAAGAAGGAGAGCCGCGACCTTAAAAAGCGCGACTCACACCACTTGGTGGAGAAGACCCACCTTCACAAGAGGATCCGTCAGTTGGTTCGCGAGAACTAGCGCCTTCGTGGGAATGCCGCTTCTTCCTCCGAGACTCGTACCCCTTCTGCTTCTTCCTCCCGCCCGAGGAAGAGAGACGTCGGCACCAGCACCGTGCCCGAGCCTAAGGACCCTACTGATATGTCCTTGTGCACCTTTGATCTCACCCCCCGAGGATCTCCAGTTGGACCTGCATCCGTCTGGAGTGAGGGCTCCGCCTCCCACCCTTGCTGAGTATCAAGCCAAGCCCCTGCTTGTCCTGTAACCACCGCCTGGTTGGCAACCCTCTCTGGATGATGATGAGGAGGAAGACCCCGAGGAGGTTGTCTTTGAGTCCGACTACGAGCAAGTTTAGCTCGTAGCCCCTTTGCCCCCTGTGCATGGGTCGTTTTCACCTTTTTTTTTTCTTTTCCTTTTCCTTTTCCTTTTCCTTTCTTTCCTGTCCGACGCTTTGCCGCTGCCCCACTTCAAATTTCCGGGCCGCCTCTATATGAGGGCCGCCTCGCTTGTGTCGCCGCCCCATCTCCTGCCTTCGCCTGTGCTGCCTCTCCGTCTGCGATGGGAAGGAAGCCGGGAAGCCGCTCCCCGAGTCCTCGCCGCCGGCCCGAGCCGAGCGAGCTCCGGCTGTTCCTCGAGGAGATGAGGCGTTTTCCGCTCTGGATCACCATTGTAACCCTCTTAGTCTGGTTAGCGTTTATCAGCTGGGTCCTGTGGACTCAATCCTATTAGTTGTTCCGGCGCTAGTTGTGTAACCCGTGCGTAGATAGCTCGCGTTTGGGCTGATGTACCGGCTGTTGTGGTATTGCGCCCCTGTTTGTACCCTAAAACTATTATGTTATGTTATGTGTGTTGCATCGTGCCAAATTTGCGTGTTTTTAACTCATGTTTTCGAAAAATCTGGGTAAAGCTCTCCCCTCTTATTGCCTCTCGTCCTCTTGTCAGCATATGGTGATTTCACGCTAAGCTGGGCGTAGGGAAGTCACCCGGGGGAAAGTCCAAGGTGGTGCTCCGAGCAGAGCTAGTGGGTCCCGCCGGCTTGGGAGGCAAGCTCGATCAGTTCCAAACCCTGCTCGTTCCGTTGACCAAGCTTCCATTGGAGGGTCTCCCTGTGATCCCCTACCTTTTTCCCCTCCAGCGCCACAAATATGTTTTTCCGAAAATCCACCAGAAAACCAAGCCGAGTCCACTCCCCACCTTCTACCACCACCTCCCGGAGATCCTACCCTGAGAGAGTTTATGCAGATGCAATTCCAAATGATCCGAGATTCGGTGAGGGAGACTTCCACCAGCTCCACCTCCTGCCCATTCCGGCATTAATGACTTTCTTCGAGCTAATACTCCCAAGTTTGGTGGATCCGCTGATGCCCTAGAGGCAGCTGATTGGTTGAAAGGGATAGAGATATGTCTGATCATGTTTCAGTGTGGAGATGTGGAGAGTGTTCAGCTCGCGGCGCACCAGCTTACTGGGGTCGCATCTGCTTGGAGGGACACCTTTTACTGGGGTTTTCGATTTATCCAATGGTTGACAGGCTGCTACGATTAGTCATCACTCTTCCAGTGTCAACTGCAACCATCGAGTGAGCATTTTCGGCTATGAAACTTGTCAAGACCCGCCTTCAAAATAAAATGGGAGACGATTTTCTTCAACACTGCATGATAGTCTATATTGAAAAGGAATTGGCCACAAAAATCACTTTTGAGGATTTTATAGACCTATATGATCTTTTTGTTAGTCGTAGAGTTAAGCTTAAATTAATACAAATGTAATTTCTTCGCTATACATGTAGAGATATATAGAAATATATATTGTTATGATATTTTTTGGTGTAATCGATATGATTTTTTTTTTGTCCGATTGACCCCTCTATACTCAAATCCTGCCTCCGCCTTGTCTCTCTCGGTATGAACAAGGCCAGGGCGTGCAGGAGATCCGCGCCGCTCGTGGAAGCCACAATCGCAAGGTCCACAGCCATGGAGGACCCCAGCTCCTACACGACAGCCACAGGCCACGGAAGCTGCTATGCCTGGTCTAGTCGCTGGCTGGACTTGGTCTACGCTGGGTTGCCACTGTTCTCCTTTTGTTGTTCACTCTTTCTGCATACATGCCCATGCCTTTTTTGATGTTGGAGCATCCGTAGGAGAAGTTGTAATCTTTTATACTAATATAATGCAAAACGTAAAAAAAATTTAGAAAAATTAATAGAACGTGCAATGAATAATGTAATAGAGTGTGTATATAATGTGTCGGGGTGGAGATGCTTATGCATCTATGAGTTTTCTAGTTTATACATAACCCATCGTTCTTTCTATGTACCCACATGTATTAATCAATTTCTCCCTCCTTCGTAGTGAAAAAGCGAGACATGGACACTTGACTAATTAAAAAAATATGGTATGAAACGGACAAGTTTAATTTTTTTCTTGTGCAAAGAATGTCTTA
The DNA here is from genome assembly GCA_005191435.1 of Raddia distichophylla. NCBI lineage: Eukaryota > Viridiplantae > Streptophyta > Magnoliopsida > Poales > Poaceae > Raddia > Raddia distichophylla. Next base: position 582,718 of record SPJY01013647.1, read on the forward strand.
GATGACAGCTACAAAAGAACGCCGTGTTATATTATTCGTTTAAACGTAGTATCGTACTTATATTATATTGCAGACATCTAATGAACAACTTTTTATTTAAAAAGCAGGCGTGAAAGCAACTTTAGAAAACAAAACACCCTCCCACTATTTTTAAAGCTAGGTGACTTAATTGGTATTTTACGAATATACAACACATGATCATAGCTGCCCAAATTGACTGAAACCACTAGCAAAAAATCGAACTGGACTTTGCATTCTTCGATAACTCCAGCACACATTTGTTTGCTAGTGCTTTGGAATAAAGATTTTGAGATCTGATCACTCATGATCATGGAGCGGGTTTGCAACTATTATGGACGTTAATAGGCTGTTTAGTTGTTTGCATCCAAGGAGTTTTGCATCTAGAGATACAAAACTAGGGTGTTTGGTTGTCTTCTCACCCATCTGAACCAAGCTTTCCAGATGTAATTACCCCTTCCGGGCTAGGCTCTGGAGATACGATCAAATTGGGCGTTTCCCAGATTCAGGCTCCGCCGATGCAACAACGCAGCCACATGCGCAACACATTTGATTCATTTTTTTGTTATATCTTTCATTCTTTTGATTAGTATTTTCGATTACCGAACCGGTTTCAAAAATGGGTTATTGATATTTTTTCGAACAAAACGAGAGCACACTTTCCATATAAATTTTAAAAGTTTAAAATTTTCATTTTTGAATTTATTTATTTATGAGGCTTTCTTTTGATTTTTTTATTTTCATATTTGATTTTTTGTTATTTCGATTTTCTAGAATTTATTTTTTTAATATGTTTCATCCCTCTTTTGAATTTCTCCATGCCATTCTCCTCTTAGAGCAGTCAACCAAACAACATCTCTACGCAGTCTGTACAATCTCATACACCTAACCAACAGCCAGGCTCCAACCAGCCTGGCTCAGCTCATACAGTTTGGTTCAACTGAGAAGGCAACCAAACAGCCTATAAAAGTCAGAACCTTATTTTATTTGATGCTACGAGGTCATTTACTATGCAAAGCATTTGGATGATGACCTTTCTAAAACACGGAGGAGTGTGCCTGTGCGGGGGGCGTCGCGACACACACATTTTTTGGAGGGGCCGCGGGGGAGCACTATCCTTCTTCTTCCTCTCTCTTCTCCCTCCCCCCAGCCGTTCGCGCTGCACATCAGAGGTTTCTTGGTGAAGGCGACGGAGTTTGCGTCTTGCTTGTCTAGTTCGCCAAGGATTTCAGGAGGTCGGTGAAACTGCTGGAATCGAGGAAGATGAGCGGCGCGAGGAGGATGAGACGGGAAATGAAGTAACCAGAACAATAAACAATAAAATAAAATAAAATAAAGTTACTGTTTACTATTTTTTTACTAAATTCATGTTTGTAAATTTTAGAGATATTTCAAATTGACGGGAAATGAAAATAGTTGGTTTATGAATATAATAAGGAGGACTGAGAAAATAGAGGGGCTGATCCAGGAGCACCGAGTCCACACGGCGACCAACCATAACGAATCCTCCCTCCGATCCGAATCCGATACACCCAAAGCTCCCCGATCTCCACCGTCCATTCATTTAAAAAGCCCACCACTAGTAGTATCTAACACCCTCTCCACCTACCTTCCGCCGCCGCCGCCGCCTCCACCGCCGCCATGGCCTCCGCCGCCGCGGCCTCCCCGCTCACCTGCCACCACCTCGGCCTCCGCCTCCGCCCCCAGCCCCCCTCCCTCTCCCTCCACCGTCGCTCCACCGCCGCCTCTCTGACGCCCAGACCCATCACCCTCTCATCCCACTCCCACTCCCATTCCCACTCCCTCCCCAAACCTCTAGCTCTCACCCCCTCCGACACCGCTCGGCGCCACCTCCCGCCCGTATCAGCGGCGGCGTCGGCCGCCCCCGCGCCGGTTTCACCGCCTCCAAAGCCGGCGCTGCAGGGCGCGGCCATCAAGCCGCTGCTGGCCACCATCGCCACCGGGGTGCTCATCTGGTTCATCCCCGCCCCCGCCGGCGTGGCGCGCAACGCGTGGCAGCTCCTTGCCGTGTTCCTCGCCACCATCGTGGGGATCATCTCGCAGCCGCTGCCGCTCGGCGCCGTCGCGCTGCTCGGCCTCGGCGCCGCCGTGCTCACCCGCACGCTCACCTTCGGCGCCGCCTTCTCCGCCTTCGGGGACCCCATCCCCTGGCTCATCGCCCTCGCCTTCTTCTTCGCCCGCGGGTTCATCAAGACGGGGCTCGGCAGCCGTGTCGCCTACGCCTTCGTCTCCGCCTTCGGGGGCTCCTCGCTCGGCCTCGGCTACGCGCTCGTCTTCGCCGAGGCGCTCCTCGCCCCGGCCATCCCCTCCGTCTCCGCCCGCGCTGGAGGCATCTTCCTCCCGCTCGTCAAATCCCTCTGCGAGGCGTGCGGATCCCGCACCGGAGACGGCACGGAGCGGAAGCTCGGGTCGTGGCTCATGCTCACGTGCTTCCAGACCTCGGTCATTTCGTCGGCGATGTTCCTCACGGCTATGGCGGCCAACCCGCTCGCCGCGAACCTCACGGCCGGCACGATCGGGCAGGGGATCGGGTGGACGCTGTGGGCGAAGGCGGCCATTGTGCCGGGGCTTCTGTCCCTTGTGCTCGTGCCGCTGATACTGTACGTGATCTACCCGCCGGAGGTGAAGACCAGCCCTGATGCACCGCGCCTAGCCAAGGAGAAGCTGGCGAAGATGGGGCCTATGAGCACGGAGGAGAAGATCATGGCTGGCACGCTGCTGCTCACGGTATGATGCAACATTTAGCTATTATCTTTTCGCTGCAATAGTCTCGTTTAAACCATGCGCAATTTGCCATCGCTAGTATGTTTGTGCAGCTAATGTGTAATTGACTAATTGTCAACATTTTGCATTGTTTCTTGTGTTTTGCATGATTTGATGCTACAGATTATTTCTGTGCCATGTGAGGATTCTGGTTGTTTTTAACATGTAAGGACATAAACGGAACTGTTTAAGATTGGGGATCTCTAGTTCTATATGTTTTGAGTATCTCCTCTTTGTTTTATCATGGTGGTCTTGCCTGGAGTAGTTCATATAGCCATGTAGGTACTAGGTTGTAGGTACTGTCCTAAATATGCATATGCTTCAAGTTCTTTGAACTGTTTGGTGTTTAATGATGAGTTTAGGCCATTTAGAACTGAGTGGTATCTGTGGAATCCAGTGTGATTTGGCCCTGTAACTTTGACTGATTTAGATATGGTGCCCTGAATAAATATCCAAGACTATGATTTTGGATTCCCCTTTTGACGTTTGGACACATTTGGCATTTCTAGAGGGATTTCTGTGGTACTCTACTAGTCTGTAATAGGACTAATTGGTACATGGCTGTACATTACTACTCCCTCTAGTCACAAAAAAAAAGAAGTTGTTTTGGACATTGATATTTTCCATCAAAGGCCAACATACAGCTTTGATCACTCATTTCTGTTGTGATGTATTTTTTGTATGACATATAAATACTCAAAAAAGATATTGATAGAAAAAGTTTGTATTTGACTACACCTAACCTGACACCTTTTTGTGACCGTAAGGGGTATATATTTCTTGCACTGCCTGTGCAGCTGTGCCCCTGCCTGCATCTAACATAAACATAAACTGGAATACTTTTCCTCACTTAACATTGTGCTCTCAATGCATTCAGGTTGGTCTTTGGGTCTTCGGAGGAATGCTGAATGTCGATGCTGTGTCTGCAGCAATTCTTGGCCTATCTGTCCTTCTAATTTCAGGAGTTGTCACATGGAAAGAGTGTTTGGCGGAGTCTGTGGCGTGGGATACCCTTACATGGTTTGCTGCACTTATCGCAATGGCTGGCTACCTCAACAAATATGGTTTGATCTCTTGGTTCAGTGAGACTGTTGTGAAGGTACCTTCTCGCTCCCCCAACTCCCTAATCTCAATTACATATTGGATTTTTGAATGACATCAAGTGGTTTGCTTTATGCTTGTATTTCTTTGTGGCCAGCAAGCCATTTGAATTAAGTACTGATACTAACTGTCATAGTCTCATAGACATTGAGCATGATGGATATACTTTGCCATATGGCATGCTGCAGCATTTTGACATCAAGAAGCTTACTGTATGCCTTTATATATTTGTAGCTCTTTTTTTATACCCTGGTGCCGCCAATTGGAAAATGCTCTTTACCTTGGATATTAAATTTCTTCAGCAATATGCATGTTTTCATCGTTCTTCAGAAATGAAGAGCAATTTATTGTTGTTTTTCTTCATGCTTTGAAAAAAGCACCATTAATGACAACGGATGGGATTGGTAATTATATCATAACAAATTTACCATCTTTAACATTGTTAGATATCAACTAGAAATAATGCTCCTGGTTCTTGCATCGGACAATGAGTGATATACTCTGATGCATATCCATGTAAATATGAAAGTATCAAATTGACTAATTGAGGATGGGTGCAGCATAACATAATTTTCTGGGCTGATATTCCTACTTTCTTTCGTTACTTTTACCGCTACTAACATCAACATAATAGATTGGAAGTTGTTTTTGTTTCAGAGTACATTCGCTGATATTCTATTCTACTGATCATGGTGCTTTTTCCCCCAGTTTGTTGGAGGTCTTGGTCTGTCGTGGCAACTATCGTTTGGTGTCTTGGTGCTGCTATACTTCTACTCCCACTATTTCTTTGCCAGTGGCGCTGCACACATTGGAGCAATGTTCACTGCATTTCTGTCAGTGGCAAGTGCCTTGGGCACCCCTCAGCTCTTCGCCGCCATGGTTCTCTCCTTCCTCTCGAACATCATGGGAGGTCTCACCCACTATGGCATAGGTTCTGCTCCTGTCTTCTACGGCGCTGGGTATGTTCCTCTAGCCCAGTGGTGGGGCTACGGGTTTGTCATCTCCGTCGTTAACATCATCATCTGGCTTGGTGCCGGGGGCTTCTGGTGGAAGATGATTGGTTTGTGGTAAAGGCTGGAGCGCCACAGTTAACGTGGAACTCTCCTGTTTTCGATAGAAGACGAGAGAAGGTAAGCAAACATTTGCGGTGGCAACTGGCACAGCTTCAGCTGACCACAAGTTTTGTCGACATGATTGCAACCCATTCTTTTTAGTCTGTATTCGATACATTTGTTTCATCCTCCCAACAGAGAATTTCGATGCCAGGGTGCAGTTTTACTGGCAAGTTGCCGTATTTGCCAGGGTGCAGTTTTTACATTGGAGTATGATCCGATTACGTTTAGTTTTTTTTATATATATTGGAGTATGATCTGATTATGTAGTTTATGCTAGTCATCGTGTTATATTGGCCTGGAGAAGGCGCAGGCAGCGTGTTCATTTCATGGACAACACGCACGAGCTTGACGGTGCACTACACACTGCTCGTAACGACGCAGGATCTTGCTCGCTGGCAATTCGCGATGATCATGTACTCGTGTGTGTGTTGTTACTTATTGCCCTCCTCTTGGAGCCAGGTTTTGCAACGACGAAATTAAACCAGTTCAGCGGAGGCAAAACTAATCCAAATGTGAAATATATGGATTTAGATTCGAAGGTTCTGATGTAAAATCAAAACCGGTCTTCAAAACGACAGTGTTTGGGTAAGAACCCGACACTTTTCGTGGGTCCAGGCCAAGTGACCGACCGAATATCGCTCAAATACCGGCACTTCTCGTCTTGCCGGGTTCAGTTTCGCACTGCTCGCATACCCACCACGTGGCACGGTCGCACGCGGTCTTCCACCATCTTCAACTATTTCCTCCTCATTTTATTTATTTTTCATTTTCATCTTCACATTCTTTCCTTTCATTCCGCGCCATCTCCAACAACCACCCTCCGAAGAAATTCATTTATAAAAAGAACGAAGATAATTTCTTTCTTAAAGAAATGTACGAAAAAATAAACTTTTCTAAAGAGAATCATGAAGATAATCTATTGAAACATCGGCCCTGAAAAATACCATTGAACATGGTCTTACATTCAGCGTCGATCTCATGCACCCACCTAGATCTGTGCATTGATCGGTGACGACACCGCACTTTAGGAACGTCGCGCGACGAAAGCCGAGCACCTGAAAGCTGACAAGCGAGCCTACTACGTTCACCCAACGAGACATGCAGCATGTTCTTGGTTGGAAACTATACGTGCCGTTGAATAACTATGTCATTTCCTTTTCCTTTCCTTTGGTTTCCTGTGTTGCAAAGAGGTACCAAGAGAAGTGGGCGAGCCACTAAATTCTGTAGTAATCTTTAGTCGAATACTAGTATAATTTGCACGACGAGTCATGCCCCCAAGCCCATGCAACTATGCAAGCCAGATCCTAGAGGCAGAGCAGCATTGAAGTGATAAAAGAACGGTGTTTTATGATTGGGACTGTGTTCTGAACTTGGGTTTGATTTCGCAACTTTTTATCTACTCGGTGTTCTTTTAAGCTCATCTGATCTTCGGACGGTCTTATTTGTTGAGAAGCAACTTCAAAAACTTCTCGGAGCAGTTCTTGATAATCTAGCCACTTAGTTTGAATTGTTGATGGTATAGTTGCATTCACTGTCTGGAATGTGTGGAAAGAGCGGAATGCCCGAATTTTTGACCTCAAATACTTGCCAGTGGGCCAGGTTCTAATCGGCATTAACAATGACATTGCTAACTGGCTTCGTGCATTCCAGTGTGATGATCATGGATAGACAAAGTCTTCAAAGTTCGCTGCAGCCCCTGTGTTCAATCGGCTGCATTTTCTAACCAGTCCGTTGTTTTTTTGTTTTTAGCTGTGCAGCTTTGCACCGTTGTTTTCCTTTTCTTGTTTCCTCCGTTTTGGTGGATTTGTGTAACTACTTTTTCCTGATCTATTAAAGCTTTGGCAGTGCTCCTGCCTTATCTTCAAAAAAAATTGTTGTTATGGAGCTTTAACATGCACATTAGAGATTAAGCAAACTGGCTAAAAATACTAAAATATTTGTGTTTCCAAAACCACACATACACTGATAAGCAAATAGGCCCTGAATTAGAACAGCCTTACGCAATTTCCTGTCTGTGCTACTCCATATTTTCTTAGAAAAAAAAAACCGAGACTAAGCCCAAATACTCGAAACAAGAAATGGGTTGGATACGGAAGAGGCATCCGATCTCACTTCCTCATAGTTCAGATCGAGAATCCATACATATCATCGATCGATAACGTCATTTCGTCACGGTTGATCGGATGTAAGATCTCAATATCTCACCCTGACAGCAACCTAGAGGCCAAGAAAACCAAACACGTACGAGATTTGTGGCTCACATCCAGAGGATCAAAGTTCGTTATTTCTGCGCATCTTCGGAAGTGGGTGATGACATGAAAGGGACATCCAATTAATCTCCATCTATCAGATAAAAAGGGGCCGTGAATTCTGTCCAAAATCTTGATGAGGAAATATACGCATATACATTTTTTTTTGGTACAATACAAGTCAAGCGTCCAATGTTTGATCTAGAGGATCAGAATTTCTAGCAAATATGCTGGGGGAAAGAGCGAATATGAATATAGTTATATGATGCACTGCAAATTTATTTAGTAGTTGCTGTCACTTTTCTTCTGGATTGTTCTCAAGTGCAATGTGCACTATGATGCTTAATTAACTTGGTGAAGGCGCAATGAAGTCCTCAGCCCCCAAATCCCAATCCTGCCCCAGCTATTAAGTTAATTACTTCCTTATGTGAACATTTTCTTCTTTCTGAATGGCATTCAGCTCGATGATCTCACGATTTACCAACCAACTTAAATTTTCTCCAAACTTTTTAGGATTTCAAATATTTTTCTTGTTGTTCGAGTTAGGAGAAATTTCATGGAAAATGTCGAATAAATAAAAAAACAACAAATTAGCGGAGTTTAAGATAACTTGAATTTTCAAAAACTTTGCCCCATCTTCGAAAAACACTCAGAAACCGTTGTGTCGATTGGTCAAAGCGCTAGTTATAACGATTTCATACTTCAATGACTTTGTCTACCAATATTTGTTTTTAAATACCAAAACGTGCTAACACCCATAGTTGAGGGTTTATTTTTTTTGAAAAAAGTGCCGATTTGGTCCCTCAACTATGTCCGCTGGATCACTTTGGTCCCTAAATCTCAATATCGGACTTATGAGGTCCCTCATATAACAAAACCGGACTTGACCAATCCTTTGACTGGTCAAAACATTTGTATTAGGGTTTTTCTTACCACCGTGGGCTACCACGTCATTGCCACGTCACACATGGAGAACACCTGGACTGCCACGTCATTTCCACGTCTCACATGGTGAACACCTGGACTGACACGTCATTACCAAGTCAGCAAAAATCCTACATGCCTGCTACACAAGTAAGAAAACCCTAAAACCACCCGCTGACCTGGTCAATAAACTATTTTGGTCTGGTTTTGGTACATGAGGGGCCTCACAAGTCCGATATTAAGGTTTAGGGACTAAAGTAGTCTAGCGGACATAGTTGAGGGACTAAATCGGTACTTTTTTCTCTTTTTTTTTCCTTCTTGCAATGGAATACTATAGATGTCCGCATCAAAATGTTCAGCACCATGTTTCAACAAAGCAATGTTCTACCATCATTTTCGTTGCCTAACATGTCTTAAAAGGGCTTAATTATGCCGAAATGAAAGGCAACTCACGTACGTAATAAAATCTACAATCGCATGCTCATACCCGTACAAGTATTGTTTTCCATGTTTTCTTGTGTATTCTCACTTCCCAATTTTGTTTGTAGAATTGTGTTCGGTTGAAAAGTACCCCCCAAAAAAAAAAGAAGAAGAAGAAGAAGAAAACATTAGCACATGTAACCTTGGATTTAAAGATTAAAATATTAGCACAACTGCATCGCACAACTATTTAACAATGAAATTTACTGTCCGGATGTCTTCCTTAAAATAAGTTACATGAAACATTTAGTCCAAATATCTAATCATCTATCACACAAACAAATTTTACTTTTTTTAAAAAAAATCACAGTAGGTGTCATGGCCTCATGGGTCCGGTGATCAGAAAAACAAGAGGAAAACTGAACACTGATGCCAACCAACCTACCCTCGCTCTAACCTATCCTACACCCAATCCAGGCTGAGAGGACAAGAGAAGAAATTCGGTTTGCGACAAGCTCAATATATGGAATGACCCACATACACATGGACGTCTCTCAAAAAATACAACAAAAAGGAAAAACGACAATCATAAAGCTACTAACTACTAAGCGACCCTTCTCTATTCTCAGGTTACACCTTCACCGTTCAGAGTCCATCTTTACCTGATGTTGCAATAATCGCTAGGGTTTTAAGAATATCACGAACACCCTTACGATATATCAATCACTTCGCATCATCGATAACAAAATAAATTAATCACAAAATTGAGGAGCCGAGGTACTAACAAAAGACATAGAAACACGAATCAAAATATATCTAGATAGCTTTACTCGGGTAGGTGGAGTTCAAAATAGGATTTAAAATGGGTTTAATGTTATGGACATTAGGTGAAAAAAGTGTAAAAGAAATACACGATCTTCCACTAGAAAGTCACTATTTTTTTTATATTGCATGGCTTTGTAGTGGCACAAACAAGTCAGTTTTAGGCCTGGTACATTTCAGCTTAGCGTAACATAGCGTTTCACAGTAGTAAAATTTATCTTTTTTAGTTTTTTATATAGCCTATTTGGTGTAATAATTTGTAATATTTTTTCTCAGTTTTTTTAGCAATCCTCATAAAGATCCTAAAGCTTTTTTAAAATAATTATTTTTATAATATTTAAACCTCTCTTTAAACACTCAAATTTTACTATAATAAAACGATACACTATGCTAAGCTGAAATGCATAAAACCTTGTTAAGCTAGAACATCCACTTTTGACTTGGCTTCGAGAGCTTTGGCAAACGGAAACCAAACAAGGACAAGGTGATCGACACACCACACGTAGCCTCGGATTGCATTATCTATCTGTGTTTTTTTTTTTTGGTGGTACCTAGAGAGGAATGCAATGATGCGGTTGGAACTTGGAAAGGAAAAGAAGAGGAAGATCATTTTGGGAAAAATACCCGAAATAATCCACTGTTAAATCATAATTTATAAAATAAACTACAGTTTGAAGAAATACCCGAAATGGCACCTGCTCCCGCCACCCCAGATGGCGAAGGAATCTTTTAGTGTCTGGTGTAGAGAAGGAATCTTTTAGAGTGCAGTGTAAAATATGAAGGAAATTTAGAGGAAAAAATAGAGTGAGTAGCTAATAGTGAAATAGAGTACGGGGATAGTGGGTCAGATGTGGATGGGCTAGAACATCCACTTTTGACTTGGCTTCCAGAGCTTTGGCAAACGGAAACCAAACTCCTACTGTCCTACATGGTGATCGACACACCACACGTAGCCTCGGACTGCATTATCTATCTGTGTGTTTTTTTGTGGTACAGAGAGGAATGCAATGATGCGGTTGGAACTTGGAAAGGAAAAGAAGAGGAAGATCATTTTGATCCTGTCCTGCTCCAGTGCCCATCGATCCTTTCCATGGCCGCCCTGCAGCAGCAGCTGCCGGTTTCCCTCCACCCAACACCTGCGCCCCCTCATCATTCCTCTTCATTGCCCACCCAGCCAGGAGCCAAGAAGGCAGGAGACCACCCAGAGGCATTTATGACGTCATAAACCCACGGTGTCATCACGCCAGCGGCCCCACCCGACCCAACCCGACCTGGTCAGTCTCGGGCCCTCTTTGATTGGCGGTTCGGTTTGACTCGGTTTGGTTGAGTTAAAAGCTGACGATTTTTAAAAACAATACTGAAAGGACTAAAAATATTCATAAAAATCCTACGAAGTTTCAAAAAATTATTACAGCATACTCACTATATTGGATGGTCTGTACAAAACTAACAACATGTTTGGAGTGGCTAAACTAAATAAATAACTTGGTTGGACTGAAATTAGTTGTGTGGAACTGAATTGATAAATTGACTGAATGAATAAATTTAAACCACTTTAAATATGATGTACTCTTTCTTTTTTTTTGTTTGAAGCTTTTGACTTTTGAACATATCTTTAACCATTTGTCTTATTCAAAAAAACTATGTAAATATCATTTATTTTGTTATGATTTGTTTTATTATTAAAGATACTTTAAACATGACTTGTATTTTTCATGTTTGTAATAAATTTTTGAATGAAACGAATGGTTAAAGACATATAAAAAAGTTAAAGACATAAGAAAAAATGAAGTAAATTTTAGCTCAACTGAACAAAATCAAAAGGAAAAAAGTCTATATTACACTCTGAACTATGACCATTCGTCTACGTACCCCTGAACTACGAAGCCAATTATTCTACCCCACAAACCAAAAAAATGACGCAAATAACCCTCTGGAGCAGTTTTAAACATGGTTTTGCCCACGTGGCAACCGACATGACAATCCATCACAAATAAACAAAAAAATCTATGTGGGGCCCATATAAGTCTCTCTTCCTCTTCCCTCTCCCCTCTCCTCTGCCTCCCCTCTCATCGCCGCCTGCCTCCCCCAGCCGCCGCCGGCCTCCCCCTTCCTCCCCCCGCGGCCTTCCCTCCCGCGCTCCACTGTTCCCTGGGCTCTCTCTCCTCTCAGCTCTCCCTCCATGGGTGGTCGACACGTCGCCCCCTTTTCTTCTCTAGCGGTGGTGCGGCCCTCGCCCTTCGCATGTGTGGCAGCGAAGCCCGATGAAGCACGACGGCGGCGCGGCCTCCCAATGCCCTCCTTCTCCTTGGTCCAAACCGGCGCGGCTGCACTCCATCTCCTCTCTAGCATGACGGCGCAGCTCCTCTACTCCAGATCCAACATCGGCTGGCCACCATCTCCTCTTCCTAAGCCGGCGCGATGGCAAGGATCGCCAGAACGGCGACGGTGCAACCTTCCCGCGGCTCCTTCAAGCCGGTGCGGCGCATTTGGGCTGTTGCTCCTCCTCAACGTGGCATGGCGGCACTGACGGTGAAGGGGCGGTGGTGGGGAGGCGCGCGAAGAGGTGGCGATAGAGAGAGTGAGGCAAGAGAGAGAGGGAGAGAGAGCCGAGGGTGAAAGATGAGATGAAGATAAGAGAGGATGACAGAGCGACCAGTGTATATTTATTTTATCTGTATTTATTTTTTAACTAAATTGCCACCTCAGCTACACGTGGACTAAACCATCCTCAAAACCATTGCGGAGTGGTATTTGCACTTTTTTGGTTTTAGAGGACTGAATAATTGATTTTGTAGTTCAGGAGGACGTGTAGACGAAGAATCATAGTTCAGAGTGTAATATAAAATTTTTTCAAATAAAAAAACATATCTGAGTCCAACTCAAGTCCCAAGTCCCAACCCGCCGCGTCGAGCTCGAGCCGAGCCCGGTCACGGTCGGATCTGATCGCCTCGGCGAGGAAGCCTTCTCGCCCCAGCATGCGACCCACGTAGCGCCACGGTCACTGACATGTCGGGCGCGAGTGACCTGGGACCTGGGTGTCAAGGCCGCACTGGGTAGGGGGTACGACGATTGGACGGTCAAAACAAATGTGGGATCACATTGGCATGGCGGGCACGAGGCCCGAGATGCGCAGTGGAGGCCTGGCATGGCCTGGCCGGCCCGGCGGCCCAGTCGGTCGTCGCGGGAAGCAGCCGACTAGCCGAGCCGGTCGCTTTTACGTCTTCCCAATTTTACCCCCACGCTGCCCGGGCCCGTGTGGCGCAGTAAAAGGAACCGTGGGGCACCGAGATTTGTACCACTACTTTTCACACGATACAACTAGTGGTAGTATCTCCCGATAGGAAAAGCTCTTGCTTTGCCCACACCGATTTGCTTATAATAAAGTGTCTTTCACCTTTAGTAGTTGCAGATTTATTCGCTCATCTTGCATCAAATTATGTTTTTTCCTGGCAAGGAAAGAAATATTTAACTATCATAGATTTTTTCACTTATCGAATGTTACGAGAGAAATATCTCATGTTAAGAAGGGATGGTTTGTGACACTTCTTTCACAATATCTCCAAGGAATTGGCAACGTTCATTGCACTGTTTGCTCTATGAAAGTTGATGGAAGTATAAATATCATTGTGTATATACTATCTAGATCGACGTGGTTGATCACATGTTGGAGTCTTAGGAATTGAGCAACTCCTCTATGCATATAATTTTACATTAAATTTGAGTCCATTCACTATCCTCAGTTCCTCTTTGACACACTATAAGAAATGGTGAATCTTTCCTTCTTTCATGGAAAAAGCTCTCTCACTAAAAATCACTAGCAAGATCACACGGCTTGACAATTTTAGGCCACCAACCAATCATCTGTCGTCTTAGAACCAAGATAGCAAACTAGATGCAAGCCAAATCACTTTAGCATCACTAAAGTAGAACAAGTCAAATAAATAAACACTTAATTGCACCCATCATCGCATTAAAAAATCAATTTCATTCATGATATTGTAGTCCCACAACAACTAATCACCATTAACTTTTCCTTAATCAAGCCGACGAAAAATCTCCTGGCAGAAATTTGCTCTCTCTTTTGCAGTGTAGTCTTGTCATATAGTGCCATCTCTTTGCGATATTTGTGTCCAAAACAACCATTTCGCATTATAGACAAGTTTGCCATGAGCATCAGAAACAAAATATGTCGACGGTTGGGACATCGGTCCCAAGTCAACTAAGGTTCTTGAGAAGGGGAGATAAAAGACACTGCCGAGCAGGACAAACAGCAATCAACGAGCAACAAGGAGACATAGGGTTTTTATCCTGGTTCAGGCTTCTCCGGGAAGATAATAGCCCTACGTCCAGCGCTTCTTTATATGAGAAAGGATTACAAGGAGGAACTCGGCGAGACGAACAAGTCTCAGCGAGATTATGGGTGTACAGGAAGTAGTATGCGATGATCCCGAGCCCTCTACATGCCGTAGGGGCTCGGTTTATATAGTGTTGAACAACCGACCTACCGAAGAATAATCGGGTCGGGCTAACTACGAGAACGTAACGAACTCATATACATGCAAATATATCCTGTGGTAGATAAGGTATACTTCAATTCTTGGGGATCACGACTTCTGTTCCAATCCGGGAAACTACGTCCGAGTCTTCACGTAGTCGTGCAGAACTCTTATTCGAGTCGGACTCAAACAGTAATCCTAGGTCGTCACGCACCATGCCAACCAGAAGGCTGTTCGGCAGGATGCTTATGGGCTTGACAGAGCCCTCTAGGGAGCTAGGCCCTAGAAGGTTGTTCGATTAGGCCGTCAGGGAGTGGGCCATGGCAATGGGTCGTGATTTTATCCCCGACAAATAGGCCGTCAGGGAGTGGGCCGTGATTTTATCCCCGACAAAATCCACCTTCTCCCAAGGAGCAAAGCAGTAAAAAGAAAGTTGTAAACCATTTTGCCCATGAAGCAAATGCCCATGGCAGAGCAGCAGCTTAGCAGAGTGCAGGCTCCCCCAAAAACCTAGTTTTGTCCAAAAACCCAAGGCTTCCAACCCAACCGCACCGCGGCAGAGAGAGACAGAGCCTCGCGCTTTCCCCTCCCTCGCTTCCGTTTCGACCGTTTCGTCGAGCACCTTGCCTCCGATCGCGCGCCGCCGCCGGCCATGGGGGAGTCCGCGTCGGGGCCTGGCGCGGTGTGTCCGGCGAGGCTGCTGGAGCTCGCGGCGGACGACGACGCTGCGGCGCTGGGGCAGCTCCTCGGGGCGCACCCATCGCTCGCCGAGGAGGCCGCGCCGTGGTACTCGCCGGCGCGAGGTGCGGAGCCCCTGACTCCGCTCATGGTCGCCGCCGCGTACGGCTCCGTGGCGTGCCTCGACGCACTTCTCTCTTCGCCCCACCTCGCCGACCCCAACCGCGCGTCGGCGGTGTCGCTCTCCACCCCGCTCCATCTCGCCGCCGGAGGCGGCGCCCCGTCCGCCCCGGCGGCCGTGTCCCGACTCCTCGCCGCCGGCGCCGACCCGTCCCTCCTCGACCATCTCCAACGCCGGCCGTCCGACCTCGTCGCGCTCCCCCCCAACTCCCTCCCGCTCAAGAACCACCTCCTCTCCCTCCTCGGCGCCCGCAAGGAGTGGCCTCTCGACCCCTCCCTCCCCGACATCAAGAACGGCGCCTACGCCTCCGACGACTTCCGCATGTACTCCTTCAAGGTGCGCGCTTGCTCCCGCGCCTACTCCCACGACTGGACGGAGTGCCCCTTCGTCCACCCCGGCGAGAACGCGCGGCGGCGCGACCCGAGGAAGTACCACTACAGCTGCGTGCCCTGCCCGGAGTTCAAGAAGGGCGCCGGGTGCCGGCGGGGGGACATGTGCGAGTACGCCCACGGGGTGTTCGAGAGCTGGCTCCACCCGGCGCAGTACAGGACGCGGCTCTGCAAGGACGGCGCCGCGTGCGCCCGCCGCGTCTGCTTCTTCGCGCACGCGCCAGAGGAGCTCCGGCCGCTGTACGTGTCCGCGGGCTCCGTCGTGCCGTCGCCGTCGTCGCGTGGGGCGATGGAGATGGCAGCGGCGGCCATGGGGATGGGGATGTCGCCGCCGCTCTCTCCGTCCGGCGCCGGGAGCGGCATGGGCGGCGCGTGGCCGCAGCCGAACGTGCCAGCGCTGTGCCTGCCCGGGAGCGCGGGGAACCTGCAGCTCAGTCGGCTGCGCACGTCCCTCAGCGCGAGGGACATGGCGGTGGACGAGCTGCTCGCCGCCGCCGCGGCCGACTACGACGGCCTCGTCGGCTCACCGGCCTCGGTGCGGTCGGCGAGGGGGAAGGCGCTCGTGCCGTCGAATCTCGACGAGCTCTTCACCGCAGAGTTAGCAGCGTCGCACTCGCCGCGGTACGCCGACCAGAGCGGTGCCGTGTTCTCGCCGACGCACAAGGCCGCCGTGCTGAGCCAGTTCCAGCAGCAGCAGAGCCTGCTCTCACCGCGGGCTGCGGCCACCGCGGTTACCCCAGAGCCGGTCTCGCCGATGAGCTCCCGGCTGCTTGCCGCCCTTGCGCAGCGGGAGAAGATGCAGCAGCAGACACTGCGAAGCATGAGCTCACGGGACCTCAGCGCCGGCGCCTCGCTGCTGGTCGGCTCACCAGTGAGCTCTAGCTGGTCCAAATGGGGGCTCCCCTCTGGCACACTGGACTGGGGCACCGACGAGGAAGAGCTCGGCCACGTCAAGCGGTCCTCGTCATTTGAGCTCCGTTCCGGAGCCAACGGAGACGAGCCGGACCTCTCATGGGTCAATACCTTGGTGAAGGAGCCCACACCAGAGAAATCATCAATCAATGGGGCGACGGCAATGGAATCCATTGGCATTTTCGGTCAGCCGGCGAGCCATGAAGGCGATGAGGACGACGCCGGGGTCATCGGCAGCTGGCTTGAGCAGCTCCAGCTTGATGAGATGGTAGCCTAGCACGAACAGAAACACTACTGAAACGAGAAAGAGCGCCATTTTTTCCCCCTGTGCTTCACCACACCAGTTGCTACTACTTACAGTTCTTACGAGTTACTAGCCTCAATCAAAAACCTTTGCTAGTAACTACTGGTGATAGTGTGATACATTCTTTTGGTGTTGAATAGTGTAGAAGGTGATGAAATTTCTACCATTTAGAGTTGCCCATAGGTGAAAGGAATGGAGGAACTGGAGCCTAGTCAATTGTATCAAATGGTCAGCTTGCCTAGGTGAAAAGATTTCTCCTCTGTGCCACTTGTGTCTCCTATTCTTGCTGATCTTTCTAAAGGTTACTTCCTATCCTCACTGTGAGTATTGTGAATTATGTTATCTGTTTGTCCCCCCATCCTTTGGCTGTGAAGGATTAGGAGGGGACAGGAGCTTTCCTTCATCAAATGTTGCTTAGCGCTGTCATGACCCATGATTGATGTAATATGCCCTACTGCTATACTCAAAGACTCATAAATCGATTGGTGTAGAATGCCCTATTGTTGTACTGCCATGATTTAGCACTTCTATTGCTTGGTTTCCTTCCACAGGAACTGCATATACCCTCTGATCTCTGTGTGCATGAAAATGCAGCATCCCATCCACATCGGATGACATTGTTTCACATGAAATCTGTTACATTAGCTTGCATTACATCCACTACATGAACTTTACTGTGTTCATCTGCTGTTGGTTGTGATGGTTGCCTGAGAGTGCTGACAGCTATTGCTTGTGATGTGTTTGACATTGTGGATGTTTGTCTAGCACCGGCAGGTTAATGTGGTTTTAAGCTGAGGTCGGCAGAGGCATTGACGATGATTGGGTTGGATGCCTTTTTTTCTCCAGTCCCCTGGAAGGATTAGCAAGCATTGGATGGTTAACATCAATATCAATATATAGTGCATCGATCACTGCGAGGTTAAATGTTTATTGTGTTCTAGATGACCTGGTCCCTGGCTGATGCATCTTGTCATAAAACAACTGGGACGGTGGCTCGGTAAGGTCGCCCATGTCTTGGCTGGCTCACAGTGCTGACCTGTACTGTGACATGGAATAAAAAAAAAACTAGGCAGCCTTGTCTTGAGGGATGGGGTATCCTCTAGCAATTTCTCGCAAATTCCCCCTTGCCCCGAATTTTTTTCACACAATATTTTCTTGAGTTTATGTCAATATAATGCATTCTGAATTGAGCCTAAATTGTTGTTTTATATGAAAAAAGTCTATTTCATAACATAACAACGAAGTTATTCTACCCTAAAGTTTGTAAAAACATCTAAATATAAGGACGTTTTGAAGGTGGTTTTGATATCAATTACTACTTTTGCTATTGACTCGTGCTACCATGTGAACCAAAGTATTGTTATGTGAACCGTTTTATGTAAGATAGCTAGATATTCATTCTTGCCACTTTTGCTCCACCCTATTCACATCCAACCTGCAAAAATGATGTTATTATATTGCAAGTTAGGGAGGTAAACTAGACAAATTGCGATAGTTCAGATGCGAAAGCAGAACTGTTTTACCAAAATCATCTTCAAAAACATCCATAAACTTGAGGGGGAAAATATCATTTTTAGTCAAGGTTATCGAGACGAAGGATTATACTCAAGTGTGCAAAGTAGACTTTTTTTATATTTGTGTTCTTTGCGTTCAACTATAGTAGTTGTTTTATATAGAAAAAGTAGCCAGCAATATCACGTTTGTTATATATGTTTCTAATAAATGTATCTCACTACAAATGACAAATAAAAAAACATACGGTGTATTTTCTAATTTTCAGGCGTCTCTTTTCTTAACTATCAATCACTTCAAAGTTGCACTCTAATAACACTAAAATTGCTCTGCTTACCAATGTGCAATTTTAGTATGAAATTGCTAGTTATCAATGATCTATTTTATCTGTTGATTTTCTTTGCTTTATTACTATTAGATTTGCTAAATATACATGTTCACATACTTTCATTTTTCTATGTTTCAAGTCATTATGTTTATTTCAACCAATCTAAAATTGTACATTGTCAAGTCTAAAATTGCACTTGTTAATAATATGCAGTTTTAGTATAGTTATAGTGCAATTCTATAAAAAATGATTGACACTTATTTTATTTTTAGGCAATTGTATGTTAGATAGTCTCAAAAAAAAGTTTTGGCTCGCATTGAAACATAATACTATACTGAATTCCTTTTCTTTCGTTAGAGCCACTTTCGTTATTAATTTGTACTCTCTGCTACATTTTTTTTTTTGTCTTCGATTTAGTAGTTTGTACATTGATGATTCATTCAGACGATGACAGTATTGAAGTTGGGCCTTATTAATTAGTTTGTAGGTTTGTATTGCATCAACCTTTAATACATTTTTGCATAAAAAGGTCAGATTCAGCCAACTCTTTTCTAAATGATGTAAACCCATATCTTTTCACAAAAATAGTTAGGTTCATGATGATTTCAATTAGAAACATTGGTTGGGTCATTGGATTAGGACACCTACCTTTCTCCTGCTGAATGCTGACATTCAGATGTATCTATTTAAAATAGGTCCAATTATTGTATTTCTTTTGTTGTAAACTGTCGTGTCAAGTATAAATTTGTTGATAGACGCGCGCGGGCGAAGGGGAGCTGGCGCGGGGTGAGTGGACACGTGTCGCTAGGGGGGGAATGCCGTCCGGGACGGGATCCCATTGTGAGGAATTCCTGTTTCGCAAAAATAGTTAGGTTCATGATGATTTCAATTAGAAATATGGGTTGGGTCATTGGATTAGGACACCCACCTTTCTCCTGCTGAATGCTGACATTCAGATGTATCTATTTAAAATAGGTCCAATTATTGTATTTCTTTTGTTGTAAACTGTCGTGTCAAGTATAAATTTGTTGATAGAATATAAAGCTGCGCCACACCCACATGTCGAGCTACTATATAGAATAAGATTGCCCTTTGGCTCTGATGAAACGCTTTTAGAAATGAGATTTGTTGAGCAAAGTAATAATCGCATTACTCATTGAATTGATCAAATGCTAGCTACTTCGCTTTCCATTTTAAATGTGATTTGGTTGGAATGTGGAGAATGGGGATTGGAGATGGCAACCTGGTGACACGATTCAGATGTGGATTTCTCCATGATCAGATAATTAACTAACGCTCTATTTCCAGAGCCGCTGTGACACCAACTTTATTGAGGTATTGTTGGGTAGGACAGATAAACTATAAGCATCTGAATCAGGTTTAATTTTGTTTCTGTTCTGTATGTAGAGTTTGTATCGACATGTGATCGTGATGTACTGTTGAGCTTCTAGAGTTCTAGGTGTATCCGTCTCGATCTAGGGGTAAAAAGGCACCGAATAAAAAATGAACAACACCTTTCCTGCATTAATATATATCTTGCTTTTTCAGCAAATGCTAATATAAATTTAAAATATTCTTAAATACGAATCAAATTGCAATGAGTAGGAAATCGAATCGAGCGTGTGTTTATTTCGGTTGGATGGGAATGTCCTATATGATCGCAATATATTAGTGATACTTTTATCATATACGTGCATTCACACTGAACTACATATACACATCCAATTAACTAGCCATAATACTATAAAGTATGTGTGAATAAAATAATATATAATATGTCAAAACTTCATACCATATTAGTATATGTATTTTTTAAAAGAAAAACAATTCCGAATATTGCTAAGAGAATTCTTTATTTGTCATTGAGACTTGGTTGATTTCACAAGGTGCTGTCAAGATTTTCCATCGTCTCTCAAACTTCTTTCCCTCGATACCACTGGCGTTAGCTCCATTCCATTCAATTATTAGAAAACTTGAATAATGCTCAAAATACCCCTTTCGATGATGCTCAAAATACCTGTTTCGTGAATTTCTAGATTAAAAACTCTAAACCATTGCACTTCCTACATTTTAATACTAAATTGAGTGATTCAAAGTTTTGAATTTATGTAAATCGTGTTCCACTTGTTGTTCAAATTTCATAATTCTTTGTATTCCAATTTCATGAGGCATGATAGGTACCATTAATTT
Source organism: Raddia distichophylla (assembly GCA_005191435.1). Classification (NCBI taxonomy): domain Eukaryota; kingdom Viridiplantae; phylum Streptophyta; class Magnoliopsida; order Poales; family Poaceae; genus Raddia; species Raddia distichophylla. The sequence goes on from SPJY01013647.1 coordinate 603,144, forward strand.
CAAAATAAAATTTACATGCTAGAATTTTTAAAATGCACTTTTAAACTTGAGTACATAATTTTCTAAATTCATACATTTTTTTACAACTTTTTGAGTTGTACAACTCTACCATGATCGAGAGGTTAGTAATCGTATTGAGGGGAAGAAGTTTTGGGCGGCGATGTTAGCAAATCGTCGAATCACCTAAGTCTAAGTAACGAATAAGAATTCATTCAATATACTTAGGCCCTACTTTTTTCAGCTTAACAGCTTAACGACTTATCTATATTTGATAAAACAAATGTTTTGAGTTTTTTAGTTCGTTTTTTCTTTTTTTTCAAGGTGGGTCCTATCGCTTTAAAAAGTAAGTCAAACGAAATCGATCCGAATCTCGAAACTACCTCGAGAAGCTCTTAAAATTCAGTCATTTCAGACGTTCAACTGTTCAGACCAGCTCAAAATAACATGACCTTAGTACGAACAAAGTAGCATTTTAGATCATAATGTTCAAATCATATATATGCAGCCATATTTTTACGCGGATATAATTATTGATGAAACACGAGGAAAATCGCCAACTGAAAGTATACATGTATACCATGTATGCAATAAATGAAACGGATAATTTGTGCCCATTTTCCATCCCTGTTTACTTGCATCGTTTTTTTTCTCTTCGCATTCAGCACCTGTTCATGTGAATTTAGCTCCCTACGTGTGACCACGGCAATACGGTTCGCGTGACTATACACATGTGAAAACAAAAAGTTACCTAGACCACACAGGAGAAAACATGACTATTTCCCCCCAAAAAAAAAAATTACACTTGTTGGTTGAATCGGCGAGATTTTTTCCCCCAGACATATCGTCCTTTTGTCATCCGCCAAATTTCTTGTCTGCACACAACTGATTTCGCAATTGAGAAAAATTACACATGGCTGGTTAATTTCTTGTCTGCGTCACGAGAGTGCAGTGTTTCCATAAAGCCTTTTGTGATCATCTGCCAATTTTCTACGAGAAAAACAAGGACAAAAGGATAATAAAAAAATGATCAAAAGGACGCACGTCATGTATCATGTGTCATGTGTGCCATGGGGTTTAGCTCCTTTTTTGACGTCTCGCGTGTAATGCTTTTTTATTTTTTTGTTTTGTGCTAGTTGTGCGTCCATTCGGTTTGGGGGTTTGTGGCTCCGGAATGAATTGTCGGTAAGCTCTCCATGACCGAAAGCTATTTATCTCTGGGTCGATTTTCTACACCATAGATTAGATATTTTTATAGGGCACATAAATTAAATATCCAACAAAAATATCTGGTACGTAAAAAATCGATTGAGACTTATTTAAAAGTCGGTCGCATGATGTTTACCCATCCATTTTTTTTTATCATTTGCTTGGTTTCGATCGTCCATCGAGCTTACGCATACGTGCACTGAATGGACATCGTACATGCATGGGTCAGGACTCAGGATCACCCAGGATAACACAAAGAAAAGGAAAGAAAAAGGAGAAATAGTATTGGTCACTGGCAAGTGGGCCAGATGCCGTTTTGCTCGAGCCGTTTGGAGTTTCACCAAGTTGGCTTTAGGCCTAGACAAACCGCTTAGCGTTTCACATATGTTTGGGAACTGGCTAGTTGGTTTTGATAAAAGACTAAAGTCACTGGTCCTTTTAGGGGCAGCAGCTATTTGTTGGTCAATTTGGCTAAGAAGAAATGATGTTGTTTTTGAAAAGACAAAATCTACATCTCCTGTGCAGGCTATTTATGCTGTTATCCGGTGGCTACATACTTGGACTGTGCTTCAGAAGCAGATTACACATGGCTGGTTAATTTCTTGTCTGCGTCACGAGTGCAGTGTTTCCGTGAAGCCTTTTTGTGATCATCTGCCAATTTTCTACGAGGAAAACAAGGACAAAAGGATTTTAAAAAAATGATCAAAAGGACGCATGTCATGTATCGATCATGTGTGCCATGGGGTTTAGCTCCTTTTTTTGACGTCTCGCTGAGTCGCTGGTCTCGCGTGTAATGCTTTTTTATTTCTTGCTTTGTGCTAGTTGTGCGTCCTTTCGGTTTGGGGGTTTGTGGCTCCAGGATGAATTGTCGGTAAGCTCTGGATGCCTTTTTTTTTACACCGTTTTGACATCAGGCAATTGAAAGGTATTTATCTCTCGGTCGATTTTCTACACCGTAGATTAGGTATTTTTATAGGGCACATAAAAGGAAGATCTAGTAAAATTTTTATAGGACACGTAAAAGAAAGATCTAGTACGTAAAAAATCGACTGAGGCTTATTTAAAAGTCGGTCGCATGATGTTTACCCATCCAATTTTTTTTTTTTATCATTTGCTTGGTTTCGATCGTCCATCGAGCTTTCGCATGCGTGCACTGCATGGGTCAGGATCACCCAGGATAACACAAAGAGAAGGAAAGGAAAAGGAGAAATAGTATGGTCACTGACAAGTGGGCCAGATGGAATACAAAGCTGGTTTTGAGGGGGAAAAAAAGCACTCTTCGCAAATCTTTGTTCGTAAGTCAATTGAAGCATAATGAAATGCTGCATCGGAGTGTTGACGGAAATATAGGGTGCAGGCAGAGGAGGCTTTTGCGAGAATACAAGAAAATCGCACGCATGCACAAGTGCCTCTAAACACATGCTACAAGATGGATCGGCGGCTTTTTACCTCTGTCCAATCGCACATGCATGTGCCCCCATATTTCATTACAAAAAATGCCAAAATGGTTCTTTAATTATCCTCGTAGCCGATGTACCAGACTTAACTGATTCTTCATATATCAAATTAGACTTGATTGGTTCTTCGACCGCTCGGCAAGACGGTTATGAGGATTTTTCACAAATGCGGCATAGTTTTGCATAGGTGGCAGCCACGTGGCCACCATGCCCCCCCTCTCTTCTCTCTTCTAGTCATGTTCAAAGGTCAGGTTGGGCTTCAATAAACGCGGTGCTTTTTAGCCAGGCCCAATAAATTTTTTTAAAGAAAGGACTCGATCCGAACGCCCGAGGCTTGGCAAAACGCTCAAAAACTGAAATTATGTTGTATTCTAGATTTTTTTCAAGCTCGAGCCAGACCCAAAATTTTCTTAGGGCTCGAAAATGAAGCCCAAGACCGACCCGATCTAACCGATCTAGTTTTTTCAGGGCGAGCTGTACATGATCAGGTCTACTCTCTTTCTAAGCCATCCTCCCTCCACCTCACACCTCTCTCTCCTCCTCTCTTGTTGTCGTGACGACAAAGGGAGACGACAACATCGAGGTTGACACTATTCTTCATACAATGCTTTGCGATCTTCTCCTTGACGCCTTCCTCTGTCGTAGGCTCCTTGTTCTCGCCGCCGTCAAGAACCCTTGCCGACAAATGCCTCCTCTTCCCATTCTTGGCCTTTCCGGAGGGCATCGCCTCCGATGGCAAGTTATTGTCTATGAGGACTGATGTGTGCTTGGTGTGTGGTTCTACTCCATTTAGGTCAATGGTGGCCTTGATGTGCTGTTAGTGTCCTACTCTTTCTTGCTCCTACTCTTTCATGGCAGGATGAAGGCCTACAGCAGCAAGCGGTCTTGGAGGTCAATCTTATGACCACTCTTTCAAGGACAACGAAGCTAGGGATGCTGCGCCATCGTTGACATTCATGTCGAGGCAATCGATCCGCCGTAGGTGACGACCCACCACGTCATGAGGAGCTCAGAGACGACGACTCATCACCCCATGTTGGTGAGGGTGGCGTGGGTCATCTCCGGCTTGGACATCACCGTTGGGATGCATGATGGAGAGCACAACAAGGACAACGGACACCAACGAGACTGGACTGAGCTCCATCTCCATGGCATAAGAGGAGGAGGTGTCGGCTCACTAGCATAAGTGAAGGAGGAGACCTACGTGGTGTTGGGGTGGAGGCAAAGGCGGTGGCAGCTCACCGGCGGGGTAGCTGGGGACTTTGGAGGCGATGGTCGTATAACTTCGTATAATGTATGCTATACGAAGTTATTACGACGGAGAGAAAGACAGTGAATGAGAGAGGACATAGCGTCCTTGTGACTAACACATAAGTATAACCATGGCACATCTATGAAAAAATCAATAAGACCACTCCGCCAACCGGTCAAAGGATCGGTCAAGTTTGATTTTAATATATGAGTGATAAACCAAATCTAATATTTTGATCGAATGATCAATTTAGTCCCAAGAGCATAGTTATGGACCATTTTTTTTTACGCTTTTCATATTTTGTTTGGCCTATGTATCAAAACAGGTGAGGATGGAGAGTTTGGATCCGAGGGATGGAACCCCCGACCAGCAACTCATTCCATGCCGGCTCTCGCACGTGTTGCGCTCTTGACCGTGTGGGTTCGAGCAGTAGGAACTAGCGAGTGTGCCCTCTCGCTTTCCCTTTGAATCCTAGGGTCCGATTAGTCCCAGGGCCATGAACACATTTTTGTCATCTTGGTTTTATGTAACAATATAACAGTTCGCATGTAATAAGAGGGGTTTTCTACGAAAAGATAGGCTAGCTTGTAGACTTGTAGTAAATAGAGGTTGTTGGACTTTTATCTGGCTCACACAACACCTACATGTGTGCATGTGATGTAAATTGTGTTCATCTGAGCTAGTGTACTTGACCATATGAGAAAAAAAAAAGGAGCTCTGTTTTTTAGAACAATATAGAATTTTTATTAGACCATTGACCAGAGAGTTATAGCCTAGAAAAAAGATTATAAGAATGCAATACTAGTTATCCATTGAACCAAATTCTACTTGAAACAATATTAAAATCAACTTGCATCCTTTTCTGTTGGATCAAACATTTATAGTATGTGTAGTATAATGTTTGCACTAATATTATATTAGATTTTTTTTCACGTTCTAGAAAGCATATTCTCAAATAGGATACTTGTCTTCCTCGTGTGTGCATGCTATGCAATCCTTGGAGGAGAAACTAGCATATGCTAGTGTGTGTTTGTGTGGTTCATATCAAACTTTAATAGGTCATTAATTTTTATTTTCAATTGTGTTGAAACAAATTTTTAGCATCAGTTTATAGATAAACCTAATTCTCATTAAAATTTCATATTTTTCCAATTCAAAGAAAAGCAAAACTCTATGAGACACGAGGGCTCTTATATATGTAGACAGGGAGAGTGGTCATTTCCAAATACACATCGATTTGGATATACGTATACACTTTTTAAATGTGTTTAGATTGGATACATCAAAATAGAGCCGTCTCAAAACGCACTTCTGAATATTACAATCTATAGTGTTTTATAAATAAATTCGAAAATAACAGTTGGTGAAAAATGCATTTACGGTAGGGTCAACAACCAAAATGCAATGTAAAAAATATTGGTTCTTCTTGCATTGTTGCAGAAAGCTTTGAAGCTGCCTAGAGCATGCATCATGACCACTGACATATTGAAAGTACTAAACGGAGATAAATATCCCTGTACCCCGGGAAAGAATTTTGGACGGGAAAGAATTTTGGACAGTACGATTGCTACATGAAACGCACCATGTCCTAGGTCCAAAGACCAGTGCGCCCCATTTATGAATTACTATGAGAAAGAAGTTGTGAATGCCACAAGGACAAAGGTCCAATGGCGAGGCCAGGACAGGTCTACGGCAACTGTCATGTTCAGTGTAGAAACCTGCATCACTGCATGCCCACCCTAGCTACCAGGTTCCTTTCACCTGATCAGTCACTACTCACTTGGGAGGCAGCTGTCCTCCCCGGTGTCATTGTCTCTGAAACTGTTTTGAGTGAGAAAATCTGAAACTGGTTGCTCGAAAAAAGAAAATCTGGAATTGTTCATTGCTGCATGGCAAGTTCCTTTCAGCTGATCAGTCAGCTGGAGCTGCAAGTCTCCCAGCCATTATCACCGTGCAGCAGCCAAGTTGAATTCCATGCCTCGTGTTCTTCAAACCCTTCAGGTCTAAGAGCATCTCTAGGTGGGTCTCTAAACGATTCCCTAAAACACTATTGCAGACAACCTCAGCCTCTATAACGTTCTAGCAGGATCTCTATCTCAGCCTCTAAATTTAGAGACTCTCTATATTTAGAGACTCTCTAGAGAATCTTTATATCTTTTCGAGGATAAAGACTCTGCTGGAGATGATGGAAATATAGGGAATGAATAGTGATTTAGAGAAGGGATATAGAGAACGAAATATAGAGAACCTGCTAAAGATGCTTGGTCAGCCAGAGGCCCAGAGATCCATCCATGCATGAATGTAGATTGGCTGTGATGACTGATGAGTAGTGTGTCTGAATGGCTGAATGTGTTGGGGTTTAGTCCCACATCGGTTAGCGGTGACGGGGAGCACAACTTAAAAGGTGGGGTGATGTGTGATGGGGGAGATCAGACTAGTTGTTGGTCTCGTCAAGAGATGGATCGCTGGAGGACCATGAGATCAGGGGCGAATGGCCTGTTATGGCAAGGTATGGCCCGCGCCATACCTTGGCCCAGCAAGTCCAGGGTACCCCCCTAGTAATTCGGTCAACCCAGTGCCCCACAGCCCAGGCCCAGCCAGCCGAGCGCCCGAGAGGCCGAGGCGCCTAGCGGCCCGAGCCCCCTCACAGTCACAGCCTCACTCCCCGAGTCCCCGTCTCCCTCTGTCCCTCGCAAGCACGAGCGACCAGGCGCAACTAGGGTTAGGGCCGCCCGGCGCCCGCGTCTATGTTTTGATTCGCTTTTGCAACATGATCTCGAGGCTCCAAACGAACATAACAGTGATTTTGCAAGGGCTTGTGCCATGCATCATGTGTGTTCTACCTGCAGGTTCAAGTGTTGGTCTGAGGAGATGTGATTCAAAAGAAGTAAATAGTATCTATGCAGAAGAAGCTATGCATGTTCTGTAACTCTGGATAACGCCATGCAAAGCTCTGTGCTCGAGTAGTTTTAGCTCACCAGAAGCAGGAGAGGTTAAGGGAAGGATTGTCCTAGTAACAAGAGAAAAAGTAAGAAGGAACAAATTTAGGCCATGTTTGATTCCTTGTTTAGTTGAAAAAATTGATCACCTTTAAAAGTGATATGAAAATGCTAAATAAATTATTTATAAAATATTTTTAACATCTTTTAAAAAAATCGTACTGTTGTTCCTGCCACCCGGCACAGCACGGCTCCCGCCATCTCACACGGTAGGAGCTACCTGCATGCGACACGTGGCTATTCCCACCATTCCGCACGGCCGGAGCTACCTGCGCACGACATGTGGCAGCAATTATGTACCAAGTACCAACATTAGAAGACCTAGCAACCAGTGATATGAATTTGGTGAACCCGCAGAAGACTGGTCATCGCGGCTGATATTAATTGATTATTGATTATTTAATCAGCTCTTGATAAGTTTAAAAAATTTAAAAAATTACCATGAATGGTCTGTAAAAAAACAAAATTACAAATCCAAAAAAAAACTAAACTAAAACAAAAAAATACAAAGAGTGCCTTTTAATCTTGTACTCATACAGTCCCAGGTTCTTGCTCGCTCTGTTATGTTACTATTCATCATTACAAGGCTGGGATTCTCCCTGGTGGGCAAACTTTATCATGTGCACTCTTGCAACGTAGCGGAATGAGAAAATTACACTGTTAGCCCTGAACTTGTTGATTGAAGGTGTATATCCATAGAGCTATCGTCTATTAGCACTTAGCACAAGAATTTATTGGTTCTAAATTGTCACTCATTGTCGCACTAATCTAGAGAATTAGGTGGCTCGTGCCTTAGCTGCAAATAGAGTTTACTTGCAAATGGATGCAACCTTCCATAGATGGCACATCTCTATTCAAGTTTTGGGCCAATTTGAACAGCTGAAATGGCTGAATTTCGAGACCTTCTCGAGATAGTCTTAAGATTCGGATCCATTTTATTTGACTTTTCTTTTTGAAACGTTAGGACTCACCTTCGAGACAGCGAAAAAACAGACTTTAAAAACTATAAAAGCATTTTTTTTTCAAAACATGGATAAGTCATTAAGCTGTTAAATCGTTAAGCTGAAAATAAATGGCCATTGACAGTCACTGACCAGTTGTTTAGCTAGGTCTTCATCTTGATGGAATTCCACTATTCCTAAACAATATTCGGAGGACGTGGTCCTGCTAACAAGTTATACCGATATGGTAAAAATCAGCTCATGGGAGTCAGGATTAGGAATGCACACCAGGACCAATGACAAAAAGGTGGATTAGACATGCTCCCAACATATTCTTCAACGAACATAAAGATTTCTCAACAATAAGGTACAATAAGGTACAATCCCTCGCTATGATTTTACCTCATCCTGGCACAAAGAACTAAGGAATTGCCTCAGTGGCAAACAAATAACAAATGGAAATAGTTTCCATGTTTTGATTCCTTTTTTCTTTTCTAACTGGGATGTTTCTGAATCTGTCAGCTCATCATGCAAATTGATCTGAAATTCACCAGTACGTACTTGTGTGCTAATTTGCAAGAATGTTTTGGGTCATCTAATGCCCATTAAAACAACTGTCAGATGAGTTATCTGGCTGTATTTTAAGGCCCCTTGTTCGTCCAGGAGCACCTCCTGAGAGAGAACACAAGTTGAGCGCTAGCCTGACAAAATCAAATACGGAAAAGTAAGCATCAAACCATCAGTTAATAGCAGCATATCATACAAAAACAGGGCCAAGATAACTTACAAGCTTGCAGTTCCTTTTTCTACTTCATTACTCTCAGATTTCAACAAAATTTCTGAGTCTGTTTTCGACAGAATAGAATAGCATGCAGCTGCTCTGCCATCCTTGATGACTGACACAATGTGATTTACCATCAGAAATCACATACCCAAAGCATAACTAATACAGTGAAAGTAAAAGGTTCATGTAACTTACAAAAATTATCTGAATCCCCATGGTCAACATCCAAAGAAAGCAACTTCTGCAGGTTGTCAAACCAACATATTACAGGAAAGGGGAAACATTCAAATGACTCAAGCAAGGAAAGATTATGCAGTCAGTGAGCTGGGTCAATTACCTTCAAATTCTCATAGCAAGTTTCAAGGTCATCATTTTCCAAAAGGTGGTCAAAAAGGCCTGGTGAATTGGACTGGTCAAGCTCAGCACGAGCATTTCTAAGCCGTTTCTGGATCTGTTCCTCTGTTTCTGTACCCCTGTATGACCAGAGTGTAAATCAAGCAAGTCTAGGCTATATAAAGCTAAGATCGAATTATCAATCACATGATCATAGGCTACCACGGCATTTCATAAAATGCAAATATACCGTGCCCGAAGGCGCTTCTCTAGTTCCTCGAACGATGGAGGGCATACAAAGATGAATATTGCTTCAAGAGAAGAAGCCCTCACAGATCGAGCTCCTTGGACATCAATGTCGAGAATGCACCTCTTCAATGAAAAGCAATGGAAAGATGAAGAATTCACCTTTCAAAAACTAGTATGAAAAGTTGATTGCAATTCTACCTTCCCCCCATCGGTAACAGATTCAACTGCTTCAATGCTTGTGCCGTAGAGATTTCCATGAACATGAGCAAATTCAAGAAATTTTCCCTCGCTTATATCATCTTCCATCTTCGCTCGTTCTGTAAAGTGGTAATGAACTCCATCTATTTCCTTCTCCCTCGGAGCTCTTGTAGTGTGGCTAACAGAAAATCCAAACTTTGATGGGTATTCTTTCATCAGTTTTGCAATTAACGTCCCTTTACCAACACCAGAAGGCCCACTAATCACAACTGGCTTTTGGCCCACACCGAGCACTCCCTTGCTCCAAGCAACAACATCTGTGCCTTTGATCTTCTGTTGTTGTTTAACAAAGGGGGTGTCTATCTGTGATGTAAAAGCAAAGGGATTTGTGTCAGCTCAGTCAGGTCAACTATGGAAAGTACAAATACAAGTCTACACAAGAAACATGAAGATACAAAACACTCATGGGCCTCTAGATAAGTACACGGAAAGTATGCAACATGACTAGGCTCCTGCACTGGCATCTAAAGAAAGAGAAATACTCATTTACGAACAAACAGGGTGAACACATAATAACAGCTACCACGATGTAGTTTAGTTTTCAGATTAATAACATACCATTAACATAACTGGCTGAACACATAGTAACAGCAACCACGATGTAGTTTAGTTTTCAGATTAATAACATACCATTAACATAACTCTGGCTTGCCAGTACAACAAGAGAAAAGCACATGTTATTGTATAATGGACAACACCACATGGTAGTCAATAGGAAACAAAACCAACAAAATTCATCTCGTGTCCAGTTATGTGATTGTGCAAGATAACCAAGAAAATTCATCTCATGTCCAGTTATGTGATTGTGCAAGATAACAAATGAGAATTTTTGTTTACATGATGCTCACCACTTCACCAGGCGAATCTTGAAAATGGTGAATCAATTCTTACCCCCCATGTATTAAAAGAAAACAAGGACAAGTCAATAAAAAATTTCTTGTATCAATCTGCTAGTGTTTACCTCGAGGAACCAGATGGAATCATTTAAGGAAACATCCTTCTCAACAACCACTATTTTCTCATCATTTACAAGAATAATTGAGGGTAACTTGGTTAGAGTTGGATGTGCTCCTAGTACTGTTGGTACAACCCTGCGTTAAGATCAGTACTCGGAATGACTTTCTGCTACAAACAAATGAAAACTAAAGGAGAACAATAACCAAAATGACAAAGTACAATACCAAGTCTGAGTTAGTTTGTCCAGAATTTTAATGCCAAAGGACGACTTCAAGTCATCATCTGATCTGCCAATAACATACTGCACAAGCAAGAAAATGTTGTCCCAATTTAGCTTTTAGACTTTAGAATACTCATTAGTAAGATAAACACCAATCAGCAGCTACATGAGCGAAGTTAATTTTACTAAACATAGACGATAGAACATGATTTTGCTGGTGCAAATAGTTAATCCCACCTATCTCCAAGAAGGAATACCAGCTGATGCAGTATCATATATTGTACCTAGAGTCCTAAGATCTCCATTTAAAGAGAAACAAGCAGCTCAGCTCTCCTGCTTCCTTTCAAAAGAAATAGTGGGCTGTTCTACTTGCCTTTGAATATGAAAAAGAAAAGAGAGATTTACAATAGCTTATAGATAATACATATCTACACAGCATGATGATGCCCTTGTAGAAACTAGAAAGACATCAAACTTGATGCCAGCTTACTAAAAAATATCATTCACAAGCAGAATAATACAAGCGATGTTTCCAACTGAGAACAAACGTCAATGATTTTATATTTGACTAAAACTGAGCCAAAAATATATGTAACATATTTATTGAACTCACCGTCTTATGACCAACGTCTACGACATTCTGTTGGCAATCCTTGGAGCTCAAGGTGATTGTCTCAACACAAAGCTCCGGAGCCTCTTCACCCTGTTATCAGACCAAATCAAAACTGGGCACTGTTAAGCGCGTCATTCAACAAAATTTATTTATTTTTTCCACCACAAAACTCAGAAAATAGGAGCACAATAAACAGCTAATGACCTCACCATAAAATGCGCCGTGATCAACAGATGCTACGAACCTCGAGTCCTATTCACAGAAGCAAACATCCAAATGAGTTTAGCATACAACACAAGTAAAAACAGTATTTTTTGCTATTAAAATGACATTAAATTAAGCAAAGACATACTACACCCCAATTTCACAGCAAGCAACCAGGAATTACCACAGAAAAAAAGAACTTAGTTTTATTGGCTCTTGCATTCCATGAATCAAGCTTACACGGTCGCAGCACCAACCTAAGCGACCAATATACCCAAATCACACGCCATTACAACTCTAGAGCTAGATCCAAGGAGAACGCAGCAGCTAAAATACAGGGGTTCCAATCCAAGGAACCGAGCACCAACCACTGTCAAGAACTATCCCAAGAACGACCAAAGAAGCCTAAATCGAGCCAGGAGCAGCGTAAGGGCGGGTTCAGGCGGAGCAAACCTCGCTTCCCCGACGAGATCCCGCGATCCTCGCGGCCCCGAGCTGGCGCCCGGAGTCCAAGAAACCGGCCAAGAATGCCGCGCCGGCGGCTGCGGAGGGTTGGTCAGCGCAGGGGGACGAGGAGGAGCCGGGGAAGGCGGCGCTGGGATCGGAGGAAGACGCAGAGGAGGCAGAGGTCAGAGGAGGAGGATCAAACAGGTTGGAAATTGGAATTGGCAGGGAGGAAGAGGCGACGAGGCCGCTGCGTTTATAGGACCTTTTCTTCTGGCTTTTCTATATATTTTTTTCTCTTTTGATCTTTGTTTCCGTGGCATTTTTTATTTATTTTTGTTCAGATTCGGTGGATCTGGTCGTGACCCGCAAAGGCAGAAAGCCCAAATTCCAAAGCAACTTTATTTTTTCTCACGTTTTCTTTTTAACACTCAAGTAATCTCACATGGCTGACGGCGGAAGCAAATCCACAGTATTAAATGTGAGAGAGAATGGCAGAGAAGCACTGTAGCAACAGTATAATACACTGTAGTGAATCACTGTAGCGTTTTCTAATTAAAACGCTGTATGAAAACACTGTAGGTTAAGAATGCAATGTCAGAGGATCCAAATCCAATGTCAGAGGATCCAAATCCGCTGACGACTGGGTCTCAAGTATTTGAGTGTGTTTGGTTGCCGCCCACGCTTGGCAACGCGGGCACCAGCGCGCCGTCGGATTTGGCCGCCGTTTGGTGCGCTGCCCGCGGCCAGTCGCCCTCGCCAAATCGCCGGCGCTCCGAAGGAATTGCACGCCCGCGCGAGCGTTGGCGCGGGCGAGCAAATCGCTCGCCAAAGCTCATGCGGGCGAGCCGTGGCTGAGAGCACACCGAGGGTTGACATGACGAGCACCGGCTGCAAACCAAACACGTCCTTTTTAAACTAGCACGAGAATTATATATGTACGATGCATAGAAAATATACTACTCCCTTCATTCCAAATTGTAATTCATCGTTGACTTTTGAATATTTTATTTGACCATTCGTCTTATTCAGAAAATATATGTAAATATTATTTATTTTGTTGTGATTTGCTTTATCATTAAACATATTTTAAGCATGACATATATTTTTGCATGTTTGCACTAATTTTTTGAATAAGACGATTGGTCAAAAGGCGTTTCCAAAAGTCAATAGTGAACTACAATTTGGAATGGAGGGAGTAGTATTATAAGCAACATTGGATTAATTTATGAAGAAACATTTCTTTATAAATATTTTATAAGATTTAAACAACTTGGTTTGATCTACATGCTACAATCGACTATAGGTTTTTTTATGGCTAGATTCTGTGGGTTTTTTTTTTCCTTATAAGCTAAATTTTGAAAAGTTCTCAACGTAGCTTATATGTACGCTCTCGTTTATCCATATCATCTTTTATGCTAAAGAGAATCTCTAATGGTGAGAATTATAGATAGTTGCTCAAACGATATAGCGAAGCTATTAGCAAAAAGTAGCTATAGGAATCCCTAAATTTTTGAAAATCATGCATCCAGAGAGTCTGCCGCATATAATCATTAGCTTGTAATCAACTCCCTTGATTTTTTTTCCTTCTCGTTTTACTCATCATTCTTTTTTTCAAACTTGAGACACTTCTTCTTGATCCTTCTCTAGGACCCTTCTCTTCCTCTCTCTATTCAACTTTTCCTCTTTGCACATGGCCGCTAGCCCGCTAGAGATCTAAGTTAGGACATGTCTAATACTTCCTCCATCTAAAAAAACAGGGTGTATAAGAAACGACACGAATTTTAACGCAGCAACGCGCGGGGCTAATTTCGCATGCACTCAGATGGAAAGAAAAATGCGACCAGCTAATTAGCTGATCCGCTAATTTCGGAGTTCAAGGCAGTGCATGTGCAGATAGAAAGGAAACAAAGACCAGCTAATACCGCTGTCAATGGACCATGTAGGGGCATTATTGGAAAAAACGCTGCTCTAGCTCTACGCGCCCTTTTTTTGGGAATTATGAATTTTTTTATGCGCCCTATTTTTTGGGATGGAGGGAGTATATACCAAAACAAATCTAGCCGCGCAAACGCGTGGACCACCTCGCTCGTTTAAAAGTAACTACGTGTCATAGTATAGTCAAATTCACCGACGGAAAGATATGGATAAAAATCTAATTTTTATGACGTAACAGTAATACCATCTACTGAAAAGATGTACGAGTACTATTTACCTTTTGTGGACTATCTTAACTCTATTCATTCACTTTTTAATCATTATCTTGTTTTCCTCTCTCTCTCTCTCTCTCTCTCTCTCTCTCTCTCTCTCTCTCTCTTATATTTTAATCCCTATCATATTGCTAAAGTATTTACTACTACAAATGGACATCAAATGGATTCACCATTAAACATGCCCTTACCACATGATATGCTAGGTCCCAGTCTAACCTGATAGCGGGTGGAGGTTGGGTTGGGTTCCCAGCTCCCACTAAGTCGGATCTGAGTCAAACCTTTGCCCCAACCCAACCCGCCTCAACCCCAACCTCTATGCCCATCAATTGGATCTCTCTCTCTCTCTAGTACCTCCCTCTCTTTCGATCTCGAGTGGTGGCGGGTGGGGTCTACATAGATCTAGAGGTCACTCGTCTCCCTCCTCTTCTTCATCGCTGATGGTGGGCGGTAGCAAAACAAGCGCCCGTCTCCACCCCCTGCTTGAATCCCTCCTTTTCTATTTAGTTCCTCTCCCTCTCTCTCAATCCCGAGCGATGACCTATGGGATCTGGAATCTAGAGAGCTCCGGTGACGGGCTAGTTTTGGAGAGCTCTAAAGGTCGCCCGTTTCCCTCGTTGTCTCCATCACACACATCAATGACTCCCCATGGCAGTAGTGGTGCCTCCCCATGGCGATGGGCCTCGATGCCAAAATCCTCTTCATCCTCCCTATGGTGACAACGCGTACAATTTATCCCCATGGTCAGCTCTCTCATTCTCCTCCTTGGGAAGCACGCTAGAGCAATGACAAGGCTAGGCAGGTCCAGCTCCGGGTGCTGCAATGTAGTTTCTGATGAGAATTACATTGAGTCAGGTCGAGGCAAAACTCAACCCAACTCGACCCATCTAATCTAATGCATGGTCACCACCAACCACGTTTAGCCACCCCCATCTTGTCCACGGGCCTAGTTGATAAACTCTTTTACACCAGTGGTCATGCTTGGGCTTAGCTAGGATCAGGTTAACATTGAGCATTCTAGGGGTTGTTTGGTTCGCCGCACCAACCTTAGCCTGGCCCTGAAGATGCGGTTGTTTGGATGTTTGTTTGAGTTCTCACGTTAGTCAAACAAATGAGCCTACATAATTTTATCCTGGTTCTCACCACCCTGAATAGGTTCGTATCGTGCAGGCCGATATGGTAAGACACCCCTAGCCGTCGTGAGTTGTCCTAGCATCGTGAGCTTCCTGACATGTTCATATCCTACCTAGCTTTAGCTATGGAAAAACTAGTCGACTACAGCAGCAAAATTAAGGGATTGACTCCCTCATAGTCGCATGGGTCCCTATAGGGGTGCCCAGGCGATTTTCTGGGCCGTTGGATTGAGATCCAACGGTCCAGATCTCCCCTCCCTCTCTCTTTTATCCCCTCCCTCCCCGCGTTTCTCTTCTCTCTCTCTCTCCCTCTCTCTCTCTCTCAGTCTCGCACGTACCCCTCCTCCTCCACCATAACCCGGCCGACGCCTTCACCCCCCGCCACCGCCGCCCCAACCGCCTTCACCCCTCCCTCAGCTCCGGTGGCGCCGCCGCCCTCACTCTATCCCCAACCAACCGCCAGGGAGCAATATAAGCTGATTTGTCGTGAGGTTCAAGTAATTAAGAACTTAGAGCATGATTTTAGGTGAACCAAAGCCATTAGTGCCTAAATGTGCTCAAACCAACAATAGAAGACGCACACAAAGAAAATAGAAGAACTATAAAACAAAAGGTCCTTATCCTTGGCGTTCCAGCTGTACGGCCTAGTTGCCATCAATTACCAAAAACAATTAGCCCATGGGAGGCTTGAACTTACACTTAGCCTAGCCTTGAAGATGCGGTTGTTTGGATGTCTGTTTGAGCTCTCACGTCTGGCTTACCCCATGCAAAAACACTATACCAACCAGTCCTAGCTCATATGTTGAAAGTCGTATTCATGGAGCTAGGTTGAGGAGGTGCAACTTCTCACCAGAAAAAACGATGGGCGTGGCTAGGATGGCAACCTTGACGCGCTGCAAGCTTGCAAGGGGGTCCACCATGGCCTCGGCCTCAATGCGTTGCGAGGATGGCGGCCATGGCAACAACAGTGACCTGCGGGAGTGACGGTGAGGGTCCGAACGTGTGTAGGAGTGGCGATGGCGACGCCGGATCTGATCGGTAGAGTGGATGGTGGCACTATAACTGAACAAAAAAGACGGAGATGGCGCCGGATACGAACAAGGGAGGCGGCATCAACGCTCTCCCCCTCTCGGTGCCCCCTCTCCCAAATTTGCTGCGCCGGAAGCAGGGGAGGCAGTCGCCTGAGCAGCCAGGCGACTGAATTGCAGCCCAGGCGACTGCTAGTGAGCAGATCCGTTAACTTAATTTGCTCAAACAATAAACTAGGCGCAAAAGATGATGTATTCGAGCTTCGAGTCCGACGACCATGCATGTCGTGGACAAATCAAACAAAGCGTGAGCGCTGCAAAGAAATTCACTGGTCTGGCCGTGGAAAAGGATATGATGTCGACACTCGCACGCGTTGGGGGGAGTTTCGCCCGAAACGCGGTGCGTACGTAGCTGAGCCAATTTAGTTAGGGTTCTTCCATATGCAATTTATCAGCTAAAGATAAGATTGGGAAGACGCGAAACTCCCCCATATTTAGTTAGGGTTCTTTCCATATGCAATTTAGTTAGGGTTCTTCCATTCTGCAGCTCACTCGTTTTTTCAACGTCAACGTCAAGGCCGAGGCAACACAACCGCTTCTCCAATCGGAAAACATCAACCTCGTCCTCGTGCTTGACTTCTCTTACTGCACATACATTTCTAAGAAGGAAAATTCCTTTGTAGCTCGAAACATTAACAAGCTCAAATTACATTTTTTTTTCTAAGAGGGTGTAACCTAGACCTTGTTCTTCTCTGTTTAAACTAAATTATAATTTAGCTTTCACTTTTTACAAGTTAAATGATGTAGTGCTTTATAGTTATTTTTGCAGGGTTTAAATAGGCTTTTCTTACCGTTTCTAAAATATTTTTTTCATAATTCTTTGAACTCTTTACACCTGTCTCGAGGGGTTGCGACCTTTCCAAATTAATTTTTCAGCTGCTTGCAGCCCAAAAGAACAAGATCCTAGACACACACAACTCAACACGCTCATCATACACACTCACATGTACGCAAATGCTCCTGGCCTTGGGGTTCAACTCCAAGGAGTACCTAGGCCTCGGGATTAAATCTTGAATACAACATGAGCCCGCTCTCGAACAAACGCGAGCTAGTAGCGAATACATGTCGCTAGCCAACCGAGCAACGGTCAATCCATAGCTCAAATTACATCTTGATCCTTAAGGAATTGGGTGGAATCATATAGAGCAACTCCAGCAGGTTCTCTATATTTCCCCTCTAAAATACTATTAGCGTCCCCTCTATCCATCTCTCTAAAATTCCTTCATAAATTACACTACCCTCTAAAAGATTTCTTCCCTCCAGCAGCCCCTCTATATCTGCTATAGTATTATCCAGGAGCTGTTGGAGTTGCTCTAAGCGCAAGGGTAAATCGATGTTCTTTATTACCGAGCTCCTTTGACACTCCTTGTCTAGCGATAAGCAAACCACAAAACCAAGATCCAGTCCTTTCAGCCATACCGACATATAACTTTATAGAGCAATTTGCTGCAATATCCGATTTCCAGATAACACTAGCAGCAAACTACAAGTGTTGAGCTGACCTCTCTCTTTTCTTTCTTGTGAAATGCAATGAGAGATGGAAGTTGCATATATGTTGCAATACTAACATCGAACAATACGATAAGGGTAAGTATATCCTTTTTTTCTAAAATAATACTCTATTCGGTTCATGAAAACATGTCGTTTTAGAAATATTCAAACTATTTGAAAAACAATGTCATGCTCGGAACAAGGGCGAAGATACCTAGCCGGTTCTCTACTGGATTCGGGCTTTGGATGCAGACCCAAAATACCAATAAGCACCCGTAGTGGGTGGTCCATTGGCACCATACAAAGGTTCCTTCCTGGCAAGTAGGCAAGTTGGAAGCCTCCTCTCGTCTGTGCTCGATTCCTTGCCTTGTACAGACGCCGTCTTGGGTTCTTGCGTGATGCTGTGATGTGACACAAAGGAGGCACCAACCTTTGTCCAATTGCCGACTTGATGGGCTCGCAGGTCGCAAATCACACCGAAAATGACTCGCGAGGTCGCCGCAGCCGGCAATGACACACCGGCCTTCTGATTGGAGTCTGCAATGATCACTTGCCATGCAAAGGCAAATACATGTTGTTGTGTCAAAGATAAGCTGAAACTTTGTGCCATGCAAATGCAGGTACATGTGTTTTTGTTTACCGGTCGTTAAAGAAAAAAATCGGAGGAGGTGATTCAAGGTTTTTTTTAGCCATTTTCTGTTCAAAATCAGGGGAAAAAACAATCATCCAGATGTGCTAAATTTCAAGTAAAATTTACCAAGAAAAAAATAGTGCATGATCAATTTGGCTCAGGACATGTCTAAGATATCATTTTTTTTATGAAATGTAGGGAGTAGGATTAGGATAGATCAACTGTGAGAAAAATTCACTGAAAAAATGAGGAAATCAATAGGTGTACTTTGCAACATGATGAGATATATATAAATCTTTTTTTAGGGGACATAAATCTTGCTAACAGCGGAACATGAAGCACATTTTTACCATCTTTTTTAGGGGCCATAAATCTTGTTGACAGCGGAATATGGAGCATATTTTTACCATCTACCAGCGGGTCGAGATCTCTTTTGCTGGAAATAGCGTTTTCGCATCTGCAATCTGCTTGAATTCTCAACCGCTCGTATTATATACGCAGATTCCATTCGCTGACTGCTTGGATTGATATATTCAGGGACGTCATTTACTTCCTTTTTCAGATTCTTGTCCGAGTGGCTTAAACAATGGATAACATGTCGGCAAAATTCAACCTTTTGGGTTCAGATTCTTGTCCAATGGGCTTGCACTTGGATTCTGTGATCTGTTGGAAAGAACTTTTTTCTTCTTCTCATTTCTGGGATGCTATTTAAATATCAATTAGTGTTTACTGTTTACAAAACTTTTCTATCATATAGATATGGCATCTTTGATTTCTTTTATGTGGAGCAAAGAGTATCCATGGATGACGAGATCTGTTGGCTCGAAGTTAAACGGGGATTTTTGCCGCTTGCAGGCAGCAACAATGGTAGAGCTGGCTATCGCCTGCGTCGAGGAGGGGGCCCAACATGAAGTCCAGCATGTGGTCGAGAAGCTCCTTTCTTGCGACGACGAGAACCAGTATGTGATGCACTCGCCATGAAATCAGTGTGTAGTTCTCATTTCGACGAGAGGAAAAGAAAAGAAAAAACAGTGTTTAGTTGAGTACATATATAAAGCTACAATAATAGGATTTGGCTTGCAAGTATGCCTGCTTTTAGCTGTTCATTGATTGGGTGATGTCAACGGTTTCCATGTACTTTGCAGGTCAGAGAGGTTTGGGTTGTTCATGTAGACGAAAGAGAGCAGCCTCAAGCTTGGATCGGTTTGTTCCGCCCTAGATTTCCTCTTCAGCGTAAAATCAGAAGCGAGACATTTATTATTTCTGTACAAGCCAAGCGAGTATTATGTACTCTCTCCGATCACGAAAAGAAATCGCCGTTGATTTTTGAAGACATTTTTAACCATTCGTCTTATTAAAAAAAGTTATGTAAATACCATCTATTTTATTATGATTTAGTTTATTGTTAAATATATTTTAAGCTTTCCATGTACTTTGCAGATCAGAGAGGTTTGGGTTGTTCATGTAGACGAAAGAGGGCAGCCTCAAGCTTGGATCGGTTTATTCCGCCCTAGATTTCCTTTTCAGCGTAAAATCAGAAGTGAGACATTTATTATTTTTGTACAAGCCAAGCGAGTATTATGTACTCCCTCCGGTCACGAAAAGAAGTCGCCGTTGATTTTTAAAGACATCTTTAACCATTCGTCTTATTCAAAAAAGTTATATAAATATCATTTATTTTGTTATGATTTAGTTTATTGTTAAATATATTTTAAGCATGACTTATATTTTTATATGTTTATAAAATTTTTTGAATAAGACGAACGATCAAAGTCGTGTGTAAAAGTCAACGGCGACTTCTTTTCGTGATCAGGGGGAGTAACACTGTTCTGCTCAGGAAACCGTTCATGTTTGATTTGTGATGCATTCAACTGAAGCGAACTGTTCGAATCTGATATTTATAGGCAACCATTGCTATTTGCGATTCTCAGAAAAAGGAAGCTTTACCAATGCTTTAGCCTGGAGACCTGCAAGCAGACAGGCTTCCATCTTTTTCTCAAAAAGCTGGCGTCGTTTTTCCTTTCTATTTTCCTTGCAATATTTCATTGCTGCACTTCACAGACATTTCACTATCAATTAGAGGGCGATTACAAGGGAGGGAGGGGTTCTTCAGTGTTTCTTGGAATCTGATTCAATTTAAACCAAGATTTACATATTCGGACACATCCACTTATCCAAGCAATCGGTGTCAATGATATAGAGGTCTCGCCACACACCTAGCCAAAACCTGGCCTACCCTACCTGGGCCAAAACTTGAACCCTGGTCCCTGGTCATCACAGCCTGATATATCCTAATAAAAACGGTACGATGTTACACGAGCAGGGAACGATAAGATACACAAGATGACCTAAAGCTCAACTTCTTTGGGCAACGAATTATGTGAAAACTCATTCAACAGCTACAAGTACATGCCCATCCTGAGACAGCGCTAGCCGCTTCTTTTACATCCATGCTGACCTAAAGCTATCACAGGTTGTTTGTCCCTACGCTAAGTGGCTAATAGAACTCAATGGAAGCCAATGCGCTTCAAACAGAAAGAAAAGAAAATGTCTGTTACATGCCAGGCGAGCGAAACACCACACAACAGGTGAGGTTGTGCACCATGGCTCGTTCAGTCAGCAAATGCAGCCAGAGCAAGGAACCAAGCCCCCCATGAACAGCAGAAGTGGGCGCGCTCAGATATTAGAACCTGGAGAGCTCTGCCCTGGCACGCTGATGGCTAAGGAGTCGAAAGCAAGGGCCAAGCTTCAGAAGCGGAAGGTTTCATCGCTTGCCAGCCTTTGCCCTTTGAGCAATCAAGCGAATTGCCTGCTTTCCCAGCTCTACATCCTCAGACCTACCACTATCTAATTGAACACGCAATGTGCCATTGATGACGTTGGAGACCACTCCTTGATGCCTGCCCAAAAAAAAAGAGTTAGTCCCCCCATGTGCCATCCAACAAAAATAAAAATTTTACTTGGTAAGATCATTAGTCATAAGCAAAATAAAACTAGTTGTCAGATAGACCTTCAGCCAAAATCCGTTTCTAATGCTAATATATAATGCCATTTTTGGATGCATAAGCTTAAGATACAGCTATAGTTACCTTAATAAAGAAATATATTGAATCAGTACAAACTACAACGTAATAAACACAACAAGAGTTTGGGTTTAACAAAGAGCTTACCATTTGCCATCAGAAGCTAGTTCGATCTCAATCCTCTTCCCAATCGCATCCTTGCCCAACTTGCGCAGTATCCAGTTGGCATCCATCGCTCCGTCATCTGTGCCCTGCTCATGCCTCTTGGCAGTAGTCTTATCTTCCGAACCATCTGCCTTGTCCATCGAAGGTCTCTTCCTCTTTGACCTCTGGCCTTTAGCAACGTTTAACTCCTCTTGTGAAGAAGCCAAGGTGGTTAGTTCCTTTGGTTGAGGAACATTGGTGATTGACCGCTCAAAATTTGGCCGCTTAAATTTAAGCTTGAGCAAAGATGGCTTCAAGCTGTCAGGAGAGTTGTTGACAGAAAATGAAGCAGTCCCCTGGTTATCACTGAGCTCATTAGCAACAGAGTGTTTATGTCCAAACGACCTGCTTCTTGTACCACTTTCACTTGCATTTTCCATTCCAGAAATCATAGCACTGCTCCTTTTTCCAGTTGCATGTTTTTTTGAAGTACCTAGATCCCCCAGAAGGCTATTTCTTTGATGTCCTACAGTCTCTCTAACTAGCTTCATTACACTCTTTTCTTTTATCTCACTCTTTTCTTTGAATTGGCTTGTGACATCAACTTTTCCTCCTGAAATAGCCAATCAGAGAAGATCAAGTTATTTCAATATTTAATATAACATCAACGGAACAAACCTAAACAAACTGACAGAAATCTTGCATCGCTAACCTTCGAAAA
The DNA here is from genome assembly GCA_005191435.1 of Raddia distichophylla. Taxonomy (NCBI): domain Eukaryota; kingdom Viridiplantae; phylum Streptophyta; class Magnoliopsida; order Poales; family Poaceae; genus Raddia; species Raddia distichophylla. The sequence continues at coordinate 625,502 of SPJY01013647.1, forward strand.
GAGCTTTCGTAATTTATCTATTTAGAAGGGGATCAATAAAGACTTATGATTCATTGGTTATCAACAAATGGAACTATAGGAACATGGTTATTGTGATGGTAAGGCAAGGTGGCAACTGACCACCTTCACACCTTTTAGATGTAAGGTGTGCAGCAAGGTGACACCATATTCCCATCAACATTTTTTTAAGTGTGGCAAATTTGTAACTTGTTGCTTCGCTTATTTTCTGCCTAAACACCATCTCATCACAGCATGGGCGATCCCAAGCCCATTTCTCTCCCTTACCCTAAGCTCTAAGGCCTTGTTTGTTTCAGCTTAAATTAAATTAAATGAAAATTTGTTATTTTTGTATAAGCCAAATGATATAATACTTTGTAGTCATTTTTGTGGGGTTTTAAATAGTTCTTAGAGTTCGTAAAATATTTTTTTCATAATTTTTTGAATTTTTTAAGACGTCTTTCGAGGGATCACAACTTTTTCAGATTAAAGTTTTCAGCAACTTTCAGCTCAAACAAACAAGGCCTAGATCTCTTCCAGACTTAAAATCCCTCCCCAATCTGTGGCTTTGTCTAGTCCTGTTTGAAGTTAGCATGCAAAGTAGCAGCACAGAGGAAGAGGGGGAGCAGTTGGAGCATGGGGGGCAGCCACAGCAAAGCAGCGTAGGCGGTGGCAGCGGCAGAAGATCTCCCAACTAGCCCAGAACTCCACTGCCCTTCCCTAAGCTTATGCATGCTGGATCCAACCACCCCCTTCAACAATCAACAGCTTGAATTCATCTAAGGCGAGATGGCAGCCATGGGAGCCTCCCGTAACCGTCTTGACATCAAAGCAATGCATTTAATATTTGATAACCTTGTATAGGAAAGACGGTTAATATTAGTTAAAATTACAAATTGTATGAGATGAAACCAGGGTGAGCAGTGAGGGTATGGGACTGGATGTCAGGATGGGGAAGGATTTGAGGCAATGGATTAATCCCGGGTTGAAACCATGATGGGTAGACCACCCAATCAGACTCTTAGGTTGGAATGATCAAATAGCTAATTTTGTTGGATGCTGCACCTCACTATGATGCTTTCTTGAGAGTAAGACATTATATAAATAATGAACAAATTAAAATAAAATGGTAAATGCCAAAACACTGAGGGCACGTACCATGCATCGAACCCAGATCTTGCTCCTTCTGAGAATTGGACATTTCAGACTTGGGAGAGCCACTCCTACTTTTGTGTCGTGAACCAAGATGAATAACCAATTTTGTACCTTTCCCTGTGTCAGCCTTACCAGCAATTTCCTCACCTACATCTTTGAAATGCAAACTTGGAACCTTACTTCCTTTAATCTTGACTTTGGGTATCATATCGGCATTGTTCGCCACAACTTTCACAGACGAGGATTTCAAATCCTTCTCTGAACTTTGATTCGAAGATAACAAAAATGCATTACCATCATTCTTAGAACTCCTATCATGATTAGCATCTACAATTTGATCTCCCAGATGACTATCCAATGATTTAGCTTCATGCCTTCTCTCCAAAAATATCTCATCCTGATTACCAGCTGTTTTATTGCTTTGATTGCCCTTCTTCTTGGAATGCTTTTTATTTGAACCTGAATTCTTGAGAGCATTCTTCTCTTGATCAGGTGAATCTAGTGGGGGTTTATTACTGTTGCTTTTGAAAGAGAATTTCAGTGTACTTCTACTATCATTTTTCAAAACGTATGCACCGAGTTTTTCATCATCTGAGTTTGGATTAGATGGTGAGGCATCTTCCAACGAAGGCAGTGCAGCAGCAGCCCTTAAACTAACCATGAGATCATGGTCAACAATGTCCCTCCTCTTCCAAAGCTCCCGCACTGCATCTTCTGTGTCCCTGATCTGAAGACGCAGCAAACAATGTTAGTTAACATAAAATAGCAACGAAAAAGTATGAAAGAAGTAAATAACACCTGTGAGCATTCGCCACGGCATGATGCACATGTGTACTGTAGGTTTTGGTCAGCTTGAAACAGCTGGTACTTTTCCTCGCTACACAAATGCATAGAACGATCATAAGGAGCGCACCATAGAAAAGGAAAAAGATAGCAATGTATATTAAGTATCAAAGCAAGAAGCAGTAGACTCAGACAAGACAACAAACAAACATTGGGTTGACATATATACATACTTTATGCCATCACACTCAATATGCACCCATTTTTCACAAACATCACAGCAAACCATCGGTATCACTTCAGAATCTCTATAAACCTGAAAAGGGGGAACCCGAACAAAATAAAGAGTGAACAAACTTAAGTTAGTAAAATGGGCAAACATTGCAATGCATTATGCATGTGAGCGAAGATTGTTGTACACATTCTTTAGCTTAAAACACAGATGAAGTTTCAATCGAAGTGGTTTTTAAGTTTTAGCAATATGTAAATCCCTCAATTTAAGACTTCATGCATAAACCTAACACTGTAGAGAGAGAGAGAGAGAGAGAGAGAGAGAGAGAGCCAGAAACAAGAAATATTTAATGCCCTGACTACAAGCAAAATTTAGTTTCTTTCAGAGGAGGTAATAGCACTTCTGTCAACAAAAAGCAATAGGAAAGAGGCTACCTTCAAGCAAATTGGGCAGTAATTTCCTTTCACAAACAATCTTCCACAAGCATCACAGCACGTGTACCCCAGGAACCACCTGCGCGCATCCAAGTGCATAATGTTTCAAAATAGCACATAAGATTTCACATCAATCTTTTGAATCTGTACCTTGTGCTATGGCCACTTCCAGGTACACCAGATCCACAGCTGTGACACTTTGTATGCTTTGGACATAAGTATGGTCCATGACTAACGTTCTGCAGCAATATATTGCTTACTATTAAGTGATAAACTATAAATGTGATCTACTGGGAAGGGGCGAAAGGAAAAAAAAAAGCACACAGTAGTGGTACCTTGTGTGAGGGTTGCTGACAATAACAGTGATAAGCACCATCGCACCTTTTACAAAACATTAGCTTATTTGGATCACCAGGTCGTCGGCACACCTATATATATAAAATAATTATTCATTTTACGCAGAATCAAGCAAAGAAGCTGGTGGCTGTTCTGGTATAACATACTACATGGCTCCAAGATTCTAGTTAGAATTATAGCATAGAAAAGAAAATAATCCATGCAAATGAATAAGGAGAGGAGCAAAAGTTGACACATATACAAGTACTACACTCCTCACTCCTCAGCATGTTACAACTTACGGCAACTGCCCTCAACTCAAAAGGACTTCAACTGTTCATGTAACAGCACTACAAAATCTTATAATGCTTCTAGTACTGAAAATTCTGTGGTTGGAAATGCACGTCTATAAGTAGGGATGCAACAGGGACGGTTCGACCCATTGGCCCCCATGGCCCGTCCCTAATTTCCTGGCACCAAGGTACAACAGGCCGGCCCATATTTTCTTAAGGTCCAATAAGAGTTGAGGACCATCAACCCTAGATCCAACCCTGGTCCATTCCGCCGCAACTCCATCTCCGCAGGTGTGCGTGTCGACTACTCCTTCCTCCACTCATTGGTGGCTCAAGGCTGTGCGGCTGCATCCACAGATCCATCAAAGGTTGGCGCCGTCCTCACACCTCAGTACGTCCATTCATCTCAGTGCTATGAAGCCAAGTTCTCTAGGACTAGAATCTGACAGCGTTGCAGACTAATAGCATTCACCTTGCAAAACAAGGCTGCTAGCCATTGACAGTGGTATTGGGTTTTGACTGCTCGAGTGGCGGCACTCTTACCTTTTTATCTTTTTTTTTAATGAAAATGAAATAGCTTCTCATTTAGTCAGAGGTTCAGGCAAGTTTCCTTTTGCCTTCTTCTGTTAACCCCTTTTTTTTACCCATGCTCAAATTACTTACCAATTACTGTCAGCAAATGCAATTACTTCTCATTTACTAATGCTAATCAGGCATTAGTGATTACTTGTCTACATTTTACAAGTACCTTGTAGTTTTGAGATAGCTGCGTACGTCGTACGGTCATACCTGGCCGTATAGATTGCTAAACTTTGGTTAGTGGCAACATGCGCAACTGAGTTCTGTTCCTATGGCCAGCAGCCATACATCAAGATACCTAAGCAGCTAACAGCCGGCTACCGGTAAGGGCATTGGGTCGAACCTTGGGCCAAGCTAGGAACAGTGTATTCTAGGGACGGGTCGACCCTTACCCTATGAATTTTAAACGAGGGACAGAGGGTCAGGTTGAGGGCCGGACTGGACGTCCCCTTAGCATCCCTGTCTGTAAGGTAAGGATAGAGATTACGTAAATAAGAGATAACTGACCTCACAGCTGCGGCAAGAGGGACAAACCCATGAACTCCAATGGAAAAGATCTAGATAGAACATAGATGTGTCAAAGGATACAAAATGACATTATATATTGAAGAGACAATGGTAGGAGTTTTTGATATAAAAAAAATCACCTCTATGTTCGCCCCAGTTTTTCAAACAATTTCTATGATACTTTTTGTTGCAGGATTTGCATGGAAGCATTTTGGCAGCTTTTGTGCTGCCCTCATTTTCTCCTGTGAAGCATAATCGGCACATAACTTTAACAGAACCATTGCTTTGACCTTCTTGATCACAGTCCTCTTCATCTCCTTCTGCCTCCTGGGAAAAAAGTGAGAACCTTTTCATATTAGCAGATGAAGGAATATAAACCCATTTAAATAGCATCACTAAATGAGAAAACAAGCCAAACATTAAATAGAAATGCAAACAAAATTGGCAACTACAATTACAAGAAGGCCTCCATAGCACACTATGAATCCATGTTCTAATAATTAAAAGAGGTAATGAAGAGTTTGCACTCATGGTACAGCTATGGTGTTAATAATTTCCTAACAACATGGATAATGGCCTTATGTTTCGGGCATACTATGGTGATCCAAAATCACTTGGGCTACATACTAAATATCAGGGGATATATGCACAAGCAACAATTGATGGCGCTATTTCATTAAAAATTCATCATACAAACCCAGCAGGACTCCCAGTAAAACACATTTATAGTGGCCACGTACTCCTATGAACCTCAACAGAAAAAAGTTGCAAACTTCTGCACGGCACATGAGTTCCATACAAAATCCCTTCTTACAGTGAAGAATTATGCACAAATCTACACCAAAACCGGACGAAATTCACATAACCATGGGCTGCTGTGCTGGCGTATCTATGGATACACAGAAGTGGCAGAACTAGAAATGCAACGACGAACAACACAAGCACACACCGTACACCATCTCGGCACAAACCCTAGCTTTCAATCACCTGCGGACCTGCCCATCCCATTCTCCAGGGACAATTACCGGTAAACCACACAAGAGGAAACTGAACGCCGAAATTATGCCCTAGGGAAGCCATGACGAAGTGAAAGCACGCGAGATTCGCTCACCGGTGATCCGTAGCCGCCGGCGCCGCCCTCGAGCCGGCGGGCGAAGTCCTCCGCGGCGGCCGCCTGGCGCTGCATCGCCGCCCGGTGCGCCTCCTCCTCCCCCTCCTCGGGCGCCTCCACCGGTGGCACCTCCACCTGCACGGTGGCCACCCCCTCCCGCTCCTCCCCCTGCGCCGCCCCCGCCGCAGGCCGCAGCAGCCACGGATCCGCGAGGAACCCCTCGAGCGCCGCCGCGGCCTCCGCCCATACCGCCGCGCCCGCCTTCCCGTTCGCCGCGCCGAACCCTAGCTCGCAGTCGCACACCCTCCGGCTGCACCACACACACACACAGAGAGAGAAACCGAAACCACACCGCCGCCCTCGTCAGCGCGAGCTCTAGAGAGAGAGAGGCAGAGGCAGAGGAAGCAAGAGGCGAGCTCGAGAGTGGCGCGCGCGCTCGCGCTCGCGCTAGCGCCCGCGTGCGCGTGCGCTTGCCTTACCAAGTGAGGGGGCACGCGACGTGAAACGCCATGGGCGAGGGCGAGGCGGGAGCTTAGATGCGTGGCGCGGGGGGTGGGTTCCCTTCCCTTCCGTCGGCTATTCGGACGAAATTTCTCCGGAGATTGGGAGGGGGACGTTGGGTGGGTTCGCTTTTCCCCCAGGATTCGATTTGGTTTTTTCAAATTCGGCGCAGATTTGGAGGGATTGGAGTTTGGATTTGGTGCGGGATTGGATGGGAAGGGAGGAGCACGGCGGGGGAGGAGGGGGCAGCGCGAGCGGTGGTCTGGTGGCGGGGAGGTTTTGCGGGGAGGCCCCTGGGTGAGTGGGATTTTTGTACCGGGAAGCCGGGAAGGCTCGCGAGGCCAGGGGTGTTTTTGCGTTTAGGACCTTGGGGAGATGGGGAATTGTGTGTACAGGATTCGTTGAGGTCGGGTTTAGATCTGTGGCCCGGATATGGCCTTGTTGGTGTTGATATGGGCCTTGGGCCGTTTATTTGAAGCCTGTTAATTCAGCAAAATTGATTATTTGCCCTAAAGTTGGTGTGCCTCTGATTATTTGTCCAAAGTTGGTGTGCCCCTGATTATTTACCCCACTTGCACCTAGCTGTGACTATCTTCTTTTCAGGGGCTTCTTTACAAAATGCACAAACCTGTCCATCTCCCCTCCCGCCGACGCCCTGGTCCCCGCCCGCCGGCACCTTGCCTCTCCCACCGGTGCCTTGGTCCCCTCCCGCGGGCGCCCTAGTCCCCACCGGCGCCTTGGTCCCCGCCGCCATGGCCGGCCGGCCTCCGCAGCAGAGAGATGAGAGTTAGAGAGGTTTGTGCATTTTGTAAAGAAACCCTGGAAAGAAGATAGTCACAGCTAGATGTAAATGGGATAAATAATCAGGGGCACATCAAGTTTGGGCAAATAATTAGAGGCACACCAACTTTGAGGGAAATAATCAATTTTGCCGTTAATTCCGATCTCACTCGGGTTCGAAGGAACTCTTTGCCAAGCGCAGCGACGATGCTCTCCCGCCGAGTCGCGGCCGGCGCCGCCGCGGCCGCGAGGCTGCTCTCCGCGTCCGCGTCGTCGGTGGCCGCCGCAGAAGCCAGAGGAGGCGGCGCGGGCGCCTTTGGGCGTGGGGACACGCTGGGGAAGCGGCTGCTGAAGCTGATCTACGCGAAGAGGAGCGCGGTGGTGGTGCTGCGGCAGTGGACGGAGGAGGGCCGCACGGTGCAGAAGTACCAGCTCAACCGCGTCGTCCGCGAGCTCCGCAAGTACCGCCGCTTCAAGCACGCCCTCGAGGTACGCCATTGGCGGCGCCGCCCTCTCGCCCCAAGCCGCCACGGCGCGCGCCCGCCACCTGTTCGTCGTATTGCCGGCCTGACCCCGCCCCCACGCCGAATGCAGGTCTGCGAGTGGATGAGGGCGCAGCCGAAGATGAGGCTTCTTCCGGGGGACTACGCGGTGCACCTGGACCTCGTCTCGAAGGTCCGGGGCTTGCCCAGCGCGGAGAAGTTCTTCGAGGACGTCCCCGAGCGGGCCAAGGCGCCGTCCACCTGCAGTGCGCTCATGCACTCCTACGTGCAGCACGGCAATCGGGACAAGGCCGAGACCATGCTGCGGGAGATGGCCAGCGCCGGGTACCTCACCTGCGCGCTCCCGTTCAACCACATGATGTCGTTCTACATGAAGAGCGGCGAGCTGGAGAAGGTGCCTGAGATGATCAAGGAGCTCAGGAGGTACACTGTGCCGGACCTGGTCACCTACAACATATGGCTGACCTACTGCTCCAAGAAGAACACTGTGAAAGCCGCAGAGAAGGTGTATGATCTGATGAAGGATGAGAAGGTGGCTCCTGATTGGATGACCTTTAGCCTGCTGGCTAGCATTTACATCAATGCCGGGCTTCATGTCAAAGGGCGAGACGCGCTGGTGGAAATGGAGAAGATGGCCTCTAGGAAGGAGCGAGCCGCGTACTCATCGCTTCTCACCTTGTACGCAAGCTTGCCGGACAGAGGGAACTTGGACAGGGTGTGGAGCAAGATGAGGGAAACCTTCAGAAAGTTCAGTGACAGCGAGTACAAGTGCATGCTCACTTCGCTTACGAGGTTTGGCGATATCGCGGAAGCAGAGAGTGTCTACTACGAATGGGAGTCGGCTTCAGGGACGCGTGATTCAAGGATCCCGAACACAATCCTTTCATTCTACATAAATAATTTCCCGATGGAAAAGGGCGAGAATTTTCTTGATCATATTGTGCAGAAAGGAGTCAAGCCCTGCTACAGCACTTGGGAGTTATTTGTTTGGGGCTATATCAGCAACGAGAGGCTAGACAAGGTTCTGGAGTGCCTGAAGAAAGCATTCTCAAACTTGGAGAAATGGGAGCCAAACCCTCGACTCGCTTCGTCGATCTTCTCTCTGATTGAGAAAACAGGCGACATTGAAGCTGCAGAGAATCTGTTGGTGATGCTCCGAGGAAAGGAGTATGTTACTACTGAGATGTATAATTCAGTTCTGCGCACTTATGCGAAAGCTGAGCTGATGCCTCTGATAATTGATGAGCGAATGAGCCAGGACAAGGTTGAAATGGATGATGAAACTAGGAGACTGTTGAGGTTGACAAGCGAATACCCAATTGGTGAAGTTTCGACATTGATGTCTTAGAGAAGAGACATGTGGCTAAAGATTGTTTCAATATGCGGTGCGTAGTTGAAATGCAACAATATGCTTTTGCTCGTGTATTAGCGATTTTGAAGGAGTAATCTGGAAAAATAAGTGTTTTGAATGTCATCTCCGTAGGCTTACACCACGGTTGTAGCATTGCGTTCTGATAATCGCACAGACGGTATACTATGAAGGAACCTAATTTGTAAGTAGTGACCATCCCTTTATAATTATGTAAGACGTTAACAGTGATCGAGTTCTCAGGTGTTTTCGATCATTACTGATTGAAAATTTTGTGCATCGTCATTTCCTGAATTTCCTTGTCAACATACAGCAACCCTCATTCAGTAGCATAGCTTCATAACTAATAAGCCTCAACGACAAGCTTCCGGCTTGAGATAAATAATGTTCCAAGCTGGATGTAAGGAACATTGGAAGGCTTGCTGGTACAGGACACAAAAAATGCTCATTCAGTTGCCAGCCCAAGGCATCAAACCAGTGATTTCAGTACGCATGACAGATGATCCCTACTAAAAGAACACGATTGCCGCTGATACATTATAGGGTACAGCCGCGGCCAAGCAAATTTAATAAACAACGAGAACCTACACTACAATATGAAGCTGCAAACTAAACCAACCCTAAAAACGACTTGGCACGATGAGATCATCATTATATGAGTGGAGCTTCACAGAGCGCTTCATGTTGCCCAGCTGCCAGAAGGTATCCCAAGCAGCAGTTCCGCACAAAATGTGGTTTTCAGCATCACTCATTTCGTCCACAACTTGGACATAGCGACAACAAATGATCTAATAATAAGCCAAAATAGGTTGGTCTCTTTCTTCGGCTGTGCCTTCCCACTTCTCCTGCAAGCCATCAAATAGGATAAAACATTAGTGTGTCATCTTTTTTTTGAGTCAACATTAGTGTGTCATCTGGGCTTTACTGAATCACAATGCATGGTTAAGAATATTCAAAAGAAGATACAGCAACAAAACAAACATTTGGCAAGGTTAATCACATTTCAGTGGAACATACCAATATTTTATCAACCAAAAATGAGAACAAAATTAGTAGAGTAAATGAACAGAATCATGTCAAACTTTAAAATATAAGATTAGTTTGACGGTATATTTTGTCTTATAATCTTACTCGGATTAAAACTTAGGCCCAAAATTGATACTATATGGAAATTTAAAACAAATAAATAAATTTAAAGACAAGGAAAAAATTATTCCAGAGTAATGCAATGAATTCGCTGATGCTGAAATTATATTAAAAAAAAAAGTGCATCATATATGGCACACACCACAACCTGCATTTGGGTCGAAGGGTCTTGACTATTGATGCAATATAGATGGTCATCTTCATATATGTGTTTCATGTCTTTGAAGACAGATGCATAATGAAAGTACTAAAATAGCATTTCTTTATAATTTAAAAAAGAAATCCATCTAGCTCCTAATTAAAAATATGAAGGTTAATTTTAAGATGAATGCTGCCAGAGTGCTTGTCATGCGTGAGGTATATGCTAAACAGCTGATTTTAATGAAAGCAGCGGACCTACTACCTGAGCTAGATTCAGTTAATAGCATGGTAGCATGTTATTTAGCAGTTACTTATGGCAAATTCCATATCCAACTAAGTACAGTACAGCTGTTCTGGTGCTCCACTTTAGCCGCAACTAAGAATAACTACAGGATGGAGTATGGACTATATATGTTCATATGATGGATTCTGCTTGGAAGTTGCAGGCTTGCAGGGTGACCTCATGTGGCCGTTGTAGCGTTACAAATCAGTACATAACTGCAGATAGTGTAGAATGATTCGAACAATGTATCTACAGGATGGAATGGTGCATATAAGTATTTAAAACAAGCAAAGGGAGAAAACATGGAAAAACATTTACTCACCTAATAAACTGTGGCCTTTTGTGACGAATGAAGAAAATTATAAACAGTAAGCATGCAACGCAAAGTTAGAAGGCAAAGTGCATGCCTGCTGATTGCAGTTGTAGTACTTATTCCATGTTCATTCTTGGCATCTCTTGCCTCATGCTCTTCTTTTGTCATGGTAGATATTGATTTACTAAGTTCAATTTCACCTTCCTCTACAATGTGGTGCTTGTCTTTCATGTGTAACAAACCCTGTAAATAAGCAGAACAAATATGAGTTTGATATGTTAGAAAGTAAGTGAATAAATTATGTCACTAGAAAAAGAGGTCCACCAAAACTTGACTTTTATACAGATGCATGTTATACAAGAGAGTGTATCCTCAAGCTATTAAATCGGGAACAACTAGAAGTAGAGACAGTAGGTCATGTCTGCTTCTAGAGGCCATACTCCCAGATCCTAACCACACCAAAATTTTACCATAACAAAAAAAACGAACATAAACTAAAGGACAACAAAATTTTGGCTCAGCAATCCACAGCCCAGGAACACAGTGCATGCACAGAAGGGAGAATTGAACTTTTTTCTGACTGCGTTTATTATAAAGATCGCAGTAATTTTGACAATCTTGCCAAGTTATTTGGCATGGATTCAAAGTTCAAACATAAATTAACACCAAAACAAATGTGATGTGCTACCAAATTCTTTCCGCTACCATTATAAAGAACTTTTAAATACTTTACCACTTCTGACAAACTTTAGAGGGAAAATAAGTTTAATGCTATTGAATTGTTATTCTAGCACAGCTCTCAAACTGTTTTGAGTCAAACGCATTGATAGAACCAAGATTTCCAAACCACAGCATAAATAGACAATGTTAGATGTGACTTATAGTTCTGTCAAAATTAAAACCTCCATGTGAAAACTCCATGTCATAGATTGCATTATACATCAAATAAGAATGAATGTCAGCAATTCCACGCAACAAGCTGCCAACTTAATGAACAGAACATACATGTCTGATCAGAAAATGAAAAAAAAAATGCACCAACCGGTGTTGCAGATAAGCGTCTATCCACTTTATGCAAATCAAGTGCAGTTAGATGCTTTGATGCAACAGCATACTTAAACCAATGCATTCGAGAAAAAGAGCAAGCATGCTATTTGAAAAATATAATGTTCCTTATGGTACTCACAGGTTTTCCTTCAGGTTTCAATGGAAATAACAAGTAATGCTGCAGTGTTGCATTTATTAGGTATATGCAACAATTCTTGCAGAAACAATATTTTGACTGACCTTTGTACCCAATTCTGGTTGAGACACAACCTCATCCGGTTTTTCTTGCTTGTCAGGACTTGCATCAAGCATTGATTGCTCAAACTCTTGTGCCCTCTGTACTCCAGACAATCCAATAGCCTTGCTTGTGTCTTCTGTTTCTGCATAACTTGTGATTGAATCAAAAGCACCCACTGTAGAAATGAACTGCCCATCTATAACTGGAACGCCATCCCTAGTGACATTTTCGGGTAAAATCTCATCCTGCTCAGAGAGGGTCTTATTTACTTGACCACCACCATTAATTTCAGAGCAGACCTCGGATTCATCAACATCACTATGAGTTATGTCATCATGACGATCATTAGGTGATGCCACATGCTCTTTTAGAAGTGTCCCATTTGTTTGCAAAGCAGCACTACGTTCTGAGAAAAGAATAACTTCATGATTAACACTACTGGATGCACCCTCAGTACCATCCTCCAGACTGTCTAGTTCAATTTCTTTGTCTGAACGAGCAACATGAGCAATTGAAGGAGCTTGCTTTTCAGAACTATTCATGTCGATCTCTCTTGCTCCTCCATATGGAACTTCATCATGTTCCTCATTTTGGACTACGCTAGCCTCTAACAGATAAGATGATTCCACTAGTTCTTGTGTGTTACTGACATTCTTTTGCGATGAATCCACTTCCTCACTCCTGGACACTTCCAACATAGAATCCTTGACAACTTGATTCCCATCAGACATATCTAATATCTCTACATTGTTCTGGTGCAATTCCTGTCTAATTGACTGTTCCAGAGAATCAGAGCAATCTTCAAATGTCAGTGCCTTTGCATTCAATCCACCAGGGCCCAGAACTCTGTTCTCTTGGATGATATCTCTAACAATTTCACGAACAATATAATATGAACCTCCAACTTCCTTGTGTGTGAGATTAACTGAAGGGAATTTTCCATCATTCGATATCCGATAGCTAAAAAAGAAATGGCAAAATGTGATTAAACCAATGTAATGGGAAAAATATTAGTATGTGCATCATTAGTTATATATGAAATAGGTTAAGGCAGAAATTTCTATTTAATTGGGGATATGAACGGAGGAAAATCCGGAAAAAAAAACCATTAAACATTCAAAACGAAAAACAACTAGTATGACAACAAAGTTGTACTTCTGTTATGCTTTTCTGATTCTTCCTAAGGGAAACGGGCGACTTTATTTCAGAATCAGGCTGACCATGGAAATTTATATGCTACAGACATGTAATGTACTGAAGGCATAGTCAAACTCGATCACAACGTACTGCACAAATTTCACAAGCAAGGGTGACAAGCCAGTACGTGTTGACAAAGGACTCGACCATCTCCCTCCTCTCCTCCTTGGTCTTCCTCACCCGCGGCGGCTTCTTCTCCTGCGCGCAGCAGCGCACCACGCCAACCGCCCGAAACCTGCCACCGCCGCCGCCGCCGCCCCTCTCCTGAGCCGAAGCGCACGACGACGAAGGGTACGGCACCCCGCCGCCTCGGCCGCACCGCCCGAGGACGGACGGCTGCGCGCCGGCCCAAGAAACGCTCCCGGTGGCATTCATCCTCCCCCTCCCAGGAACCACCACCACCACCACTACCCAAGGCTGAGGCTCATACACCACCCTACCTGCAACAGAAGAAAGAATCACAAATCGTCGCAAGAACAGGGGAAGAAAGAGGAAACGAAGAGGCGGCAGGCCGAGAGCACTGACCACCGAATGAACAAGACAAGAAACGCGAGAGCGCGGCGAAGCCTGCACGGGAGCAGGAGGCGGGAAGCCAGGAAAGCGAGGAATGGGGGAGGTTTTCCCCGGGTTCTAGAGGCGGCTGGATTGGCGTGCCCTAGAGTGGGGATGTGGAGGGAAGGGAGGGAGGGAGGCGCGCGCGGGCGGGCGGGTAGAGACGGAGATGGAATTGGGGGAGGCGCGGCGCGGAGCCCGACAAGATTGGGGTTTGTCCTTGTATGTTTCAGATTAAATTAAATTAAATTAAATGAGAATTTGTTATTTTTATAAGCCAAACGATGTAATATATTGTAGTCATTTTTATGGGGGATACACGCTCTAAACAGAGACGGAGGGGATGGAGCCAGCCGCTAGCGCCTTCTCTCCCTCCGGATCCTAGGTTTTCTCCGTCACACTTATGTTACTCGTTCAATTTCTATTCGAAGGAACCGTAGACCACTGTCCACTGGTACGCTGTTACTGCTAACCTTCCTCCGCCCTCCTGTGTTGACAACGTAATATACGATGATCTCATTTACTAACATTGTAGCTAACATAGACTCACAGGTCGACCCCAACCCCCTACCACAGGGCTTTTGCTCTCACAACTGAAGCCCCCCCCCCGGTCCCGAGCCCTCGCCGCCGCCGCTTCAGGCCCCCTCCCTTCCCCATCTCCCCCTGGTTAGCCTAGCCAGATATGGTTGTCTGGCCTTCTTCCTCGGCGTCGGCTCATCGGTTAGGATAGGAGTGGGCCTGGCTAGGAGGGCTTGTGGTGGTATGTGGGAGGATCGGGTATGGAGTTTTTTAGATGTAGATTAAGTTGGTTAGGGGTAGTTGTTAGGGTTTGTTGTGTGCTCTCGTTTCGGTTGTTTTTTTGGTGCTCCGTGGAGATCCTTCAGTCAGTGACGTCGCTAGTGGCGGGAGGTTACACTGTAGGTGTGCCACCTCCATCGCCGACTCCGTTCGGGGTCTGTGGCGCTGGTCGATGGTGTGGAGGTGGGGAAGGGCAGCTTCCTTTACCATGACACGTTTGTTGTTGTTGCTGAATATTGATTGCATGTTCTGAGTGGTTGAGCTAAAATTAGTGGTGTATAGAGCTGAATGAATAGGTTTAAGCCACTTTGAACATATAATGAGCATAAATTACGTTCCTTTCACCTTGCACTTCACTTATGTTGAAATTGCACCATTAAGTAAAGTGCCATTTCAGTTTTCATTTTATGCAATTTCATGTTCTTGTTTTTTTGTTTATCTAGTGTCCTATTATTATGTTGTTACTTGTTGAAACTAGGGGTTCCCAATCTCCTTTGCTCCGTTGCAATGTCGACACACATGATGTAATATGCTCATGTTCTCGAATTTGTTTTGGACATTGCTTACTTTTAATTATTTATATTTTTAAAATAATAATCCTTTCGGTTTTTGTGTTTTAACTTTGTAGTACGAGATGGAACTGCTAAACGGTTACTTGTATGTATATTTTATTTTTCCACTGACACTAGCACCTGTTTTTTAACCGACACAAAGCAGTGTCACCGGTCGTTTTGTGTCGTTTGTGACTAGCATAATTGTTCCATTTTTCGTACCAACTTACATGTAGAACCAACATAAATACATTTTAAAATAATTTTTAACTAGTCTACCTAGCACAGGCTGCTGGTGCTACCTGCTACTAGTCCTTATTTCTAATAGGAAAAGTCTATATTACACCCTGAACTGTGACCCTTCGTCTACATACCCCCTGAACTACGAAACCATGTATCCTACCCTGCAAAACCATGAAAAAGGTGCAGATAACCCCCGTAGTGGTTTTTTGGGCGGTTTTACACATGTGG
This sequence comes from Raddia distichophylla, assembly GCA_005191435.1. NCBI lineage: Eukaryota > Viridiplantae > Streptophyta > Magnoliopsida > Poales > Poaceae > Raddia > Raddia distichophylla. The sequence goes on from SPJY01013647.1 coordinate 640,819, forward strand.
CAAGTGAGGTGGCATTTCAGTTAAAAAATAAAACTAAAATAAATAAACCTCTCCTCTCTCTCCTCCATGATCTCATCCTCTCTCCTCTCCACACCTCGGTTCCCCCTCCGCCTCCTCCCAGCGCCTCCCGTCGGCCTCCCCACCCCCACATTGCGTCGCCACCTCCCAGCGTCGCCGTCGGCCTCCCCGCCTCCTCCCCACGCCGCCTCCTCCCAGCGTCTCCCCTACCGTCGTCCCCATTTCCGCGCCACCCTCGGCCTCCTGGCGTCGCACTCGCCGCCGTCAGCCTCCTCGCCTCTTCCCACGGCGCGCTGCCTCCTCCCGGCGCCTCCCCTACCGTTATCCCCATCCTCGCGCCACCCTTGGCGTCCCCACGCTGCCGTCCCACTCCCCCGTGCAACCCTCAGCCTCCTGGCGCCACCCACGTCGTCGTCTGCCTCCCCGTCTCCTCCTCATGCCGCTCCTCCTCCTCCCGACACCTCTCCTGCTGCCGTCCCCATCCTTGCGCTGCCCCATCATGTCTACAATCATGTGAAGCAGGTTTTGAACTCCATCAAGCAAGACATTGTAAACTGGATGCGGGCGTTTCATTCTAATGATCATGGCTAAGTGGTAGGCCTTCTTCTTTTCTATCTCGCTTAGCCCAGTTTTTGTCCGCTTGGGACTGAGCTCTGTCCTTTGTAGTTGCTTTAGAGCATCCCCAGCAACACTTGTATCAGCCCCTGTAAAATACTGTAGCTACAGTATTCGCGATTTTGGCAACTGGTTGGAGCTTCTGCTGTGTCTTGAATTTGAAATTCCCGCTCGAGCTACAGTAATCGCGAGTTGATGCAGGGCAGGAAACAAGTGCTGCTGGGGATGCTCTAAAGTTTTCTTTTTTTGTTGTATTTGTACTCTCATTTAATGCAATGGTAGTACACCTACCTTCGGTTAAAAAAAAGAAGAAGGATCAAGTGGAAGTAAGGATACATCCCATTGTGGAGGTGGCACTGACCACCAAGAAGACATTTTTAGGGTGTCAAAACAAGACACATTTGAATGCAAAAGCAGACAAGTGTGGTAGCACAATGTAATGGAGAAAATAGGACATAGGACTAGCCGTATATGTCGAATGTGAATAAATGGAAAGTAATATGTATATATACAGAGCAAAGAAAGAGTTCGTGGGCTCTTGCCAGAAACTGGGTATTTGGCACTTACCGATCTGAAAATTTGCTCCATGAAAATACCACTCTTTTTTAGAGAAAGCGATAATACGACATTAAACACAGCTCTCTTTTCAATTTGCCACTCTTCATGTATTTCTCCTCCTTTTTCTTTTTCTTTTTACCGATAACATTTAATGAATGGTAACACAGGCTTACTCATTTATGTAAAGCCTTGTTCATTTCCAAAATGTCATGTTCACCGCTAAATAAGTGTCCTGTAGGCAAGGAGGATAAGAATTACAAAGAAGTTGACTCCAAGGAGATTGATTCAAGAATTGCTCGATTCATGTTTTACATGTTATTTTATGAGTCAAACCTGTATCGATGTAAATTTATGGTTGACACTTATTGGTTATTGGTGGTGCTGTGGTTGGCAGTACTTGCATGCTGAAATTTTTTTTTTGTCAATGTCAAGCTGGACGGCTTTAATGCACCCTATCCCCAATGTTGCATTAAATAGGGTTGCAAAAGGAATTACAATGTGAAGTCCTAGTCGCCGACCACCACCGCCATGACACCTCCAATGGAGGACCACCCCGGGCCACTTCACCCATCGTGATCCCGAAGCTGCTAAACTCCCACAAGGGGGTGTAGAAGGAGACAAGTGCAAGGGACCAGACCGCGAACACGGCGGCACGTGTAGTGCTTTGATGGAGCTGAGGAACGATGGCCAACTTCGCCGAGCTTCAAGGTCCATGATGGCACGGTTGTCCTTGACTTAGCCTTAGCTGGAACCGGTCACCTTCACAACCCAAACCTACCGCCACTCCTCGCCAGCGCCACATGCACCACTTTCTAGAGAGCTTCCCATGGAAGGAGGGGAGGAGCTACAGTGGCATAAGACGGATCGATGAGCGAGAGGGGTTGACGAGTACACCAACAAAGAAGGATCAACAACAAGGAGGACAGTTGTTGTGCCACCACCTGGCATCGGATTCAGGAGTTGCAGGTGAATCCGAGCGCCTAAACATTGGATCTGGCCGATGATACCGGGTCTATCCTACCCAACAACGGCGAGAGACGAGGAATAAGAAGACGAATGATGTGCCATCAAACAACACCACCAAGCACCCGCCGCCTTAAGACGACTCGCCGACTTGGCCCACCACGTCCACCACCGGTGTAGCCAAATTGCTTGAAGTGATGGACCACTGGAGAGAGAGGGAGGGAAGAGGATGGGAGAGGGGAGAGGGGAAGGGGGAGTGGCCCATCGCCACTGTGCGGGACGGTGGCAACAAGGAGGGTGGGGGCAGTGAGGATTTTGAAGGAGGCGATCGACAGGGAAGCATCCAAGAGACAGGTAACCGGTTGCCCTCTTTTACCACCAGAGTTTAAATCTAAGATGGACAATAGAAACTCAGTTCTTTATTGTTAAAAGGCGTGTTATAGGTGTAGGACGCAATCGTCTAAACCTTAAAAAAGCTGCATTCTCGTTAATTGTCGTAGGAAGAAAACATACTGTGTTCTTAGCTAAAAAATCGAAAATGTTCGAGCATGTTCCAAGGACGACGACATTGCTTGCTAGCTGAAGCAACGGAGATTTTTAAAATCAGAAATGGAGATTTTTGCTGGCCCTGCATAATACTAGCTTGCTTTCGGCCTGTACCTCGGATTAATGCTTAGCTAGTTCACTAACTGGTCGCTTCTAAGACCAGGCATCCGTCTTATCAGCCACTAAGCCAGCAAGCAATTGCAAGGGGCCCAAGAGAACTAAAGGCTTGACGTGCAATGGCTAGGGTTAGTTAGTCGGTGTAAATATATTTTTGCCTGGTTTTCGGCTTCGTTTTGGAAAGTTGTATGAACACATTCTACTACGTATAGTATTTTGTGTAATCAGCGCTGACATACATACATACATACATACATACATACATACATACATACATACATACATACATACATACATACATACATACATACATACATACATACATACATACATACATACATACATACATACATACATACAGTCGCCGCTCTGGAGATGGGGAACACTGCGAGGACATCGTGCCGCCGCGAGCGCCGCCGTGGCCGTGGGAGTCCGACGCCGTTCGCCGCACCAGATCTGGAGCACGGCCGGGCCGGGGCGACGGAGAGGACAGAGGCAACGGCGTGGCGTGGGGCCACCCGCTCGGCGGTGCGCCAAAGAAGAGGAGAGGGGTGTGAACGGATCTGGAGGCAAGGGGGGGCGCCGGCGATGGCGGGGAGGGAGCGGCGGCGACAATGGCAGCGGCCTGAGGAAGGAGGAGGCTCCGGCGGCTGCGGTAGAGCGGCTAGGGTCCCCCCTGCCCTTGCAGGGCATGAGACGAGGAGGGGGGCGACCGGACAAGAGCGGGGAAGGGGAGGGGAGACGACGCGGCAGGGTTGCGGGCACAGGGACAGGGGCTAGGGCTCGTGCGGAAAGGTGGAAGGCCGGCGGGCTGAGAACGGAAAAGATGGAGGACCGAAACGCAAAAGCGTATAGCCATGAATATAAAACAGAAGGGCACAGCTGCGAAGATGTGGGGAGTGATGCGGAAAATGCAATATTCTGTGAGTTTTCTTGCAAAACTGTATGGGTACTGTGCGCGGGCGTGGCGAGCAGGGGAGGCGCGAACGTGGACGCACGGGAGAGCAGGATTCCTTAGTACGCTTAATATATAGAAAATAGATATATACTCTAAGCATGCATAATCGGCTGGCTAATCGCGTGATGAAGATCAACTAACTAGGTACCACGCAACTCATTAGCTTGTCCTGTTTGTCGACCAATTGGTGGCCAAGTAACAAGGCATGTATGCATGGTTTGTGCACCAATCGGCCGGGATTATACTTTCATTAGTTTTAGGGGGAAAAAAATGTAATCTAACCATGTCAACCCGATCGTTATAGCTGGACCTATTCCTGATTCCATCTTTTGCAAATATCTTATGTACATGTACAACTCAAATTATGAGTGCTAGCGTGCATGGTCTTTCAAGAACCATGCATATCGTTAAATTTTACTAATTCTTTTTCGTTTGTTTGTAAACCGTGCTACCGTGTGCCATACGGTATTAGCAAATGTCACCTTTTTCTTTAAGAATGATAAAAATTTCATTAGTCCATTACCTCAGTAACCATCAGAAACTAGCCAACTAGCACTTGCATGGGTTATGTTATGGGTACTGCTACATCATGCATACATACACTAAATAATACTCCCTCCGTTTTTTTGTTTGACGTCTTTGACTTTTTAACATGTCTTTGACCATTCGTCTTATTCAAATTATTTTTGTAAATATCATTTATTTTGTTGTGATTTGTTTTATCAATAGAGGTACTTTAAATATGTCTTATTTTTGTTTTATCAATAGAGGTACTTTAAATATGTCTTATTTTTTTTACATCTTTGCATTAAATAATTTGAATAAGACGAATGGTCAAAGACGTGTTGAAAAGCTAAAGGCGTAAAAAAAACGGAGGTAGCACTATCTAACAGGCACTTGCTTAACCTCCATAATTATAATTAATTATGCGACACGAACACAGCACATGCATCTTGAGTCGTTAATTACGTAGTGCTGGAAGCAAGCAAGCTTGCATGCGACCCCGGCGGCCACTTGTGTTTTCTTCTTGCTTCCACCCCACCCCATCCTCCACGCTCCGCGTGCGTACGTGGAGTTGATCTCATCCATCCATTCATTCAAACCCTAGCCACGCGCGCGCGCGCGCGCCAACCTTCTTCCTTCCTCCTCCAGCTGCTTGCCTTCCGGACGATTTCACCTCCCGCGCTCACGCAACCCCCTCGTCCATGGCGGCAATGGCGCTCCAGCTCGCGCACGCACGCACACGCGCAACCACGGTATATATTCGCATGCAAACGTACACACGCTTATCGATCTAACCATCTCTCTCGTCACTGAGCTCGTCGGAGCAGCCGGTGTTTGTCACTGATCAATTGAAGAAGAAGGGATGGAGGGTGGCGGCGGAGCCAACGGCGAGCGGTGGGTGCGGGTGAACATCCAGGCGCAGCAGAGCGATCCGGAGGCCCCGGTGGCGGCGACGCCGTTCGAGCCGCAGCTGTCGGACTCGCCGCAGCGCTCGAGCGTGGAGCTGGACGGTGGGGCATACGGGGCGTCGTTTGGCATGGGGTACGCGGCGGCGGTGGCGGCGGGGCCGGAGCGGAGGCTGACGACGCTGGCGATGCGGCTGGCGGTGCTGGAGAAGGCGGCGAGCGGGCTGGGCGCGCTCGGCTTCATCTGGGCCACCGTCGTCCTCCTCGGCGGCTTCGCCATCACCCTCGGCCGAGTCGACTTCTGGTCCGTCACCGTCATCCTCCTCGTCGAGGGCGCCCGCATCTTCAGTCGCAGCCATGAGCTCGAGTGGCAGCACCAAGCCACCTGGTCCCTCGCCGCCGCCGGCCGCTCCAGCTTCCGCTTCGTCGCCCGCTCCTTCCGCCTCGTCTTCCGCCGCGATGCCGCACCGCCGACCAAGGCGGCGCCTCCGCCAGCGAGGTCGAGCTGGAGCTGGAGCTTTGTATCGAGGCACGTCGGGAGGGCGTTCTACTGGCTGCAGCTGGCGTCAGCGGCGGCGTGCGTCGCCGTCTCGGCGGCGAGGCTCGTGGCGCAGGACTTCGGCGACGCCGAGGACGCGCGGACGAACCGGCGCTCGGCGCTGGACATCTTCTACGGGCTGGCGCTGGCCGAGGCGCTGCTTTTCTTGGTGGAGAAGGCGATGTGGGAGTGGGAGGTGAGCCACGGCCGCCTGCTGGAGCTCGTCGCCGGCGAGTGCAGCCTCATCGGCCCGCCGGGGCTCGCCGCCGTTCGCCGCTTCTTCTACGACGCCTACTCGAGGTGCGTCAATGGCAGCATCTTCGACGGCCTTCGGATGGACCTCGTCTCCTTCGCCGAGGAGCTGCTGGTGGCGGGCTCCCACGATGAGCAGCGCCTCGGCGTTGGCATCCTCGTCCAAGTCGCCTCCGGCGACGCCGCGCTCCGGCGGGTCGGCACGTCGTCCGCCGTGATGGAGCGGCTCGTTGAGATGCTCAGCTGGAAGAGCGCCGCCGACGCTGGCGCGCGGGCCTCCGCGGCGCTCGTCGTTTCCAAGCTCGCCAGCAAGAAGCGGGACGCGCTCCGCGTCGCCTGCGTTGCTGGCGCGGTCGAGTCCATCTCGTCGCTGCTCTACGCCGCCGACGAGGAGTGCAACCTCCTCGGCCTCCTCATCATTAAGAACCTCGCGCGCGACCACGACAACTGCAGCAAGATCGGAAACGCCCGCGGCCTTCTCGACAAGATCATCGAGTTCTCTGCCATCGACGCCGGCGCGCCGCCGTCGTCGTCTTCATCTCCGGCGATCACCCCCTCGCGCGCCAAGGCGGTGAAGCGGTCGCTGCAGGTGATCAAGATGCTCGTCGGCACGACGGGGAGCACCGGGATGCTGCTCCGGCGAGAGGTGGCGGAGATCGTGTTCACGGTCAGCAACATCCGCGCCGTGCTCCAGCACGCCGGCGACCACCTCGAGCTCCAGCAGCTAGGCGTCGAGGTGCTCACGGGCCTCGCCATGGACACCGACGCGCGGGAGAAGATCGGCGGCACCGGCGGCGTGGTCGCCCTCCTCCTCGCCATCTTTCTCCGGCCTGGCGTCACCGGTGACGAGTCCGACGCCGCCGCGCGCGCCGAGGCCGGCGAAGCGCTCGCGATGCTGGCGCTGGAGAGCCCCCGCAACTGCGAGCGGATACTCAACGCCGGCGGCAATAGTGGTGCCGTGGTCGGCCGCCTCCTCGAGGCGCTCCGCGACCACGCCGCCGGCATCGGCGCAGCCAGGATTCTAACCAACCTCTGCGCGTTTGCCGGCGGCGAGTGGTTCCCGCAGCTCCGCGCCGTCACGTCCGACGCCGGCGAGGTGCTGCGCAACATCATGGTCAACCAGTCAAAGGCGCTCGAGGTGTCCCTCGGGCTAGCGGCGCGGATGGTGAGATTCATGGGCCCGGACGAGCTGGCCCACCACCTCGTCCACGCTGGCATCGGCGAGGGCGACCTGGTCAACCGGCTGGTCAACGTGCTGGGCAGGTACACCCGTCCTTCGATCACGGTGCCGCGGATCCGACGGTTCACGGTGGAGCTCGTCGTCGGGATGATGAGGATGCCCATATCCATCCCTTCCGCCGCCGCCGCCGCCGCCGTGGCGTCGTCGTCCTCGTCGCCGGCGAGGCCGTTCGCCGAGGCAATGGCGGAGGCGGGGATGGAGCGGGCGCTGCGGCGCGTGGCGGAGACGACGTCGGAGCTGGAGTGCTTCCACGTGTTCTCCGGCAGCGCGGGGCTGAGCCGGCACGCCGTCAGGCTCAGCGAGCTCGTCGACACGGCGCTGGAGCTCATGAGCACGAGCTGAACGAGAGCAAGTGTTGCTGCGGCGTGCGTATGAATGTATGATTCGTTTAAGTTTGCGAGATTTCACGCGTTCGGATTTTAAATCATGCTCTTTGATTCTTTGAAAGTTTGAGTGTATATATGTTCGCATGTAATTAATCAACCATCTATTGATTGATCAAGTCATCGGCGAGAGGCAAGAATTAATTTCTCGGCAAGAATCCTCGTGTGCATGGTGCGTGTTGCTGCAAGCGGAAGCATGCATATGCGTCTTGATTTTCCTTTTCTTTTGCTTCCAGTTTCCCTCGGCGTGAATGTAAATGCAAGTCGTGCAAGGAACATGAATGAATGTGTAGAGTTGTATCTTGTATCGTATGGTCTGAGAGCTGAGCTGCACGGAGACCAGATTCGTCAGACAAGATGGGAGATTATTGCATGATTACTAGTTTATTCCTTTTTTAAAACGGGATATTAGTTTGGTCATACGGATTTGCAAGCATTTGCTGTGGCCTAGATTAGTAGGTTAAAAGACATAAGCAAAAAAAATTTTAAAAACACATATGGAGGAAAGTTCTAGCTGTAAACATCTTAAAAAACCCCACGCGCATTTGCAGCCAAAAAATAAATAAATGGAGTGCTGGCTGTGGGGTTCGAACCCACGCGCACTTATATGTGCAGAAGATCTTAAGTCTTCCCCCTTAACCACTCGGGCAAACCAGCTTGTTTGAGATTTGCAAGTGTGTCTTTCAATACATACAAGTACTACATAATGAAAATCAGTTCGTTACCCAGCCTCATGTGAAGTTTACATCTGCCATCTCTCCAAAAGTTCAAGTAAATTCTAGGCACAATTATACGCACATTTTGAGTGGAATAATAGGGAATTTTTCCATTGATCCCTTCGTGTCTCTTTGTTAGATCCGACCCTAATCATTTTGTGATTGGTAGGGCAAAACAAAATCCTTCTGATATAAGATCATCTCTAAGGATATCTCTTTGAGTACTACTTTTCCTTCGCGAAGAGACTCTGGTTCCTTCATATGATGCAACAGATTCTCTTGACAATTCTCTTTAAAAGAAATTTCTTCGTGTATTTTCTTTGTAAAGAAAATTTTTCTTTGTCCACTTCACGAATTTTGTCAAGGGGATGCTATTGGAGATAAAAATGAGAAATAAAATTTATAGAAAAGGGACGGAGAAAGGAACAAAACAAATAAAAAATGATTAGAGGTGGCGTAAAGCTGGGATATGCGATTGTGTGTCGAGGCTCGAGGAAATTCGGCCGGGGAACTTGGGTTTTGGAATAGACCAGATCACGGAAAGGCCGGCCGGGCAACCCGGCCCGAAAAGCCCGGGTCGGGCCGACCGGTGCATTGGGCCGAGCTCGGTCCTCAATCTGAAGCTCGGTCGTCGGGCTAGGCCCGCTTTTTGCGATTTAAGCCATGGCCAAGCCGTCGGGCTTCAGGCCGGGTTAGAGCCCGATTTTCAAGACTGACGCACTTGGTGGGGCAGGTCTAGTTTGGAACGGAGAGATTGGAATGGAGAGATCGGAGGCGCAGCCGATGCAAGGGGCTGAGGCTTGAGATGGGCCTGATGGGCCGTGCGATTGGGCGGTGGAGACGGAGGCAGCTGGGCTCAACGATTCGACGAGCTACAGGCTACAGCGCCTTCTCCCCCAACACCACGGCCACCGCGCGGCCGCTCTCCGGCGAGCCATGTCCGGCGGCGGATGCAGCATCCGCGCGATATGGATCCTCATGCCTCACGACGTCGTCGCCTTCTCCAGGTGCAACACCGCCGACCACCGGACCCGAACCCCGACCTGCTCTCGTCAAGGCCCGGTCCATCTGATCCCCAGAACTCACCCTTTCCTCCCCCCGTCAGGCGGTTCGCGGTCGTCGAGAAGCGGTGGAGGGCAGCGTGGGAGGCGGACGGGGACGCGAGGGGCGCTGAGATGCCTTTGCCGGCCGACCACCAGATCGCGGCAGCCTTTGCGGAGCGCCGCAGAAGGTTTTGCACCATCAGTTACTAGATTACTTTAGAGAATTTGTGTTTGTTTTGTAAAAATAAGCTACTAGATTACTCGTGTGGTAGCAAATTGGGTGTTGCGATGTTATTTAGATGGTAGAATGGTACAGTAATATTTTCCTTTTGAACAAATGATATGGTGAAGCTCCTAGTAGCTTACTACACATTGCCAAACGAACTCAATATACATAAAATATATTTATTTTTCTTACAGTTCGTCTGCTCAAGCTATAATTGCAATGACGTTTTCTGCTATTGGTGTAGGAACATATATGTCATACATGCATGAATACATGTGAAATTGTGCAGGGAAGGCACGGCACGCGGTTCTGGTATCCGTACAAGTGTATCATCCATGGGATCAGATTCTTGGGTGGATGATCCAATCACCCGCCACATTATATCGCTTCATATTGATACAGACAAAGGGAATTGGTTTATGCTGTGGCCTGTGGTTCTTCAGAAGCGTGGAGGCTATTATATTCTTGTGCTGCCACTGGTGGATCCTCAGTCGTTCAAAGCATATGAAAGCCTGTTAAAAAGGTCTGGCTGTGGGAGTTCGGCCAGGGAGAATGGCAATCTTTCTTCCATTTTGCTCAATCTTCCATGCATAACAGGGTAATTAAACTTTGCTTACCTATTATGGATACATTTTTATTTGATGTTCCACTTTTTACACTGGCACTACACCACCACTACATAGATTACATTAAAAATGTTTGCTGAGTTCTGCGTTGTTGTAGCCACCAACTAATTTATGGTCATGTTCATTGCTTACATTCCATGTTCTGTGGCAGGGCATTAATGGTTGCACACGTTATTGGGGACATAATTACTGGTGATATTGCTGAACCTGAAGTGATTGTTAATTCTGGCCCCTCTGTTGGTGGACTATTGGATTCACTGACAGGAAGTATAGGCATTTCAGCTCGGCCGAAACCTATCGCTGCACCTGTTGCAGCCCCAGTAGCATCAAATTCCTCTCCTGTCGGCTCTGCTCAATCGGAGTCGCTAAAAGGTGGTGTAAGACCTTTTGACAAGGACTTACTACGGAACTTCATCATTGGTGCTATGCCTTTTGGTGAGTATCAACAGAGCCTCCTATCACCTAGTATAACATTTCTGGTTGTTCTATCACCCAACTTCTTCATGCATGTACTTGTTGATTAGCTAATAGAGCTAGTAATATATTTTCACAGGCACGCCTCAGGATCTTAATTATAGCAATGTTATGTCAATTAGAACAACTGGATTTTCAGCTGATCCTTCTCCAACTGATCAGAAGCAACCTGCTTGGAAACCTTACCTATACAAAGGGAGGCAAAGGATCCTCTTCTCCAGTCTGGAGACAATAAATGCCGCTCTATATGATCGTGATGATGTGCCAGATATTGTTTCCGTCTCAGGACAGCTAACCTGTAGGGCTGAACTAGAAGGATTACCTGATGTTTCTTTGCCACTAACTGGATTAAAAGCTGCTCATGTGGATGTGTCATCATTTCATCACTGTGTTCAAGCTTCAGAGCCTACTAATGAAAAGCAAACGCTGATATTTCAACCGCCACTTGGAAATTTTGTTTTGATGCACTATGAAGCTCCGTGCAACATTGATCCGCCTGTTAAAGGGTTTTACCAGTTGTCTATGGTATCAGAGAATGAAGGTGCTTTTCTATTTAAGCTTAGATTAATGGAGGGCTACAAATCTCCCTTTCTTATGGAATTTTGCATGGTTACAATGCCATTTCCTCGAAGAAGAGTTGCATCATATGATGGAAATCCATCAGTTGGGACAGCTTCCATGACAGATCATTCAATTGAATGGAGAATTGTTTCTAGTGGCCGGGGCCTCAGTGGTAGGAGCATTGAGGCTACCTTCTCTGGTACTGTTAGATTTCTTCCAAGAACAACACAGCGAGTAAATTCATTGTTTCGGTCCATTTCAACCACTGCGTTCTCTGAAGATAGTGATAGTGAGCAGGATAACACTAAGAATGGTTCTAATTTGGATGACTACCTCATGGAAAAGATGAACAAGGACCTTCAAGCAGTTGACTTGGAAGAGCCATTGTCTTGGCAATCTTATAACTATGCTAAGGTATTTGACCAAATCATGATGATAGCTGTAAAGTAGAGAATCGTCCTGTCATTTTGTTTGTTGCATATGGGATCATCAGGAAAAATCATATCTGGTCACTATATTAATGAGCAATGGCATGCTCAGTCACTCTTCATCATATTGTCTTTTTAGCTTAGTAGAGCTCAGTCATTTTCTTGGCGCTTATAGGATCATGAGGCTATTGAATTCTGCATGGATTTTTTTTTCATGTATTAGTTATATCCAGGACCTGAAAGTATATCTGGAGCCAGCGTTGTAGTGTATATATAGCTGGTTTAATTTTGGATACTTGTTCTTTCTTTTGCGCACTCTGATGTCTTGCAATATCCACACAGCGCCTCATGGCTCATGCTTTTAGTTCTTGTTTAGTCTTCTTTCTTTGCTATTAATTGATTGTGATCCATTTCTCCAGGTTTCTTTTAAGATAGTTGGAGGCACACTGTCTGGTTTTACAATTGATCCCAGATCTGTAAGTTATCACTATTCTTGTTCACAAATGATGATTATGCTTCCTCTCAGCTTCCCTCAATCAGTCAAGCAGTTGAGCATTATTATTGAACAAGTGATCCCTATACCTGATACACGAATTATATTAGTTAGTTTAGTCCCTGTACACTAATAACTTGCATGGTTTGAAGTCTGGCAGAATATATGTTCATTTTTTTAGAATGCACTGTATGCAATTGGCAACCTATCAGGCTATGACAGTCATGTGAAAGTTTCAATATGACTGTTTAAGAGAACTATTCAAGAATTGCTCCCTTACATGTTTTGGTATCAATTAAATGGATATTATGTCAATGTGGTGATATAATACTGCTGCTTAGGTGACAGATATTACATTTACTGTGCCACTTCTGTAATGTTATCGGAAGATGTCTTTCTGCTATTTTATATGCAGTACAGTTTCTCCAATTATTCATTCAAATAATGGATACTTAATCGTTTGATATTTTAATGACCTTCTGCAGCTAACAATCTACCCTTCTGTTAAAGCCCCAGCTGAATACTCAATGCAGGTGATCTTTTATCTCATCAGCTATAATCTATTTTATTTTAAATAGTCCACAAAAATGCATAGATGTTTTCACAATATTTCAATAGTTTGTCTTAGAGAACTACTACAAGTAACATGAAAAATTTTCTAACCTGTTACTGAACTAATGTTGAACATTTTAATCTATCATGAAGTAGCTTGATAGTTTCCAGCTTCTCTTCCAAATGCAGATTTTTTTAAAAAGTGGACCACAGAACAACTGCTTGCCCTTTTTCATTTAGGGATTAGGAGAAATTGAAATTTACTTACAAAAGTTGATTAGAAAACATCTCGCCTTTGTGAAACTTTAATAACACAAGAAAACAAAGGCATTGTCAAATGCTACTTCAACTTGCTCTGGCCTCCCTCTGAAACTACTGATTGGTGCTTAGTTGCCATTCAACTACTTCCCCCTTCAACCCTCCTTACTCACCTCTTAATCAATAGAGTCCATTGCTTAATCAGTTAATCTATTTTAAATAATGTCCAACTAGCATGATGAATTGTTGGTTTCACAAATAAACCTCTTGCTCTTTGTCCGAACAGAAAGTTGTGCTTGCACTACTATATTTATTGCTAATCTGTTTGGTGTGGCCCTGGTGACGAGGCACGAAATTCTTCCATAAAGGTATTAATGTTTGGTTGCTTTAATAATGAGAGAAAGATTTTCTCCTGTGTCAGGCCTCTTCTGGAGATTACATACTGTGGAATACCTTGGGAAAATGCCCTTCTGCAGCTTTGCCTAAACAATTGTGACCGCAATGTTCTTTGCCACTTGCCAGTCACCATGTCTTGGTGTATGTTCTTTGCAGTACAGAGCTCTCCGGTACTCATTACTCCCTGGATTTTCTCTCCTCAATTTTCTATCAGAGCTGTGCTAGAAGTTTTTTGGTCCTCCATATTAAAGAGTCCTTGCTTTGAGTGGGGGAAAAAACAATAAATCTGCATATCTTTTGATTTCACGGCTCAATGCAATCCTGTAATTTTGAAACCATGGTGGCATGGTCCTAACAGCAATCAAGAAAAATGGTGACTTGTTCAAAAGGAATTCAACACTCTTTTCCCCCCTGTACTACGAATCTACGATGCGGCATTAGTCACAGTACAGTGCAGTATCATGTTTCAGGTTCAATGAACGAAGACGGTTTCTTTTGCCCATGTCATGCATGATGCTATTGAGATTGGATTCTTCGAATTGCCTCGGGAAGCTCGGCTGCGTACGAGCTGTAGGGTCCCAATTAAAGCAAACACAGAAAGGAGCATGTCTGTCGCATAAGGAAATTCTATTGACGGGTACCCCCCCTGATTGAAACATGATAATTTTTTTTATTTTTTTTTGTGATTCTATGAGAATCGAACCTTTTTATATACAGAACTTATGTAAAATTTTGCTGTTCTAAATAAGGTCCTATTGTCTCTTTAAAACTTCACACTGCTGTTTCATGGAATCATGGCAAAACTACACAGGCGACCAAGAGAGGAGACTTGGGGGTGATTATATATTAGCACATACGTTACTTGTATCCTGTGTCATGGAATTATAGTTTCATACTACCTTCGTTTTTTTTATTTGATGCCTTTAACTTTTCGACACACCTTTGACCATTCGTCTTATTCAAATTATTTTTGTAAATATCATTTATTTTATTGTGATTTGTTTTATCAATGGAGGTACTTTAAATATGTCTTATTTTTTACAACTTTGTACTAAATTTTCATACGTTACTTGTATCCTGTGCGGCTGTGTGGCTGTGTCGTGGACTTATAGTTTCATAACATTTTATAAATGCAGTAAAGTCTGAGTCACCTCTCTACCTCCATAGGCATAACGAAACGCAAAGTGAAGTATGGTCTCCGTCGTGTGGCAGACTGGCAGCCAATAGCATAGTAATTTTATTTTTTTTTTGTTATCGTTAGCACCTAGCACTTTTTGGGAGCATTTTGAGCTCTTCGTTATCTTATTGTCAGACGACTTCGGGCCCCTCTCCCTGGCATCCAGATCCTCTGACTTTGGGAACCCACTGACATGTGGGTCACAGTACCACATGGGCCCACATGTCAGTGACTTAAAGTCAGGTGACTTAAAGTCAGAGGATTTGTTTCCGGCCGTGACCAACTCCACTTCCCACTCATCTAAAAATTCCTCTCCAATCCTCTACACGTCTCCACCACGCACGACCTCTTGCCCATGCCAACTACTTAATTGTAATTATAAAAAGAACACAATAGTTAATGGTACCTTACCTCGCCACATATCAACCTCTTAAGTCGATCATCGTTGTATCCGGCAGCATGGCCTCTGACAAGCCATGTAGCCATCTTGATGCACCGCAACCATCATTGTGCATTTGTGCTCTTGCTAGCTTGGCTCCCTTGTTGCGGACTTGTGAGAAAGGAGAGTGAGCCTTGCATAAACCAGTTGAATTTGAACTATAATCCGATGACAAGCAGCAGAGGTTGCCACAACAACCTAGGACTTAGGACAGGAAGAAGCAGAAAACAATGGCTAGAGAGGAAAAGAGCCGACGATATTTCGAGGGAAGTAATTCCTCCACATCAAGACAGAGCGCATTTGTGCCACTGATATATGAGCCAAATTGAGGATATATAAGTTTAGGAGAGGAGGGGAACATGATGTTGTAGGTTCAGAATCGAAATCTTGGAGGAATCCCATGGCCGGAGATTCCTGACTGCTTTTAGAGGGGAAAATAGTCGGCTAATTAGCATATATTTGTTAATTTACTGAACGCTTTGACTTGGATGTGATCCGTATATAATTATTCGGTGGATTAGCTTTTCAGTGAAGGTTTTGGTTCGCGTTGGAGTCTGCCCAAGCAGAAGACAGTGGCGCACTCGCCATCATCCGACTGTCCGTCGCGCCGCCCCCTCCAATTTCCTCGCAATTGCAACTACCTCCACATCTTTAAAGCTCGCAGTGGACACCTCACACTTATTGCTAATGCTAAGGCTTCGAATTGCGTATGCCCCCTCGTAGTAACTGAAAATTCTGCACAACCCGTTCCACCAGAGACGCTCTCTGTCCCGCACGGCCACTGACCACCCGCGATGAGCTCCGCCGCGATGCCGGGCGCGGAGGAGGGGAGCCCGCCGTCGCCGGACGCCGCGGTGGTGGCGGAGATGGTGCGGGAGGCCGCGGCGTGGTGCGCGCTGCACGGGCTCGTCGTCGGCGACCGCGCGGACCCGGTAAGGTTCTTTCTTGTCTCGTCGCCTTCTCGGTCGAAATTGGCATCGAAAGGTGAAATTTGTTCTTGAATCGGATCAGGTTAGGGCAATCGGATGAGATTTTTTTTGTGCTGTACTTTGTGTTCGTATCGAATGAAGTGATCTAGGCTGTGGTTCACGGTTCACGCATGATTGGATCACTGAAATGTTATTCTACATAGCAAGATTAGCTAAGACAATGTGTATTAATTTAACGCAGTGGATTCTGCTGTGTCGTCTGTATCAGTGGATGCCAGATGGTCTGGAACCCATGCACCTTAGCAAATGCGAGTGTTTTTTGTGGTAGTGTATATATGATTGAGGGTTACTAACTTCTCACTCATGGTCTCATGGACTAAAGGTAATATAACACCTTTACTGAGTACATATATCATAGCTAGACAGTCCATCTTTGCAACAATGCATGAGCTGAGCGGTAAAAATCCAGATGTGTGCAAGGAGGAAGCTTTGAAGAGGATCAAGGAAGATTAGGAGCTCCTGGTAGCCGAGGAGCTCATGGTCTCTGTTATTTTGTTGTGCCTTTCAGCTGTGTTGTGTCTGCCAAGTTGAGGCACTTTTGGATGTATGTCCGCTAAAACTTTGGTTGTGTTGCTGTGCTGTCATGGAACTGGGGGGCTAACAGGGGTGGAGGGCCTCTCTGTTAGTTCTGGTTTGTAGGGGATCGAATGTTGGCATCTCGGTTGTAAGACTGTATTTTCGTTTTCATAATGAAAACGGAAATCAGGGGTTATTCCCCCTGTTGCAAAAATAAATAAATAAATCATTTTCCTGAATTTCTCAGATAATTCAGTTTTGGTACGGATTGTACATTTTCTTAATACACTCTTGGCTCCCTTTGAAATGTAATAGTCAATCCTGCTTAATGATTAGTGTCCTTGCTTGCACTCTGCACTAGATGAGCCAAACACGGTTGCCTCATAAATTACTGCCGAGTAATACAATGAAATCCTGTGGTCATGTTTGTTGCAATTAACAGAACTTGGATTTCGTAAGCTATCGTTGTGACCAAACATTGTTATTGACCTCAGCAGAGATCGGGAACAGTCCCTGGTGTTGGTCTGGTGCATGCTCCATTCTCCCTGCTCCCAACTCAACTTCCAGAATCTTTTTGGGGGCAGGCGTGTGAGCTGGCTCCTATTTTTAACGAACTTGTGGATCGTGTTAGCATGGATGGTGACTTCTTGCAAGAATCTTTGTCTAAGTGAGTTTTTGTGCCATATTAACCTCCACATTTTCATTTGGCGTTTGCTTGGAACTTTAAGCAAGATAAATGAGGATCTTGGCTCGTCAAATCCTACTAAGTCTTGTTCTATTGGAATTTGATATAAACTGTCACATATTGATGACAAATTGATCACCAATGTCAGAAATTCTGAATTTCTAGGAAATGTTGGATTCGTACTTGTTGACCATGTTGTAATTTCAGAACAAGGCAGGTTGATCATTTCACTTCTAGGCTCTTAGAGATTCACAGGAAGATGATGGCCATAAATAAGGAGGAGGTGAGTCTCCTGATTTGTACTATTGAGCCAACTTTTCTGGACATATTAACAAATTCATCCTGCCTCTAGTCCCCCTTCTTTTGGGTAATGTCCTGGTATTGTGGCACTGACAAGTACTAAAACATTTTATCAGAGTATTCGATTGGGGTTGCACCGGTCAGATTATATGCTGGATTCAGAAACCAATTCCCTTCTTCAAATAGAGCTCAACACTATTTCAGCATCTTTTTCTGGGCTTGGTCCCTTAGTGAGTGAGCTTCACAGGTAAAGTCAAACAGTCAGTTTCTTTAGTGGAATTATTCTGGTTAGAAAAAAAATAGATTTGTTCTATACAAGTTTATTTTTAAAAGAGGTTATATTATACTTGTGCTGTTAAACACAAGTTCTCTATGTTGAACTATAGGCAAATAGGATTTGCTTAAATTGCACATGTTAAAGCAGACCTTTTTGGCGCTCACTAATTAATTGTGCTTTTCTACTAATAAATGCCCTGATTCATCCAAATTGCTTGCTTAGTAGAACTACTGATTTACAGCCATGTTACTGGTAGTAGTCTGGGAATTGCACATGTCTAGAACTAATAAAAGAACATATCAGATCTATATGATTTATCTTCTAACGTTCCTTGCTAGTAAGGCTATAGCTTTTTGAACAAAGAGTGATGGTATAATAATAATAATTACTAAAATTGAAAAAATGTTTCCCTAGTTTTTTACATTCGATTACTTTCATCATTCTTGTTCCCTATTAATTCATTTTGATAGCATTATAATTAGCTCATCAATGAGGAATATATCAACTGAGCTTTCAATAATTGCTTTGCAGGGCCTTAATTAATCAGTATGGAAATTTATTATGCTTAGACTCCAAGAGGGTACCTGGAAATGTGGTAAGCAGTCAATTTGCTGAAGCATTGGCCAGAGCATGGGCTGAATTTAACGTTGACAGGTTTGGTATGCTGTAGTCAAATCATGGATATTATACAGTTATTAGCAAATGGGTATTAAGTCTGACATACTTTTTCATGAATTTTTCTCAGTGCTGTAGTTATGATGATTGTTCAACCCGAAGAAATAAATGTGTATGATCAATACTGGCTTGCCAAATATTTGAAGGAATCATATCCTTTTATGATCTTCTCTTGCATTTTTTTTTATAATTGCAAAAACTACAATTTCCTTTCTCCCAAATTCTTGCTTAGCAAAAGACACATAGACTCAGTTGGTCAACCACTTCTCTTTTTTCAATTTTTTTTTTGCTCATATAACTACAATTTCTTGTGTATTGTCTGATTTATAACCTAGAGCTCAGTCGTATCCAAGATCTTTGTTCCTGGTTGGTATGATAAGATTGCTTTAAATGTTGGTAATCTTTGAATACTATATCACAAGTGTTTGATAAATAATAATTATAATTATAATAATTATTATTTATGTTTTATGTAATATAAAAAATTATAAACATCAAACTTGTGTGGCCTTGACAATTATATTACACATGGTGTGACAACTATTAGGAAAACTTTGTCAGAGGTGGAGACTGAAGGCCAGGTTCTCCCAGATGGAAGTCTTGTGGTGTATGTATTCATATATAGATGTAAAATTGATGTCTTATTATTGATTTGTACTTAGCTTGAAGAAATGGCTGCAACCTTTCGGCATTGGTATGTTCATGTTGAAGTTTTTGAAAAATGCAGAGATGGTAGGACAGTTGCTGTGGTGTATTTTAGAGCTGGCTATACACCAAATGATTATCCTTCAGAAGCAGTATGTGTACATTGCAATTGTTTCCACATTTTAACAAAGATTTTTTTTTGCAATGATTCCTCTGACTGAGCACTAAAAATTACCTGAAAAGGAGAAATTTTCTTTGAGCTAGTGCGTAAAATATTAATTTGTTTGAATGCTCTATATTTCATTATATGTTGATATCATACTTCTGTCTACAAATTGGATCGATACTAAAAGAAAATGTGTAATGATTAGTTTTGTTAATGATAGTAGGTTTGAATTCTCCATGACAAGCTTCTGACATATTCTAGGAATGGAGTGCTAGGCTTTTGATTGAACAATCTTCTGCTATAAAGTCTCCTTCAATATCATATCATTTAGTGGGGACCAAGAAGATTCAACAAGAACTAGCGAAACCTAATGTGCTTGAAAGGTGATTCAAATTTCCAGTACCGAAGGGTGGAATGCACTTGAATATTCCTTAGATGTTCAGATGACATTACGAATCTACAATAAATTTATAAATAAATAAATACATTTTTCAGTACCAAAGTGTACTGTTATTGGATTATTACTATACTGTTAATGTAATCTTGAGAAAATTGTTAGTCTTTTATGTAGATTAGAAACCTCATGTTTTTCATGACCGTTATTTATTCGTTCTATAGGTTTCTTGAAAATAAGGAGGAAATTGTGAAACTTCGCAAATGCTTTGCTGGGCTATGGAGCTTGGACGATGAGGAGATTGTGCAGCATGCAATAGAAAAACCTGAGTTGTTTGTCTTGAAGCCTCAACGCGAAGGGGGAGGTTAGTTTTCACAGTAAAACTGTATATTGCTCTTCTGGACATATGTTGATATGCGATTCATATCCAGGGAACAACATCTATGGTCTTGATGTGCGTGAAACACTGATCAGGCTCCAGAAGGAAGGAGGAGATTCCCTTGCAGCCTACATATTGATGCAAAGAATCTTTCCAAAAGCTTCTCTTGCTAATCTGGTTCGTGGTGGTGTTTGCCATGAGGCCCTTGCAATTTCTGAACTTGGAATATATGGAGCCTACTTGCGGTATAACTAATGCTTTGAAACCCAAGACACTAGTGTTCTTCATATGATAGTCGTAGTACAACATTGCTCAATTTCTGATTCCAGGAACAAAGATAAGGTGGTCATGAACGACCGGTGTGGATACTTGGTGCGAACAAAAATTGCTTCATCAGATGAAGGTGGCGTTGTAGCAGGATTCGCTGTTTTGGATAGTTTATACCTCACTGACAAGGTGATACATAATTGATCAACATTTTCTTAGCATTAGTTTGCACACTTCTGAATAGATAAAATATTTTAGAACGACACACTATCTTGATCCAGTGTATAGGTTGTTGTTTAATAGTTTAAACTTTTATTCTTCTCATGGACTATAGTTTGACGAGTGACCAGGTCAAAACCAATCAAACCTTCCATGATGGCTATTTTATCCAATCCCTATTTTGTAGGCTTCTTTGGCCTTTATTCTTAAGAAGTTCTATAGTTAGTTTTTTCCGAAACCATGCCCCTGATAGGTATTGATGGCAGCGTCTTCATATAAAGACTGTCTGGATAATTTTTTTTTCTTATGTTCAAATATCTCCGTTTCCTATGCGCGCACACAAAGTTTCTTTGTTGTCTTGATTTCATTCATCCTTTTTCTACAGGAAAAGTCATGAATTGAACCATTCATTTGGTTGCTTATTGTAGTGAGACAATAAAAGGAACAGCAGCTACAAAATTCAGCGAGGATTGATGTTGTGTATTTATCCAACAAAAGAAGCTGCGGACTTTGCAAGCTATAGCCATTATATTGTGGCATGCACCAGTGTCACAGTGTTTCGCAGTTCTTCTGTACATTCTAATGGGGCAAAGAATAAATCCATCATGTGTAGATTACCATATGCAATAAATCCTTGAAAAGAGATGGAGTGCAAGACAGTTGTGCATCGCTACGGCTTTAACTATTTGTGTGCAGAGTGAAGTAGATATGGGGGTTAAAATGGTCCTATTTACGAAACAAGGTTTATGTATGAGCCGAAAGGTACCACGGGGTGTGCACGGTGGCCCTTTTTTTCCCCCTCATTCGTCGGTTTCGTAATTACAAATGTATCACTGGGTGTGCACTGCCTATTTCTCATGTTTCTCATGTGTTGCAATATTTGTGGTTACATCTAGCCGATTAGCCCTTTCCGAAAATGTATTGGGCCTGGTTGTCCCAATTTGAGCCATGGGTTGCCCTATACTCCCCTCGTTCTTTTTTGTTTGACATTTTTGACATTTGGATTTGTTTTTGACCATTCGTCTTATTCAAATTTTTTTTTTGTAAATATCATTTATTTTGTTGTGATTTGTTTTATCAATAGAGGTACTTTAAACATGGTTTATTTTTTTGCATATTTGCATTAAATTTTTGAATAAGACGAATGGTAAAAAACATATCGAAAAATCAAAGGCGTCAAACAAAAAAAAAACGGAGGGAGTACTATAATAGAGGCTGCCATATGGATTGGGCCAGGTGGCTTGTATCGTTTAACGAACTAGCTCGATCTGGTTCTCCCAAGTGAATCGCAAGTTTCTGTAGTGGCACCTATATGATTTTCCTGAAACGTTATCTACCCCCAAAATAAGAGCGGATTCTTCCACGTCAACAATGTTTCCTATTCCATATACTAAAATAGAGAAATTCTCTCCATTTTCTTATATATAGGGATTCTCTCTCTTTTTCCTGTACAATTCAAACACTGTTGGAGATGGGAGAAATATAGTGAGAGTTTTTTTTTTAAAAAAAACTATATATGAGTCAATTGGGTTTTTTATACATGCCATTGTAAAGTTCGTTTTTTCAAATTTACCATTACAAAACACATATTGTTATAAATGCATTATTTTGCAAATATCTATCACAGATGCCATTATGTGGTTTTTCGAAGCATTTACGATGTATACAAAACTAAAATACGATCAAAATACGCTTATGACGTATGGACCCCGAGTGTCATCCTCCCATATTCTTCTTCCTCCACCTTCTTCTTCTTCACACCTCCCACCTTCTTCTTCTTCCTCCCACCTTTGGAGGAAAAGCTCGCCAGCGAAGCCGCTGCCCGGCCGCTGCCGCTGCGAGCTCCGCCGCCACCACCGCACAGCTCCTCCTCCGCCGCCGCAAGCTCCGTCGTGCGAGTTGGGAGAGATAGGTAGGGGAGGAAAGAAAAAGAAGAAAAAGAAGAAGGTAGAGGATGACATGTGGGCCCACATATCGTCTACGTATTTTCACCGTATTTGCATCTCTTATATGCCAGAAAATCCCAAAAATTATAGAGAATGGCATGGGTGAAATATTGTTGCAAAAAATGGCATGTATAATAATATGCGTTTTGTAATGGCACTAATGCAAAATTTTCTCAAATTTTTAAAGATTCTTCGGCAAAAATGCATAAAACCCCGAAAGCACCAGGGCTCCTGACGGCCACAGAAATGGGGAGTGTACCAGCTGCTTCCGCGGCTGCCCGTGGGCCCCACTTCTCCGGCGGCTTGCTCCCCCTCGTCCTGCTTATCGCCGCCGCCGCCGCCGCCGCCACCTTCCTCCCCGTAGCCGAACCATCCTGCCCGCGAGGTCTCTCCTATGCTCGTCTTCCTTTTTTTTCCTTCCCATTTCTCTCGGGTCTCTTCAAACTTCCAAACCTAAAATTTCTACTCCCCAATACGAGATGTCTACAGGCCGTAGAGCTGACAGGAGCAGTAATTTTAAGATAACGAACAGATTTTGTGCCGGTTCTGTGTTAAATTAGCGCCAAAAATGTCTTCTTTTTCATCTAGCAAGTGGCAGAAATGTTAGCAGGTGCTAACTGTAGCTATTGTATCCAGATAGTTCACTGGTGAAAGACGTAAACCAAATGTACCAAAGCAATTATGGAAGGGAAGGATTCTCGCATGTAACCGTCGCCGGCGCGCTAGCTCACGGGATGAAGGAGGTGAGGAATGCCGCCCATGAAACCAAATTGTGTTATTAGTATTTACTCATTCAGAGTACATGTGAACCTGTGCGGATGTTAGTTGGATCGTATTTATGAATTTTGAAACACTTTCCTTTAGGTGGAGGTGTGGCTTCAGACATTTTCGCCTGGCCAAAGGACGCCGATCCACAGGCACTCATGCGAGGAGGTCTTTGTTGTCCTCAAAGGGAGAGGCACACTCTTGATGGGTTCGAGCTCACTGAAGTACCCAGGGCAGCCTCTGGAGATTCCTGTATTTCAGAATAGCACATTCTCGGTTCCTGTAAACGATCCTCACCAGGTAAAGAAAAAGGAGGGTTAAGATGATGTATTTACTGCATGTGATACCTCCTGTAATTTGCAAGGCTCTGCTGAATTTATGTTACAATACCTAGACTAGATTTTCAAGTTCATGTTGAATTCATTTTGGTGGGATGGGGAATTAATTTGCATGTTAGTGTTTACATCGTATTTCTCTTGATTGCAGGTTTGGAATTCTGATGAGCACGAAGATTTGCAAGTCCTCGTGATCATATCACGTCCACCTATCAAGATGTATGTGTATCTCTGTATTGACAACAGAAATTGGATTGGTTTGTCCATACTGATTGGGTAATGTGTGTGTGAGTGTGATACACAGAATGTTCTCAAAACCATTTTGATCCAAAAACACTGCCTGTGCGGTTCTGAAATAACCCGGGTTCCATGGGGAAAAAGGCTAAAGTTTTTTGGATTTTGTAAAGGTTTGCTTTTTAAAACCTAATGTATGGCATTTAAGATAGAACCTAAAAATAGCATTAATACATATATGGTACTCCAAAAATGAGGAAAAATTGGTCTGGACTGGTTTAACTGAAATTCAGCCAGTTTTCTCTGGTTTACCAAACCCTGGTTGTACGTATATACTATGAACATTTTCCAGTTTTACTAAGTTTCTCTTATGGTCTCCATCTTATTTAAGCCTCGCTTACAGTAAAGAGTTCTTCTCGTAGCTTTCTAGCCATTCTTGACAACGTTGTGTTTTGCGGAACGACCAAACTTGATTAACAGAGAGGGCAAAAGACAGTTACCTTTGCTATTGAATTTAATTACCTGGTAGAATACAGCCTGTGCCCCTAGTATCAGATGTGTTACTGTTTATTTAATATATGAGATTTCCTTGTCAATACTAGCAGTAGGCACCCAAGGACAGTAAATCTAAAAAAGTACATGCCGATCAGAAAAATTTAAATATTAATTGCATATGGATCATGCATATATGAGTAATACGGAGTATTTTTTATGTTTGGGGATATTTCTTGTTTCAGATTTACATATGACGATTGGAGTATGCCTCATACAGCAGCAAAACTGAAGTTCCCCTACTTCTGGGATGAGGACTGCTTACCAGCACCTAAAGATGAACTCTAGGTTCAGAAGTGTCTATCAGAGGCTTCATTCAAGGTACTGCTAGATTGTGATCCAAATTTGCTACAACACTATTGCCTGCTCCCTAATATACAGGTCTGCAATGTACTTTTTTGCTGAACAACATTTTTGCCTTGGCTTATGTACTTGAGAACTGCTGCAATAATAACCTGTATATAATATTTCCAGATATTGCATTCCGCTTTATTCTAGATCGCAAACATTTCTGATCTCCTTGAGGTGTCATTGTTATTTGCATGTTAAAATATTCATGCAGCCAGTTTCATGCCATGTTCTGATCAAAATTCATACTTATCCTAAACCTCCAGTGTTATGATTAACATGATTGAATTTTAGTCTTATAATTTGAATGAAAGGGTAGGACGCAAACTGCTAATTCATGTGAAATTTGTCTAGCCATTCTAGTTTGTAATTGTATTCAATTAGCGAGTATTGTCATATATAACCAAAGAAAAGAACCGTATATTCCAAGCATACTCTATGGAGGCAATTTGAATGTGAGGTTGAGGCAGCAACAGAATAAGGGTGGTTGAGTGGTTGTAGTTCAATTTTCCTGCTAATATGTCAGACATTTGCGCAGTAGTTTTTACTTGTTAGTATTAAAACAAGGAAAAAGTCTTTTTTGGTCCCTAAACTGAACTCTGGTCCTCATTCCGTTTTGGCTCCTAAAAACCAAAACTGGGTAAACTCGATCTCTCGAATAAGGTCACAAATGACCCCTTGACCAGTTAAAGAGTGGATTTGGGTGACTTGACTGGCATTTGGCACGACATGGTAGTTTTTGTTGATGTGGGGTCCAACGTGTCACCTCCCATCTCTCCTCTTCCTCAGCCTCTCTTTCTCTCCCCTACCTACCGCCAGTGCTATCCCTCTCTGCATCGCTTCACCTCCCGCCATCCTCCACGTCCTGCCTCACTGCCGTGATCCCAAGCCCCGCCCTCCTCACCTTTCCTTGTCATCCCTGCCCTGTCTCGCTGTCGTTCTTCTCCCTGTTCTTGCAACTCTCTCTGTGCCGATGCAAAGCCTCCCCATTAGTGTCACCTTCTATCCCCTCCTTGTTGAGCTGTCCCCTTTTTTCGTCATTGTGCCATGGTAAAAACGTGCTGTGAAAATCCTCTGATTCACCTTGTTCTTTCACATCCCATCTCACCACTGTCTATCATCGAAGCTCCCTGACCCATGATGACCATCACTGGAGAACCGCTGATAAGCCCAAATTTCAGTTTTGTCCCCATGTCGGCATCGCTGTTCCTTTAAATTCATTGCGCCTGATCATGTCAGCATTGAATTGAAGCCTCCTCAAGCCTCCACAGTCACCGTAGAATCCAGTGGGTAATGAGCCGCTTTTTTTCTGTCACTGTAACTGCCACTAATGCAGACCTTCGCCTCTCTTGCTCAGCATGCCACAGGCCAGCCTGACCAAGTTAAAATTACCATTAACTTCTCCATGTTGTGTATATACTCCAACGATTATCCTTTCACACACCAAGCCATTGGACACTTGTTGTCATTGCCATTGTCACGAGCTTGAGTGCTGTGGACAATCGCTATGGTCGCACCCGAGCAAAGGGCAGGGGATGGCAGTATGGCACAGAGGGACATAGCTGAGGGATGTTGTGCTTGGGAGGGCAACTGTTAGGGGAACACAGCAAAAGGAGTGTCACCAATGAGCAGGGGAACAATATGGAGTGCCGCCTATGAGCAGCGGGTGGACATGGTGGCAACAGGCAAGCCGCAATGTGGAAGAAGAAAAAGGCATGGAGGATAAACGATTTGTTAAGTACCAATAAGTATTAGGTTAATATAATTATTAGTATGACATGGGTCCGAGAAAATTAGTAACTTCATTCAAACCGAATTTTAGATATGAGCACATAGCCTACCACGTTCAACTGCACATTACCCAAAATACCGCAGGAGCTGCCATATTACCAAGAACGCACAAACCTGCGCAAACCGGTCAAAGGACATTTTCAGCACTTAAGGGACCACGGTTACCCAGTTTTTTGTTTCAAAGAACAAAATGGTACAACGTCAATAGTTCCTAGACCAAAAGAGGACTTTTTCCGTAGAATAATATGAACCAGGTGGATCAGAGTTTCGAAAAAAAAACATTTCAGGAAATCCTGTTCAGGGCTGATTGAAACCCACTGTGTTTTTCTTCTCATGTTTTTGCAAGCTGCAACTAGTAATGCTAAGCAGGGACAATGCTTGCTCTGTAACTGATGATAGCTGTACCAGACCAAATAGCTAAATTAGTTTCATGAAATTTTCAAGATCAACATCCATAACAATTGCCAGATGGAATCCAAAGACAGGTAACATCAATGTGCTGATGGATCCACAGATTGTCAAGCGCTGTTCTGCCTTTCCAAAAAGTGAGCTGCGGATCAAATTTAAGTGCTGAATTTGCAAGTAGCATATAATTGTTGCTCCATTATTCATTGTACTGCCTTAGAATATTTGCAATGTAATTTTGGAAGGTCTAAAAAAAACTTTTGCCAAGGATAGAAACAGTACTCACAACAATGGATATTACCCCATCCCCTAATTTATGAGCATCACCAACCCCGACCTAATTTAGGTCGATCCAATCACCACTTACACCTTCCTTTTCACTATTTATCTACATTTCCCTCTCTTCTATTTTATTTGCTACAGTATTAGGAGGGCCTAAGTTAGACCCCCATTGGTCATGCCTCCCAAACATACCCATCCCATCAGAATCTACATAAATGCATGTATGAATTTGGAAGAAACAAGAAACATAATACACTATTTCAAGAAACATATGGTGGAGATCACAAGTTCAATTCCCGTGGAACAGATCTAGTGAAGAAATTATTCAAAAACAAATCGCATTGGCCTGACAAACAAAATTGAGGAAAGAGACATCATTTCACTAAGGAAATACTGGAACCTCTCCTTGGATTCTAGGAGCTATAAAAGTTCAGAAATTGAAGTAACAGTTCTTCCAGAACAGCAATCGTGGGGGATCATCTGTTCATGATTAACCCCAGAGCTGATCTCCTTAAAACCCTTCTGCATAATCATCTCTAAGAATCTACCACAGCCCTCCACCCAGATTCCCTTTGCCACTCTTGAGACTCTCATCTGATCCACCTTCCTTCTTACCATGGTTAGTATTCCCATGACCCTCAAAATCCTTCTTGTCATTGCCCTCCACACAGATCTCATCTGCGTCGTCAAATGGACGCTTAAGGGACAATCTAAGTTGTCCATCTGTGCGGGATGCATGGAATGGAAAAGGCGGGTCAGCCCATACCTGCGTTATCATCAACCTCCCATCACGCTTCTCCGACACCATGCGCTTTCCCCGCCATGGCATCACCGGAGGTAGGGGTCGTCGTGGCTCCTCTTGTAAACTTCTCTTCTCCCTCGCATGGGGGAGTGCTTGCTCCGGCTTTGACTTCTCAAACAGTAGCATATCCACCTCGTCGATAGCGTGCCCGTTGCTGCTTTCAACACCGAGCACCTCGCTGCACATCACCAGCGACTCCATGGATAGAGGCATTGCAAAGGTGCTAGGCTTCTCTTGTTCTTTGAGAGAGCCTAGAGCTCTTGCTATGCTGGGTGCTGTGGGTAGAGTAGCCAAGGAGATCACCTAGTTATATAGGCAGCAAAGGGTTTGCCAGTGCCTGGGGCTATCAAGTAACGGACAATTCTGATCATTGGGTTGGTTAGCATCCGATGGTTAAAGTTTAGCTCTCTCTGTGTAGTCCAATTGCCAGTGACTGCATGGTGCAACGTTCTACAGCTGTGCTTAGCTATCTTCTTCTAGGATGGCGCTGCTCCTGGAGTGTCATGCGATCCTTATGCATGGGAGCACGACATGGTGTCCCCACATTGTAGCAACGGAAAGTGCCGCCTACTGTTGCTAGTGCGCACGCTGGGACATGTGAGTTCCAGATTATACGGGGCTGGAGATGGCACGTAGGATGCACATCACATGCCTTGAAGGAGCAAAGGCATGATTCCCTCGATTAATCTGAGCCATCGAATTGAATTTTGATGAGTGAAATCGAGCTACAGTAGAGCATTAGTAATTACCAGAGCATTGAGAGTGTTCTATATTATGGCAATAGCATAGGTATTGTACCATTTAATCTAGACTGACTGTTTTTGATCTAATAACTAAGATCTAAAGAAAAGCATCATGTTGTATCAGCCTCCACCATTTCTTTTCTGAGGCAGAAAATCCTGATCCAAGCAAATATATGGCATGCCATAACTAGCTTCCATGGCTGACTGGTGGGGTTAAAACAGTGGGAGATAGCTGTCCTATAGTGGAGATAGTAGCTAGTGGCACAAATCTTAAAATATCACCATCCATGTACAAACGGAAAGTGCCACGGCGGTTGCTAGTGAGCTAGAGATGGCAAGTAAGATGTACATCATCTACCTTGGAAGGAGGAAATCGAAGGTATGATGCATTGGTTTATCAGAGCCATTGAATTGTATTCGGACACATGAGACCGAGCTAAAAGTTCTAGTAAGTAATGTAGCATTAAATGTGTTTCATACTATAGCATAGATACCATAGAAAATTGATTTAGACTCTGTTTAAATCAAATTATCTAGATCGGGATGAAACACATCATTCTATACAACCTCCACCTTTTCTTTTAGGAGGCTCGGATTCAGCTTTCATAGTTCTGGCAGGGTTAAACAACAGGAACTGGCTGTCCTATAGCAGATGGTAGCAACATGAATCTTAAAACATTGTCATCCATGTAGCAATAGAAAGTTCCATGACGGTTGCTAGTATGTTTGATAGGGCATGGAGCTACAGATAGTAAGTAGGATGTGCATCATCTACTGATACTGTTTAAAGTAAACTGTAAGATAAGTATCATAGCTGTCAATGTAAACCATCAGTTTTTCTATGTAACATTCCAGAATTTCCATCACCGGTATAATTTTTTAGAAGCATTATTTATGAATTTTGGGTTATTTTTAAAAAATTAAGCATTAAATATACATTTTCTTAGCATAGTTGTGGTTGCTGCCTGCTCATCATATTTTCCAAAAATGCCTTTTTGATGAGCTTTTTTTAAAAAAAACTACTGTGGTTATTGAAAATAAATTAGTTTTCTGCAAAATAATACTTAGAATAATTGACATATCTTGATTTCAAGTCTTTGTGGAGTACAATTTATCCCTAGTTTCCTACTAACACTTCGCATTGTTGTACACAATCAGATAACCTGGAGGAAGGACCAGTGTATGGCTACAACTATGCTGCGAGTGTCCGCGAAGGTGGCGATTGTTAGGGTTTGATCTCTAGCCGATTGTCTGTGCTGTGGACTGTGGTTCGGCTAAGGCACACTTGTTAGACTTTGGTGTCTTAACATGACTCCTTTCATTATTTCCACTCTCCGCTGCTGACCCTTAATTTGTTATATGAATCCTTTGGTGGGTCAGCCCCCATGTGGTATTATATTCGTCACATAAGGCATATATGTTCATACTTCTTAATTTGCTACCTCTATGCTAAATTATGGATATGATACGATGTTAATGTTTTAAGTGCGTGTTACTGTGTGCTAGAACTTATCACGTGTGTTAGTTGAACAGGTGGGAATATCCGTTGAATCACTGAAAATATTTTACTTGGAGAGCTTCCTTGTGCAGCTTTGAGAGGACGGAGTGATTCGACCAGCTTTGAGGGCTGATTACCGGTTGAAAAATTTCAGGGAAAAAATGGTTTAGAATGCAAATCGTTTCAATCTTACCGCAATGCATTTTCTCAGTGGTTATGAAATTTTAGTGATGGCAGATAACAAGTTACTCTTATGGCTTTTCAAAACCAAGGACAACAATTTCACGTATTTGTTTATCAGAGTTCGGAACAATCCATACTACGAACAGAATCCAGATCCTCTGACTTTGAGAACCCATTGACATGTGGGCCACAGTACCACATGGGCCCACATGTCAGTGACTCAAAGTCAGGTGACTTAAAGTCAGAGGATTTGCTTCCCCTACGAACAATAACTGAGCTAAGCATCAACCACAATTGGCTTCAAAATCTTATGAAGCATGGCTACCCAAAAAAAAAAAGAAGGAAAAACAACAGCAGCAGCTTATATTCACTAAACTCGGTATGTTTTAATGACCGAATTTGTGAAGATACGTCCAATGAACTGAGGATGTTGCAATGTATTACTGTATTTCACAAATCCAAAGATGGTTCACAAACAACTCTTCCAAGCACGTTACAAACTTCAGTTTGCATGGTTGCCGTCATGCAAGATTCCAGGTCACATCATGTTTGCATGCTTCCCATTGTACAAGACTGAACTTACTAGTTTCCATGTTGATCATATGTTGTGTTGTTGGGGGCTCTGTTCACAGTCACCAGCTCAAACACAATGTTTCTTGATGATGTGCTCCTGCCAAATAAATACATAAATTGTTCACAAGACGAGATGGATACTACGTTGTAGCATCTGCTATTGTACATGAAGCTATGTTCTGTGTCACACTATCAGCAAACAATGCATTGTTAAGAACCAACAATGCCAAGCCTGATTGTATTTGATATTTTGATCACTCAGGCCAAAAGAAGGGGGTGGAGACGTTGAGTACAATGGAACTCTTTCTACATGTCCGATTTTCATGTATTCAATCTATATTTTTTTTAAAAAAAAAACTTCAAACAGCCGCCCCCTTTGCTTCGCGGTTTTGTTTGGTTCGGTTTGATTGACCTAAAAACTAAGAACTATAAAATAACAATATAAAGATATTAGAAAATTATGTAAAAAATTTTTAAGATCTTTAAGAAATCTCTACAAAGCTCCAAAAAATTATTCTAAAATATTAAACCAAATAGTCTGTAAAAAACAAATTTTGATCCAACCATATCGAATCAAACAAAACCATGAACCAAAGAGATAAACCGTGAAAATG
This sequence comes from Raddia distichophylla, assembly GCA_005191435.1. Classification (NCBI taxonomy): domain Eukaryota; kingdom Viridiplantae; phylum Streptophyta; class Magnoliopsida; order Poales; family Poaceae; genus Raddia; species Raddia distichophylla. The sequence continues at coordinate 672,388 of SPJY01013647.1, forward strand.
CCCGGCCAACGGTTGGCTTGAGGTGTCATTATGCGGCTTTTCGTTATTTTCTGTCTACAAGAAAATCCTTCGCCACGTGGCAGATTCTCGGTGCGGCGCAGGACGAGATAAGCCTCCAGCTCATCCCAGCCGTCCATCCGTTGCCATTTCAAATTCCCTCGTCCCGCAACGGTCGCGTGAAAATGCCCGGCCAACGGTTGGCTTGAGGTGTCATTATGCGGCTTTTCGTTATTTTCTGTCTACAAGAAAATCCTTCGCCACGTGGCAGATTCTCGGTGCGGCGCATGGCCACGACCGCTCCTTCAAAAAAAAAGGAAAATAATTTGCGGCGCAGGACGAGATAAGCCTCCAGCGCATCCCAGCCGTCCATCCGTTGCCATTTCAAATTCCCCCGTCCCGCAACGGTCGCCTCCTAGCATTCCGCACCCACTGTTACTGACCTCACTGACTTGTGGGCCAATTGGAAAATGCGGGGCCACCGCTCAGTGTGACGCTCTCGGCTCATAAATCCGGCGCCGAAGCCCGTGCCATTTCAGCCACTCGCGAACCCTAGGAGAGAGAGCCATGGCCAAGAAGAAGTCGTCACACGCCGCCGCCGCCGCCGCGGCCAACGGCAACGGCCACCATGCGGCGGCGCCGCCACCGGGGAAGGCGGACGTGTATGCGGCGGAGGAGAGGCGGGACTCGTCGCCGGAGCGGGACCGGAAGGCGGAGCAGCTCAAGACGCTCAACTCCATGCTCCTCAAGGAGGCGGCGGAGCGGCGCGGCCAGGTGGCAGCGCTCACCGCGCGGCTCGACGAGATCTCCGCCGACGACGCGGCTCTCGCCGCCGCGGAGAGCGCCGTGGCCCTCGCGGCCCTCGCCGCGCCCCTTCGCGCCGCCGCCGACGAGGTGTCGGCCCTCCGCGCCCGCCTCGCCGCCGTCCAGGAGTCCCTCCGCATCGCGGAGTTCAAGGCGGCGCTCGAGGCCCACGCCAAAGACGAGGCCAACGGTTGTCTTGAGGCGGCCACCGGTGAAAATGCCCGGCTCATGAAGCTTCTCCAGGAGAAGGAAGTGGAAGTGGCCTCCATGTTCAACAAGCTATCGAGCCTGGAGGGCATGGTGAAGGAATTAGAGAGGAACAACTCCGATATGTTCAGTGAAAATGGCGAACTGACGAAGCAATGGGGGCAGATGAAGGAGGCGTTTCAGGTAGCATCACGCCAGAAGACCGAGCTTGAGGAGTATTTGCAGGATTTCAAGCAAGCAGCAGAGGTGTACCGAGTTGAAATGGAGGACAAGTTGAAGGCCAGGATTGAGGATTTGAAGGTTTTGGTGGCCAAGAACGTGGAGATGGATGCGAGGGTTGCGTGTTTGGAGGCAGACCTTGCAGCAGCTATGGATGAAAAGGGGGATTTAGAGTCTGAGGTTGCGGCGAAGAGGAAGGAGATTGATTTGGTAAAGAGCAAAAATGATAAGCTTCAATTGGAGGTTATGGCAGCAGAGAAGAAATATAGTGCGTCTGTAGCAGAGGTTGAGAGGCTCAGGATGGAATTGAGTGAGTTGGTGAAGGCAAAGGAGGTGGCTGCTAAGCTATTTGATGCTGAGAAGACCAAAATCATGAGGGCATTGGAGGCCACCAAGAGCATGATGATGGAAATCCAGGTGGACAAGGAAGCGGCAGAGGAAGCGGCCTTTGAGAAAGGTGCTCAGACAGGTAAGCTGAGGACAGAATTGGAGGATCTCAATGTTTCCATGTTGCAGCTCCAAGCATCCTGCAATGAACTTGATGCCAAGCGTTTGCGCCTGCATAACGAAAAGAATTCTGTTCAGAAAGCGCTTGATATCGAGAAGGCTGAAGCAGGGAAGCTTAGGCTGAAAATTGAGACACTTGAAAACTGCAATGGTAAGATGGACAATGAGATTGGGGAGCTCAAGGTGGCATTGGAAGAAAAGAAGGGGAAAATTATTGTCCTTACCGACGAGATTGAGCTGCTGCAACTCGCAGTTGCTGAAGCTCAGAAGAGGAAGAAGGGCGGCATTTGGGCGTGGCTGTACTGCGCGACGACAACCATGGTGGCTGCCATCTCCTTCATCTATGCCACAAGGTCCCGCTGAAGGATTGCCCTTTTCTTTTACTATGTTCTGTGCTCTGTTTACAAGCTTATCAATATGCAACTCGAAACTATCAGGTTGCTAATTTTGTTGTGTTGCTACATGATACATCATGATGAATCAGATGGCAATGGAATCTAGTGAAACTTTTCCTTTCGTAATGGTATTTGTAGTCATCATCTTGCATTCATTTGCATAAGTCTTTATCTCTTATTCTGTGGTATGACTTGCAGATTGTTGGGTATGACTAGTCTCGGTAATCATCCAGGAATCTGTAAATTTCTTGTTGATTTTCTTACTCGATAGTTTATTCCTATCAAAAAATGCATGATGCTTTCTTACAAAGCTGTTAGGTAATCAGCATGTCAAGTTGTCTACCACAATGGTAATCACTAATCAACACGGAGTTGTCACGTCTTGTTTGATCTGCTAGTATGGATTGGCATGTCTTTGTTTACATAATTGCACTGTGAACAAAGATTAAGTCATCACATAAGATGTGGCGAACCCCAATTTATAAATTGATGATTGTGTCTGACAGTTTTAGTGTATGACGGTATGAGGTAAGTCATCACACAACAAAATGATGGGGTGATGCCCAATCAACAATTCGGAGATGATTCATGATTGTCTGATTGCATTAGCATATGATTTACTCCTGTTGCCTTCCACAGAAGCATATTACTATAGTACAATGGAGATGAACTGATGATATATTAATCGTAACATCTTCCGTTGAGTTGCTATAGTTGTCCAGCGTCTGTGTCCAATGATAGATTTAAGTCAAAATATGGTTCAGGTATGTTAACCCATGATATTTGGTAGATAGCAATACCTATTTCACAATATAACTGGAAATAAATTATACCATCTTTGCAGTGGCATTTTTTCAATTAACATTTTAGAGTGGCGTATCATCAATTTTCCTACAAATGGGGAACAGTTGATATTACCGTAGAGACAAAGGGTTCTTAGTATTACAAGGAATTTGTCTCTTTTAAGTTGCATGCCTCTTCTGTTGTTATTGATCAATGATCATTGTTGTTGTACTGACTATGGGACTTGGGAGTACATCAGAATAATTGTAGGAAGACTAATTGCAGAAAGTGGGTTGAGGAAAGACCTAAAACTCTTTTTTTGCGATAAAAGATGGAACAAAACACAGAATACAGAGTAACTCTGTGTTTTGACTCACCTGCCGAGGATTTGCACCTTCCATTAGATTTTAACAAATCATTGCCTTGAGGAATTTACAACTTGGTTTCTCAACTTGGGAGTGTGATCTTGATGGTACACGCATGTGCTTGCCAGTTGAACAACTTCCAGAAAATACACATCACCACGTTTCTGTTCTGCATTGCTATTTACCAAGTGATGCATCAGCCGGGTGCTTTGTACCACGCATCATGCAACAAAGTGTGAAACATTCATTTATATTTTGTTATTTGTTGTGTTGTAAGATTACGCCCATGCCTATGCCCATTCGGATAATGTTTCATATCAGATCCTCAAAAAACATGAGAATGTTTAGGTTGGGGTTACGTAAGCATCTTCTATCCCAGGCCCAGATTGGGTACGTAGAGCACAAGATAGTAGCACATTGCAGGCTCTGTTCACAAGAATAACTTTTGAATTTGCCAAAACAGCACATTGCTGGTTCTGTTCACAGAAATTCTAAGCCCTTCCTGACAAGCTCTGATGCTCATCCTTTGAATTTACTATGAGAATTGAGCATGTCACGCCTGCCTGCCCATCATTTTCAAATAGCAAACGAGTCTTACTGATAAAACCATGATCGTTTCAAATAAGAAAGCCTGACAGCGCTAGGCAAATCAATAGTGACATCCACAAGGCAAAAGGCAAATAAATCACTAATAATACTCAAATACTAACATTAAGGAATTTGAAATGGCTTTGGATATCAATCAATTCAACAAAGCGCAAGAATATCAATGGCATGCACCAAATAGAGCATTTACAAATAGCATTAACACCAAGGTATAGCAACGTTTCATTCCATATATTCCATTGATCCCTTCCAAAGTTCAAACATCGTCACACCCATCGGATCGACCCAAAAACAAAACATAAATCAACAAGAAGCTAACCTAATCACCTACAGCAAGAGATATACTAGTAATAGGAGACCACAAATCAAGCGCAGATGGAAGTGTGCTTGTGATCTAGGGTTCGACCCGGAGGCGGCCTAGAACTCCTGGGAGGCGGAGCCGATGTCGGCCTTGTCCTTGCCGGCCTTCTTGGGGAGCAGCGTCTGGTGGATGTTGGGCAGCACCCCGCCGGCGGCGATGGTGACGGCGCCCAGCAGCCGGCTCAGCTCCTCGTCGTTGCGCACCGCCAGCTGGATGTGCCGCGGCACGATCCGGTTCTTCTTGTTGTCCCGCGCCGCGTTCCCGGCGAGCTCCAGCACCTGACCCAGAATCCAATCCGCCATCAGATTGAGGTAAAAAAAAATTTGGGAGATAAATGCAAGGGGAGAAGGAGAGGATTGGGAGAAGGGTTACCTCGGCGGCGAGGTACTCGAGGACGGCGGAGAGGTAGACGGGGGCGCCGGCGCCGACGCGCTCGGCGTACTTGCCGGTCTTGAGGTACCTGGCGATGCGGCCGACGGGGAACTGCAGCCCCGCCTTGGACGACCGGGACACGGACTTGGCGCCCTTCGACTTGCCCCTCCCGCTCATCTCCGGTTGCACAGGGAGGCGACGCGCGCTGATCTGTAGGTCGACGGAGAGATGGCCGGAGTGGATGCACTTGCGGAGGCGCGGCGGCGGTGGTGCGGAAACGATGAAGGCAAAGGCGCGGGGGGGCGATGCTTTATATAGAGTGGGAAGCGGCGCGTGATTGGTGGGGAGGGTGATGGCGCGGATCGGTGACGTGGACGCTCCGATGCCGTCCGATCGGACGCCGGCCAGGGCGCTCGCGCGGGGGCGTCGAAATTTTTTCGCGTTCGCGCGGGTTCGGGTTCGGAGGGAGGCGGAATTTGGAGGGAGGGAAGAAAGTGGGCCCATCTACATGTGGGCCTTGTAGTACTTCTCACCTATGGTGTCCCCACCTGTCATCGAAAGCAGCATTTTTTTGTTTTAAGCGATTTTAGTTTTTTATTAAGTGACTTAGTCCTTGTTCTTTTCAGCATATCATGCCGTTGCGTAGTACTGTAGCAATTTTTTTATTTTTATATAGCCTATATGTTATGATAATTTGTAGCGATTTTTTCGTGACTTTTAGTAGTCTTTTCAAAGATCGTAACACTATTTTTTAATTATTTTTTAAAATCTTTAGACCTCATTTTGAGGGGTTTTCAAATTTGCTACAGTTATACGCCAACGCAACGATACGCTGAAAAGAACATGGCCTTACTCTAACGGAGGGAGAGTTTCGGGTTGTTTCCTCGTTTAGTCCTGGGTGCGGAAAAAACAGAGCGCCAAATTTCGGGAATGAGGGAAGGACATTTTTTTTCCCACGCACTTGGCAAGCTCGCATTTTTCGCATCAATAATAAAAATTTAAATCAACTTATACCCTATTTTGTTGAGCTTATTTAGCTTATTTATACCCTATTTATTTACCATTATTTAAAATATAAATAATTTGTCTTTTTTCAAGTGATCCTTTTTATCTCGATATATCTAAAAATTAATCAAACATAGAGTATCGTGCTCTCGAGACCATCTCAGAAAAGCTCTAATAATTAGGAGATAAGTCAAATAAGATAAGTTAGTGAGAACAGACCCCTAAACATATATTGATCATTATTTATTACTGTCTGCTAACGTGGTTGGTTTACAAGATGATAGATACATGGTTCAGACATTTGGTTGGTGGAATAGTATGATTTCTTGTCTATGTGTTTGGTTGATAAGGTGAGGATGTATGAAATGGTACATGATGGTTCGGATTTAGAGAATTGTCGACGGTTGAGATATCGATCCCAAGTCGATTAAAGGTTCTTGGAAGATGAGATAGGAGACACGCCGAACAACACGAACAGCAACCAGCGATGAACAGGGAGACAGGGGTTTTTATCCTGGTTCAGGCCTTTCGGGAGAGAAAACAGCCCTACGTCCAGCCTTTCTTATATATCAAAGAAGATTACAAGAGATGGCTCGACGAGACGAACAAGTCTCGGCGAGTAGTATGCGACAAAGTAATATTGGATGCCAGATCAGATGATGGCTTGACCCCTAAACACGCCATAGGGGCCTTGTTTATATAGTGCAGAGCAAACCGACCTACCGAGGGAATATCGGGCCGGGCTAACTACGAGATCACAATGAACTCGACACCGGATAACCCTAATTTTGCATTTAGGGTAAAAACCGTCTGAAAACCGCGGCTAACCGCGGTTAACCGGCTCCGCGCAGTACACGGTTCGGAGCTTCTCCGAGGTTTTGTAAACCCTGGGTACATTTCGGGTGCTAGGGAAGGACATTTTTTCCCACGCACTTGGCAATCTCGCATTTTTCGCATCAATATTAAAAATTTAAACTAGCTTATACCCTACTACCTCCGATCACAAAAAAATTATGCAAATATCATTTATTTTGTTATGATTTACTTTATTATTAAATGTATTTTTAAGTATGACTCATATTTTTACATATATGAACTAAAATTTGAATAAGACGAATGGTCAAAGGTGTGTTCAAAAGTCAACATCGACTTCTTTTTATGACCGGAGGGAGTATTTCAATATTTTGTGGAGCTTATTTAACTTATTTATACCCTATTTACTTATCTTTATTTAAACTATAAATAATTTGGTTTTTCTTCTGGTCATCCTTTTTATATCGATGTATCTAAAAACAAATTAAACAAAGAGTACAGTGCTCTCGAGACAATCTCAGAAAGCTCTAAAAATTAGGTTATAAGTCAAATAGGATAAGTCAATGAGAACATGTCCCTAAACATACTGATCGTTATTAATTACTGCTGCTAACGTGGTTGGTTGTATATAAGATAATACAATACATGGTTTAGACGTTTGTTTGTGGAATAGTATGATGTTTCTTTATCTATGTGTTTGGTTGGCCAGGTGTGGTTGTATGGAATGATTCATGATATTTCAGATTTAGAGAATATTATCTATTTATGCCGTAAGACGTGGTTTAGTTGTTTTGAAAGAAAATGGCGGTGAGATAAGTCAAAATCAATTGCGATTTGTTTTTGTACATTTTTAGGAGCCTGCGAACCAGCAAAGCTCTTTTAGTTTTAGATTGGGCCGTGCTGGAGAGAACAGAGCTGAACCTTGGTCGGTCCAGCCTATTTCAAGGGCCATGTAATCTGAGGTGATGTAAGTTGTGTACTGGTGTACTGGTCTAGTGGATGAGCAGCCCAGTTCATGGCCCATTTGATCAGATTGACATGAAATTGGGCTAAAATGTCCAGAATTACAATTAGAAAGCTAAAATATTATAATCGTGTCACAACTATGGTTGCACCAAAAGCTCGGACCCGACGAGCCACTCGAACTCAAATTGAGGTCGAAACCTTATTCGAGATGGATTCCGAGCTTGATTTTCTATCGAGCTGAGCTCGAGCAACTTAGTTTAGGCTTGAATGCTCAATTACCAAGCGCATATGATAGGTTAAGTTAATCAATTTTCATGGGTTGTAGGCTATCCATCCGTATCCAAGATCTATGGAAGAGAACATGAAGTGAGGTATGTATATTGATGATTTAATTAGTGATTTTTCAAACGAAGCTTTTAAATCCTTGAAAAGGGTGAAAAAAATAAAATAATGAACGTTTTTCGAGTCAAACCGAGCCGATATTGTGTCCAGCTGAGCTTTTCATTGATCTTTAATTCGAGCCTGATAATGAAAAAAGATTTGATTTTGATCCAGCCCGAGCTTGTACAGACCAGCACAAATACGACTTCAGAAACTTTGAGAAGCTGAACCGTTATTACAAAGCCGGATCATTTGTTTCAAAGAACCGGCTCTTGCTACCAAAGAGCCCAAAGCTTGGCCGATCGGTAAGCCATACAGAACAGAACAGATGAAATTTACTGGATGAAACAGGGAATAATTACACGTATCGAAATAAAACTGGAATGCTTCTATATGATCGGAGGGATTCACTAAATTATACCATCACTAAAACACATAATTTATCAGAATATATATAAAAGAAGAAAGAAAGCTCCACCCATCCATGCATCCATCCTTCGTCAATTGATCAGAAACAGCGATTTAATTTTAACCAATTTTAAAATCAAGCCGCTGCTGAATGATGGCGAAGCGCCGTCACTCACCAGGCGGCCGAGTTGACGGCCCTGCAGTTGGCCCTGATCTGGCCCTGGTCGCCGGTGAGCACGCCGACGCGGCCCAGCTTGCGCACGGCGTTCCTGAACTCGTCGAGGAAGTAGGCCTGCCTGGTGAGGCGGTGGATCATGGCGGCGGAGCGGCGGTCGTCGAGCAGGGCGGCGTCGGAGGTGAAGAGGCCCCGCCCCAGCTTCAGGTTCACGTAGTAGTGGGAGTCGAAGCGGGCGGCGCTGCCGGGGTCGAGCGCCACAGCCGTCGCGTTGTTCGAGGCCGACCCGCACTCGCCGCGGAGCTGCGCCGCGTACGCCGCGTTCAGCGACGGGTCGGCGGTGGGGGCGGCGCCGCCGGTGAAGTTGAAGAGCCGCGCCCCGAAGACGTTGCAGTGCCCGACGCCGATCGTGTGGGCGCCTGCGAGGAACAGAAACGGAAAAAAAAAAAGGCCGAAACGACTGGAGAAATCAGTCTTCAGAGTTCAGATTTAAGCCATAGTATTTTGTAGTCATTTTTGTGAAATTTTAAATGGTTCTTCTCAAAATTCTTTAAAAAAATTTAATAGTTTTTTGGTCTCTCAAAGGTTTGACAGGGTCAACTTTTTTCAATTATAATTCCCAGCTGGTTTTAACTTGAAAAAAAACCCTAAGAAGTAAGAACCAAGAACATGAATGGCATGGCGAGAATGGGCAACCACATTTATAAAACAACAAATAATTGCTACTTTTTCAAAAGACAACAAGCTTATTTTCAAAATTACAAACGCTGGTGGATTCTGCTGAAAAGCTGAGATACCGACACCCTTTAAGGTCATATACAATGGCAAATTGGCAATGCAATCTGTATAACAATGTGCTTATATACACAGATGCTTAACAAAAAAAAAAATGAGCATTTTCACGCCATTAAACACGATTTTTTTCTCCATTAATGCATAGAAGTGTACACATGTATGTTTTCATCAGTGAGCACCTTTCTAATTAAACACGGCCGGATATTGAGTTAAGCATTTCTACCCTCCTACAAGCAGTCAAGCACACAGCCAATGAGCATGTGCTCTACATTAGCACGGTAAAAAGAACCAACTTCTGGCCTAATTGCATGCACAACTCTCAACTAATCACGCGCCTACATCATTAAAATCAAGCATCCTTGGAAGTTCTGTTACCACCTAAAATGCAGGCCAAGCAGACGGTTCACAAGATCAGATCTTATGATGGGGCCATCTTTTATAGATCGATCGCCACAGGATGAAAAATAAATATAACGATCCCAATTAAGAGTACAATCAAGGATATGGTCCCGTGCAAATGTATATACTCTCTGATTGAGAATGTAGAAGAGCCGTACGTGCCCAATAATCAATTTAAGTGGAGCTAACTACTGTACCGGTAGGTAGCAAGTCCATCGATCGAGCTATGATTATTTGACTCAAGCCAGTAAGCATTGGGCAGCTGATGCATGCATGCTGGTAGCTAGTGGTCACTGTCGCTGCCCAGGTGCAGAGGTGCTGCATGCAATAATTCAAGTATCCAACAGCAAGTATGAGCCAAAACGAACAGCTCATACTAAGTAGCTCGATCGATCAGTGGCTCAGTGCGTTTGGTTGCAGTGGCCTGGGCCTCCCCCAATCCCTCCCTGCATTCTGCCCCTCTCAACTCTGCCTCCCCCCTTGCAAATCCTTCCCTCTTTCTCGCTGCTCGATTATCCCTCCTCCATTGATCACCCATGATCCCTCGGGCCTTAGAACGGGGTTACAACATGATAGAGAGAGGGAGGCGGCCGTATGGATTGAGGATCGAGGAGGCAATCATGTCAACTTGATAGGGTTATTTAGAGTGACGATGAAGATTTTACTCATCCGCCCAACCAAACATCAAATCGAATTGTCTGATCCCATATTATCTTTACTAAGGGCATGTACGACCGATGGAAACTTAACTTAGATCATTCCAGAAGTGTATTAGTTAAAATATAAGAGAGAGAAATATAGATAAATAGTTAAAAAAACGTGTAAATAGTGATCGAATCAATTTAAATTTCTACAGTACCTTATCGAGTTATCCACGCGTTAGCTCCCATCCTATTAATTTCTACATTACCTAATCGAGTTATCCGTAACAGAGCAACCAATCACACCCATGTTCTTAGTGCGTGCCGTCGATTTTTTTGTTTGAAAGTAATAGGCAATTGCCTAATTCATTCAAAAGTAGAAAGAAAGGAAAACATAGTTGTAGGCATTAAGCTAGCCTAGGGTCCCCAACAACAAAAATACACAGCGGCTACACGCTATGCAACATCAGCAAGGATAGTGAAAACTACATCAGCCGGCCAACGTCCAACATTCTAAAAAATTCGGTTGCTCCTCACAATTTAAACATACCAGCAAACCATGGTTATGCTGTCGCGGCGCGTCAATTTTTTTTTCATGTATAACCTCTCAATCAAGTGAACCATATGCGATCCGTCTCTTCAAACATGGCCACGACCACCTGCTGTGGTAGCCACTGTGGTACAGTGGTACTGAACTACCGGTCACTGCAGGTTGCCGATCCCCATGGACTTGACGACGACTAAATTTGCAAAATTCATTTATAAGCATATACCAAATTGAGGAGAAATTAATATTCCGGGGGACCAGGCACACAGAAAATTCTGCGAAGACTCCAAAGCACGTACTGTTGAGCACTTAACTGAAACGTACGCCAGGCAAGCAGCTCAATATATCACATTATATATGCTCTGCATGCATATATACTTGGATATGGACGTTAGTTAGAAGTGGCAGCATCCAGCGGCTACCAGCACTAGTAGCAGTTGGCAGTTACTGGTTAGGACTTAGGACCGGCCTTGAGCTACAGGGACACTCCGGGTAACCACCACACTACCGTCTACTGGTACTATAGTAGTAGCAGCGAAGCTAGCAGCATCATTTGGACGTACAATACGTATATAAGCCGATTGAACTTTTAGTCTTTTAGTGGATGCATGATGCATGCCTGATTGAGCATGGCATGAACATGGGCGTGTATGTATATAGTCGATTTCCATGTTGATTCCAGTACTGATGTTAATATATTAGGCTTCGATTTTTAATTTGACTAGTTTTTTGGGGGAACACACACATGCATTTTTTGGGTGGTGCTCTAGTCAAAGGATTGAGTGTCATTGAGAGTGTGTTTGTCCTTCTTTTTGGCTGTGTGTATCTTGTATGCAGAGGCCGAGAGTTATTTTCAAGACGTTGTATCAACTCGATGTTTGGTTCTTGAAAGTAATTTTATCTTCCATTTCAAAAAAATGTACGTATATGCGTCGGATCAGTTATTTGCTCGGAACAAGGTATAGTTAGAAGTAGTACAAATTAAAGAATGGACATTTATATATAGTGCGATTAAATATTGTTGTGGTGTTGACCATCGAATTTTTGCAGCGTTTGGGGCCTTGGGGACGGCCGGGAAGGTGTCGGCGCCGGGGAACGACCACCGGAGAGCATGCATAGGGGAGAGGGAGAGAGGGGAAAGAAATGTGCACTGTGCACGGAACTTAAAAGTATAACATAAGAGATCGAGAGGGTTTACGACGCCATAGACAGGGCATGGATCTCGAAATTAACAAGATCGAATGGAAGAGGCTGGAGCAATGCATTAATTGTCGCCGGTTGATTTGATTTATGGATGGAATAATTAAAGGTGATCATGATCAGCTGGGTGGAGCTCGATCGATCGACCGACCGATCTGACTCGTCGTGCATTGATGCGGCAAACTGCTGTGGCTGACTAGCTATACTAGTAGCTTATCAAGAACGGGCGGCCATGGATCAATGCTGGGTTGTGCATGCACGCACAGAGAGATCAGCTAGGTATGCGTACGCATGCACACGCGCCGCTCGGCCGACACCTATCGTGCAGCTGGCCTGGCTGCGTGCGGCGGTGGTTGCTCCATCCCTTTCGCCACACGGCGCGCCCATGCATGCATGCACGCACCACTGCACCAACCCCCCCCCCTCCTGCGTGCGTAAAATCGCCATGCATGTGCGTGCCCACCTACTGCGGTGCTGCTTTATAGGAGTAGTAATTTAGCCCTGTGATGATCTGATTATATATGACATATGTATGTGGTGTCCTCACCATGTGGTCACCAGTATATCAGTACCAACAAGCTAGTCATCGATCGATCAATGTATATAGATAGATAGATGCCATATTCATCCATAATAAGTACTCCCTCCGTCCCAAATTATAGGTCGTTTGACTTTTTTGACACTAAGTTTGACCGGCTCGTCTTATTCAAAAAATTTATAAAAATATGAAAAAACTCAAGTCATTATTAAAGTACCTTTCATGATAGACTAAATCATAACAAAAATAAATTATAATTATAAATTTTTTTGAATAAGACGAATGGTCAAAGTACGTGTTAAAAAAGTCAAACGACCTATAATTTGGAACGGAGGGAGTAAGTAGCTAGGGGAGTTAATTACCTTGCATTGTCTTGATTGGTTCTGCTGTATGTTGCTGCCTAGACATTTGCCTTGTTGCTACATATATATGATCGACGTGGGGGTGGGAGAGAGGGAGGTGAGAGAGGAACTGGGAGTGTGTGGTGAGGTTGCTCACTAGCTAGGTACGTATATATTAACGTCCATGCATGCGTAGCGTGTAAATACATAAGCTCGCAAACTGGAAGTACAAAATTAAGGAAAAGATAGGTCTGTAGGGTCTGTGCTACAAAATGTAAAATGCACTTCACACAGTTATATATACCATGATTAATTTACTTGTTCTAGCTACTGGACCGCTCGATATGTAGAGTGGTGCGGCATGAATCTTACGGTTAGCACGTAGTAATATTTTTTTTTAAAAAAAGAGCTATAGGTATCACATGGTAAATTAGTAGGAGTGCTATTAATTAGGAAAGTAAAGGCAAGGAGAGTAAATTAATCGAGCATAAAATCCGCGCGCGGTTGCGTTTGCGTGGGTAATTATAAAATTACCTGAGAGGATGACGAGGTCCTTGAGGTCAAGGCCCTTGCTGGCGAAGTTGGCCTCGAGCGCGGTGAAGTTGTCCGACGGCGAGGGGAGCTGGGCGAGCGCCTCCGTCGCCCGCGACACCACGGCGTCGCGCCGCCCCAGCTGCACGTCCCACAGCTCGCGCTCGAACTGCATGCATGCACAATCAAACACGCGCGTATATATATACACTTGTTCGTCGTTTTTATACAGATCGTTCATTTTATAAAAAAAAATAAAAAAATCCGAAAACTAAAATAATTTTTAAAATATTGTTTTAGCATCTGTACGCCCTCTTCAAAAGTTCTTCACTTTCAGCTCAACTACAGTGTGAGTGATGAAAGCTACGGTGTGAGTGATGACCTGGAAGGAGACGGCGTCGCGGGCGGCGAGGGCGAGGATGTCGGCGCAGGAGACGACGCCGGGGCAGACGGCCTCGAGCACGGCCTTGGCCGTGTCCACCACGTCGAAGCCGCCCAGCGACGCGTTCGGCGCCGCGTCCTTCTCCGCCGTGCTCCCCGCCGTCGAATCCACCAGCACCGACGCGTCGCACCCCTGCCCGGCCCCCATCCCGATCGATCCCACCGCCCGCCATTAATCCCACACACAATGCCGATGCCTCGAGCGGCGATGCCCATGGACGCCATGGCTATAGCTAATTATATGATCTTAAATCTTACCCTGACGATGCAGTCGTGGAAGAAGAGGCGGAGCAGCTGGGCGGGGAGGCGGGCGGGGTCGGCGGCGACGCGCGCCGCCACGATGTCGCGCACCACCACCTCCGCCACCGGGCACGAGTGCCGGTAGAAGTGCGCCTTCAGAGGCCCGGCCCGCCCGCCGCCGGCGAGCAGCAGGAGCGCCGCCACCACCACCAATGGCGCCGCCGGCCTCATCGCCGCCTGCTGCGGGAGCGCGTGCGTACGTAGGCGCGAGCTCTTCGTCGTCATGGTTGCGGCCGGCCGGCTTGCCGGAGCGACGAGGCTAGCGTCGGAATGTACAAGAATGATGGTGTAGAACGGCGGCCGGGGAGGGGGAGCCGCTTATTAGAAGGCCACGGCGTGCGTGCGTGGCGAGAGGTGGGCCCGGCCGCTCAATTAGCGCTCCCGGCCCATCGTGATCCATAATAATTACCACAAAAGGAACAAGAGACAGTACAATTAGTCTGTTAAATATGGTAGGATATGATTTCAGTGAGATTGATTGATTGTAATATATAGAGTGTTTGATGATATGGTTTCAGCATATCTGTCTGGTTGCTTTTCATCCAGGCGCCGTGTACACTATAAGAATCGGCTAGAATCTCAAAGGCGAGAGGTCTCCTCGAGGGCGCCAAGCTGGTAATCCGTTTCTCGAGGGTCCCTAAAAAACCCTCGAAAAACGCCGCGTTTCTCGAGGCCTAACGAGTAACCCTCGACAGATCTATACACGGGGCTGACTGAGACTAACGGCCGTCTGATTCTCGAGGGTCAGGCCCTCGAGAGTCGAGACACATGTGCAAACCATGAAAAAATCCCGCCTGTTGCGTCTGAAATTTTTAACCACGCGCGGCGCGGCAATAAAAAAATCCCAACAAACTCGTTCTTATCCAACCCACCGCGCCCTCTCTCTCTCCGTCTCCTCTCTCTCGGCGAGCTCCGGTGAGTGGCGGAGGTGCGGTGGTGGGGCGGTGGCGGAGGAGTGGCGGCGAGCGGCGGTTCCGCGCGTCGCCGGCGGAGGGACGCGATGGCGAGCTCGGGACGCGGCGGCCTCCTCATCCTCGTCTTCCCCGCCGGGCACCGCTATCGACAGCACGGCCTCTACCTCCGGCGAGCTGCGGGTCCGTGCATCGCCGGCGGCAGCGGCTGAGCTCCTCGCCAGATCCGGCGGCCTCCGTCCCCGCCCTCTCTTCTCTCTCCCTCTTCCCGCCAGATCCGGCGGCCCCAATGGCGAGGCGGCGGGCGGCACCAGCGCGGGGGGAGACAAGGCGAGGCTCCTGTGCGGCAGCGAGACCCAGGGCGACGACGGCGAGTATCCCGAATGGCATGTTGCGATTTTTTTTGGTCATATTTTTGGATATGCATGTTCCATGGCATGTTCCTAGATGGCATATTTTTTGAGATATTTTTGGACATTATTGAAGCCTGTTCTTGGTATTTTTGTACCATTGGAGATTTGTAATGAGATTATATATGCTTTTGTGATGATTCAATCGAATCATACTGCTGCCTATTCGTTTACCTATCATGTTGTGATGAGAGAACATTTTTTTCATGGTCTTGTGATGATTCAATCGAATCATACTGCTGGCTGTATGTTCTTGTGATCTGGAGAAAACATGTTCTTGTGATCTAGAGAAAAAAAAACCTAAAGAAGCATGTCTTTTTCTGTAATATTTTTTTTTGAAAAAAAGCGTTTCCTCTCGGGGGCCTAGCCCTCGAGAACTAGTATCCCGCGCCTAGTATCCCGCGCCGTTACCGTCAGCGGAGCCATGTTTCTCGAGTGTTCGAAGAGCGCACTCGAGAAATAGACTTCTCGAGGGCTAAGCCCTCGAGAAACACTGTTTTTCTCGAGTAGCTATTCCCGAGGGCTGTTTCTCGAGGGTTTGACCCCCTTTCTCGAGGGCTTTTGGCCCTCGAGATTCATGCTGATTCTTGTAGTGGTAGTCATCTGCATATAAACGCCATGGGGCTATCTACAAACCATCCATCTTTATCTTTATAATATATACATGTATGCATCAAAATCGAAGGATTGGAGCATGGGGCATGGCTGGTGCAATTTAAATAAAAAATAATTGTGTGCTCAAATTGATTCATGTCTCAGACCATATAAAGAAGTGATGAGCGTTGAAGTAGACTTTTAGATAAGCTGGTTGGTTCTGCAACCTAATAATGAACATGTCCTATGACAATTTTTTTTAAAAAAATCCAAATAGCCTTCATTACTCTTTAACTAATGAGTCTGCGATTAGGCCCGGCCTGCCCGCCGCTGGCGAGCAGCAGCTCAAATTTATTCATGTCTCAGACCATATAAAGAAGTGATGAGAGTTGAAGTAAACTTTCAGATAAGCTGGTTGGTTCTGCAACCTAATAATGAACATGTCCTATGACAATTTTTTTTTAAAATAAATCCAAATAGCCTTTGTTACTCAATAATAAAATTTATATGACAACATAAAACATAACTAATGAGTCTTACCAATAAGAACCACCAACTTCTATGAAAATTCATACAAAGAGTATGGTAATGGCCGATGAATTTTGTGGTGCAACTTTCTCTTCTTTTCTATTGCATGGCTCTTAGGAAAACCCTAGGCCTCTCGGCGTGGATGTAGAGTTCTACGCCTAACTAGCAATCTTAGTTAATATTAAGAATACACTTTATATGCATGGATTTTCTAGAATATTTTATAAAGGTAATTTTTCATATACTAATATAGATTCGGATAGCCCTTACATGTCACATGTCATCGCTTAGTCATCTCTCTCCCGTTTGCCATTTTAATCGCTCCAATATTAATTGTGGTATTCCATTCTTCCATTTTCAAGTAGATAAATCAAGAAGATGAAGTTGAAGAGAAGCGGGAAGTCATCAAATCAGGTAAAATCCACCGGCCACCATTTGATGCCATCTAATGACTCTATGTCTTTTTGTCGGCTCTTTGCTCATCGTCTTCCGTCGATCCCACAAATAAGGCGATATCACCGTCGCCTCATTGTCAACCCTCTATTCACCTCCCGCCCTTTGTCTTCTAAGATTTCCTCTAAGCCAGGAAATACCTTAGCCCAAATAAACCGTAACGTGCGACCGACGAGTATCTGATTTTTTTCTTAAAAATACAATGACAAAGATCGATGAGAGGGCCCAAAACACATTTTAGGGTATGGTCTAACCGTCTAAGGGATGGAGGTGAGGATGCATGCGGTTTTGATTTTTGCGAACCCGAGAAAATGCAAGGCATTGTGAGTATGCATGCATCGCTTTGTACGCACGTGACATGCCACTATTGCCTAGCTTTGGTACCGGTGACTCGGTGAGCATCGCCATCGTTCATCTCTGACCAAGGTACGTTTAACTACCACATGTTATTGTCCATGCAACATTGCAACGTGACGGGTTGGGGCAGGGCAGCACGCATCGTAATCACTAATCACTCGCCGTCGCAGGGGTTCCCGGATCTAGGGGCAGAGAGAGTCGATGAGGACGTCTTTTTCGATAGAAAGTAATTTTGTATCACCATCAATTATATGTGTACGTGCTGTGAGTCAATTCAACAACATATTAAATTGGAGGAGTACCTTTTCCGGATGAAAATTGGTTTTGGAAGTTTTGAGGGAGGCACTATTTTTTTTAAAAAAAAAAAAGAGAGAGGGGAAGACAGGGCACTACCGATTTCTTTAAGAACAGGAAGACACAGAACCAGCCGGTTATAGGCCGTGTTTCTTTGCGCGGCCAGCCAGCGTTCAGCGGTCACGCCTTCCCGCGCGTTTCACCGCATTTGAGTTTTGACTTCGAATCTGAGGTACTGTAGCAACGCGCGGGAACCGTGACGCTAAACGCTGTGAATCGCGCAAAGAAACACTCTGTATGCCAATCCTTATCTCTGATGGCATCAGTAATGTCGATCTTTCCACAGTTGAACGTTCAAGACGTTTTGTATCACTAAAGTCCTTCTAAAAACCTGATACAAAACGTTAAATCGTAAAAGAGAGACATCCCGTTACAATTTAAATTTTAGCTTTAAAAAAAGAACAACGCGCCGATGATTCAAGTTTGCAGGCACAAGCAAGTGCCTAGGAGGAGAAAACTATCTGCAGACAGGTGGATCGATATTGGATGGCTCAGTTTGGTCTTAGCTGCGTCATATCATCAGGCCTTGTCATGCTGCCTTTTGCGCAGATGCTAGCTGCCACGGGAATGTGATAGCGCAGTTGCCGTGGAGGATTTGTCACCAAACAGCTACGTACCCTTGTACTACACATGACACTACTGTCATTGTCCACACACTACACATATATGTTGTGCGTATATATGGCCTTGTTTTTTAAGGGATATACTAAGATTTTGCCACTCCTCTTTCATGCACATGCACAGGAAGAGGGGAGTCGGTTAGCACACCGACAGGTTATAAGATCGAACACTGTGTGGCCGTCTAGCTAGTTGGAAAGTACGACAGTGAGAAGGGAAAAAAAAAACAGAGAGAGAGAGGCTCTATAGGCTGAATAACATTGTAAAATTCCTGCATTTTAGCATGCGTCGCGTAGAGACGTGTGCAAGTAGAGACAAGTATACCACTGTCGATGCATCTGCGTCCTAATTTGATTTTTTTAGGGTAGATCGAGAAGCTATCGAAGAAACACATGTTTTAGAGATATAGTGCCGTAAAGATTTTTCAAGGAGGATGGGAAATATTTTAGGAGATGTGGTACTGAATCTACGGTCAATTAATGGGTACTGAATCTACGGTGCTCGATTAAGGAAATATTTATTCAAGTCAGGTTTAGATCAACTTGTGCTCGGTTTGAACGGCTACTGAATCTACGGTCAGTTAATGGGAACTCGTTTAGGCTTGGCTCGGTTTGAAAGAGTACCAAGTCCTAGGGTTAGACTTGATGAAAAAGCTTTGTTGCGCTCGAGCTCATCTTGGTTGATTTCGAATAAACGGATCAAGATATAACTATCTGGGCTTGGTTAAGGTTTAGGTCGGCTCGAAATGGTTGGGTTAGCTGAATCAGAGGAAGAAGTAGTTGGTGTAATGATCTATGCACAGTTAGGCTCGAGCTTGATCCGATCTCTGATAGTTAATATGAGTCTAAACTTGGTCTAGCTCTAGCTGCCAGGGATGGCGCCTTCCGGTGAGTATACAAGAAAATTATGCAGGACATGGAGGGCATTAATTATTGATACTGTCGATATTGTGCATTTAATGTTCAATGGATGTATACCTTTTTATACGGTTGAATGGTTGATGTGCTAGTTGATATACTATGAGTTGGTTGATGATGGATGTATACCTTTTTATACGGTTGAATGGTTGATGTCCTAGTTGATATACTATGAGTAGGTTGAACAACTAGTGTAACTACGAGCTTAATGTTGAGTATAATTAGTACTCATTTATCAACATGATACCTGGCATAAAAGATTAATGTTGAGTACTCTTATTAATGTTAGGCTCGTAACTAGCTTGTTCATCCTTGATTAATTCTAATCACTGCGTAGCACATAAACCCGTGCATGACCCTAAGCGACGCAGGCCAGATGACCAGACCACCGTGTACCTCCGCCCTCATGTTCATAGAAAACTAATGTTTGTACAGCTATCGCAAACACTGGGGTACGTGACAAACTGGTCGAGGAGCCGTAGCTTTCCATGCACTGAAAAGATGGGTCGGTGGTAGTATTTACCTACCTTCAATTAATCAGCTCAGCTTCAGCGCTAACCGCTATAGCAGCGTTGCCAATAATTGAGGCCATATATTTTTGTTGTTTTCGCCAGCTTTTGCCAACAAATAAAACTGTGAACATGAGCAACGTTAACAGCTCAAGGAAAGAACAAGACGATGCAGCACAGGTCTAGTGTGTCTAAATACACGGAAAATGCATTTCTACAAAAAAAAAAAAGACACAATTACCAAGTGATATTTCTTCGGGAACTTTCATATCGAGAACAAAAAAAAATGCCGATCGAGACGTCAATCGCTGACAAGTGACAAGGCACGCACGTACGTGCGTCGTCATTCCGTCAAACATCGACTACAAATCCTTTTCTTAAGATTGAGTCGCCCATCGATTATCAATAATTAACCATCGAATCATCGGTCAACAAGGATATATTAATAATCTCGGGAATTAATTTATATAATCAATCGCTGTCTCCTGCTGCTGCATGCTGCCGCTGGAGCGTCACACGTCCATGCAATTAACCAAGCCATTGATTAGGTTACGCAGTCGCCGTCGATCAGAGCCCGTACACGTACGCACGGAGAGACGAGTCGAGTCGTCTCGATCGTACGGATCAGTACGGAACAGTGGGTTCGTCTTACTCCAGTGCACTGACTGGAAGCTCGAGCTGAGGCGTCGTCGTCGTCGTCTGCAGACTACAGTAGTACAGTGCATGTGTGGCCGGTGCTAACTGCCAATATATTTCTCTTGATCATCAGCCGAGATTCTTGCAGGAGCTAGCTAGCTAGCTCGATCGATAATGGCGCTCCATAAATCCGTGATGGGCGTCTCTCACCTTGTAGATCATTGGGAACCAGCTAGCTGAAACCATATGCATCCAGGTCTAATCGAGTGATCATGTGCAAAAGTAGGATATATCGATCGGCAAGAACAAAGTAGCACGCTATTAGTGTATAGACCCCATCGGCCCATCAGATCTAGTAAATGAACAATGAGAGATTAAGCGTACGTTGTACCACTTCTTTGCAAGGATTAATTATATCTAGCGTTGATTCATTAGTACTCGCGATCGAGGACTTGTATATATAATGGTGAGTAAAATGCACCGGCGGTCCTCGAACTTGGCAGGGGGTGTCATCCTGGTCCCCGAACTTAGAAAACCAGCTATTCGGGTCCCTGAACTTGGCACGGAGTGTCATCCCGGTCCCCGAACTCAGAAACTAGCTATTCGGGTCCCTAAACTTGGCACGGGGTGTCATCCAGGTCCCCAAACTCAAAAAAATTTAGACAAAAATCATTACAAATGTAAAAAAAGAAAAAACATGTAAATTTTAGAAAGTCATTAAAACATTCAAAAAAAGTATACAATATTTAGAAATATCATAAAAACATAAAGTCTTTTCAAAATTTTATAAAACTATGGGAAGATCGTAAAAACATAAAATCTTTTCAAAATTTTTTAAAACTATGGGAAGATTTTATGTTTTTATGATCTTCCCATAGTTTTATAAGTTTTTTTTTGTTTTTATGATATTTCTAAATATTGTATACTTTTTTTTGAATGTTTTAATGACTTTCTAAAATTTACATGTTTTTTCTTCTTTTTTTTACATTTTTAATGATTTTTTTTCTAAATTTTTTTTGAGTTTGGGGACCTGGATGACACCCCCTGCCAAGTTCAGGGACCCGAATAGCTAGTTTTCTACGTTCGGGGACCGGGATGACACCCCCTGCCAAGTTCGAGGGCCGCCGGTGCATTTTACTCTATAATGGTAGAGGATATATACATGTGTCTGCATGCACTCATTCACCTTTGCTTAAATCTACATGATCCTTGTTTATTTGAACTGAAAATTACTAAAAACTTTAATTCAAAATAATTATGACCCTGAAAGGCAACTTAAATAGTATAAAAAATTATGAAAATAATTTTATGAACTCTTAAAAAAAATTTAAAATCCCAAAAATAACTACAAAATATTACATTACATCATTTGACTTATATAAAAAAACATACATCATTTGACTTATATAAAAAAATTTAATCATTTAATTTAATTTAAACTAAAACCATAAAACCGACTATGAGCTCGTAATCCCGAGGATCTAAAAAGTGGAAGTGGGATGTAATCGATCTAGATCGAATAACCACACTTTAAAATAAAACGTTGTCACACTTATATTTACTAAATAAAATAACCGAGGCTTAATTTGCAATAATTAATAACAGGACTTAACACGAAACGCATGTCTTGCTCTCATTTATTACATTAAAATAGAATGGTTCTCGAGCTTAATTGTTGCGAAACAAATGGAGCTGCGACTGCGACAACATAAACCGATCAAATTTAAAATCTAACTGAATTGAGAGACGCTAACTTAAACCCTAACTGAATTCAGAGAGACATGCATGCGGCTCCATCCTTCATTGATTAATTAATTTGGAGCGAAGAAGATCTCCGAGTCCAGCCTCCGAGACCGGAACAGCTTCTCCATCTCCGTAGTAGCGTTGAAGGAGGCCTCCAGCACCGCCGGCGACAACGCTTTCCACACGGACGTCCTCCCGGCCAAATGGCTAAAGATCGGACTGAATCAATCATAGAATTTACAATGTTAAATACCAAAATTAATCTCAACTATAGATCATTAATATCTAATGCAATGTGAATTTACAATGTAAAACAAAAACTAATCTCATCTATATATGATGAATATCGATTGCAATCCACGGAATTTCCATTGTTAAATACAAACTTACTCGATCATTAATATCGTCGATTGCAGCGTGAATTTCACACGTAAAACAAAAACTAATTTCATTTACAAATGATAAATACCAATTAATTGCAATGTAAACAACCAGAGAAAGAAGAACTAATTAATCTTTTCTATAGATGATAAATACCGAATTGCAATGTAATTAATCAGACAATTTGCAAATATGAACTAATCTCACCTACAGATCAGTAATATCTACGCAACGTACAATCAAGAAACTAATCTCCTACACAAATGATAAATAATCAAGAAACTAATCTCCTACACAAATGATAAATATTGATTGACTAATCTTATTCACAGATAATAAATATTGAAGGCAAATTTATATCATCTTACTTGGGAGTGGTGATGATGGAGAACCACTCCATGCCGGTGTCGTCGGCGATCTTGGAGACAACGAAGAACCTCGGCACAATGAAAAGGCAGCCACCGTGGGCGCGCGTCTCGAGCACGCGTGTGCCATCGATGCCGACAACCTGCACGCGGCCGCTGCCGCGGACGATGTAGGTCACCTGATAGGCGGAGTCGCAGGAGAAGCCCGGCGAGCACATGGAGTGCGCGTCGATGCGCACGAGGTCAGCGCCGAGGCCGACCTCCTTGACGAGCGGTAGGTTCTGCGTGTTGAGCACGACGACGCGGCCGCCGTTCTTGATGTCGACGTCGAGCGGCGCCTCGAAGCAGTTGAGCACCATGCCCTCCCTGTCCTTCTCCGACGGCTCCGGCATCCTCTGGCCGTCCCGGAGCTTGACGATGCCGGTGGCAGGCTGGGTGGAGACGAGCTTGGCAGCGTCGGCCTCGGGGAGGTCCCAGGCGCGGCCGACAAACTCCGTCGAGAAGCCGGTAAAGATGCCGGCGGCTCCGGTGAGCTGGAAGTTGGTGAATTGCCCGGCCTTATGGCCCTTGGAGGTGTCGCCGAGGAACAAGACGACGAGCTCACTGGCCGCACAGTGCGCGTTGTGCCACCAGCTGACGACGCCGAACGGGAGCGCGAGCGCGTCCCCCTCCTTGATGGGGATCACCTTCTCCTTGGTCGCCTCTGGGAGAACAACGCCACAGGTGCCCTTGCCTACAGACAAACAATTAAATAATATTCAGCTAGATTTAAGATTAAGCATTGCATAACTGAACAAATATTAAGCATATATTGCATCAAAGAATCAATTAGATCAGAGATTTAATCTTTGCATCGAGTCAGTGAGATCAGTGGGATCTTTGCCCAGGAAAGAAACAACAGGCCAGCAGCTGAACAAATCAAGATCAATGCATTGCGTCAAGAATAGAATCAGTGTGTGATCGGCACCTTGTAGAACATGATTTAAGATTAAGCATTGCATAACTGAACAAATATTAAGCATTGCATCAAAAAATCAGTTAGATCAGAGAGATTTAATCTTTGCATCACGAATCAGTGAGATCAGTGGGATCTTTGCGAAACAATATATAGGCCAGCAGCTTGGGTTTACCACGCAGCTGAACAAATAAAACAAATAAAGATCCAGCATTGCGTCAAGAACAGAATCAGTGTGATCGGCACCTTGTAGGACATAAGCGACCTTAGCAGAGTCAGAGTAGGCCGGAAGAGAGAGGCCGCCGCCGGCGAGGGCGAGCTTGGCGGCGCCGATGGAGGCGGCGCCGAGCATAGGCAGGTCGGCCGGAGACCAGTCGTAGTAGGCGCCGCCGTCGTTGCCGTACGACTTGGTGGCAAGCTTCGGAGAGAGGTCCATAGACATGGACTCGGCGTTCGTGCGCTGCACCATTGTCGCCGGATCGATGCTCTCTACTTGCTCGACTTTTGTACGTAGGAGATCAGGGAGCTGGAGATGAAGACGTGGTGCGATGCGAGGGAGAGTTGCCCTGGGCCCTATTTATACAGGTTCATGCATGCATGCACGGGGGGATAAGAACGATCCGAGCTAGGGATAGGGATAGGGTTTTCATTCAACGATAGACCAGGATAAGATCAATAGATCATCACCGGCAGTGGCGGATCCACCGCCCGCGCAGGCAGGGCATATTTTTTGAAATTTTTTCCTTTTTTATTTCTTAATAATAATTAATATTTTACTAAAGAAAACATAGAATCATAGCAAATGAAATTACTAATTCTGATTAGAAAAAAAAAGAATGAATATCGAGCGTTATAGTATGATTTTGAATACTCTAAAAAAGAAAGGTAGGGGGAGAGAAAAGGTTTGGGATATATTGATTCGGATTGAATTGCAAATACATCAACGATAGAATTAATTCTGAATTGCAACAAGCGGGGTCTCTCAAATAGAGACGAACTATTAGACTACGTCGAATAATTAATTCAACGATTCAAAAAAAACCTATCCCGAGCACACGCAAGGTAACCATAGACAGGCAAGTGAAATCCAATCCACAAAATAATTTGATCAATGGACGGCACCGTTGTGGTAAAGGTCGTAATTCCAGAGGTATTTTTTTATCGGGACGATAACTCTAAAAAGAGAGATTTCCTATCTTTTCTTTCAACTCAGGAGAAATACAGTCGGGCGGCGCTAATTCGAATCCCTCAGGCAAAATAAGAACATCACCCACATTTAACTTTCCCTTTTTCCCATTGGCAAGAACTTGTTTCAGCTGCCCGGGCTCCCGCGGATGCCAAGTATCATCAACAACGTAGGTTTCAAGTCCAAAATTAGGGGAAATTCACAAACAAAATCCTGAAAACAATACTAATGTTTCTTAAACTTTCGTTGTTATGAAGAATTTCTATTTTTATAAAAAAAAACAAACCATTGGATCGATTGTGTATCAAATCCGAACTCGCAAAATCGGGAAAAACTTACCAAAGAGAGAGGGAGGAAGGAAGATGAGGCTGGGGAAGGAGAGAACCACAGGAGAAGGCAGCGCAGCGGTCTCGAGAGGGGAGGGGCGGCTAGACGCCGGCCTACCGCGGTCGCACGCGTGGCCGTGAGCGGAGGAGGAGGCAGAGGCGGAAGGAGCAGGGCGAAGCAGCGAACCAGCCCTCCAGGAGGCAGGCAGCGACGCAGTGTTGGGTTGGTGATGAGCATCACGGCACGGTTTATAAAAAAACCTTTGTCAGAAAATCGGATTTGAGGACGATGAGTTTGGTGTCGGTGTCGGACACATATATGGATAGTATCGGATAGTAGTATATATTTGGATACAGGTCAGATAAATATTTGGACAAATATCTGGTTGATCGGGTCGTGTACATGTACATGAGATATTTTAAGAAACTAAGTACCCACAACCTTATCAATAAAGGACACCCGTCCTATACCCAACCATTCCCCGCCCATCGCCTCGTCGCCTCCCCTCCGTGCGCAGCCCCACCGCCCATTCACCATCGCCCACGCGCGCCCCTCTGTGTATCGTCCTTTCGTTGTCGCCCACGCCGCCACTTCGTCAAGCAACACCCCTCCGTGCGTCACCCACCACCTCCTATCCCTACACCGCTGCCTCCGTGCACCACCCCTCCGCCGTCGACTACACCGCCCCTTCGCCAAGTGCTGCCCCTCTGTGGCGTTGCCCGCACGGCCCCTTCACGCGCTGCTCACCACCTCCGTGCGTCGCCCCTTCGTCGTCGCCCGCGCGGCTCCTTCATCGAGCACTAACCCTCCATGTGTGTCGGCACCCGATTTACAATATCGGATTCCACCTGCGTAAACCCGTACTAGTCCCAAGGATCATGGCTAGTACACACAGATATACAGAAACGGAACAGTGCCAATGATATTATTATTACAAAAAGGGAACATAGTTCAGTACAAGCACATACAACGGCTCGCAGGCCGCACATCAGAGCACACGGACATGCAAGCCTAATACAACATCTATATACTTATCCATCCCACAGGCACGAGGGCTGTAGGAACGCGCAACCCTAGTCTTCATACTCTTCATCGCGTAATAACTTCGTATAGCAATACATTATACGAAGTTATACGAGCAGCAGCGCGGCAGCGCAGGCGAGGCAAAGCGATAGCGAAGGGTGCCGAGACCGGGCTTGAAGGCACCGATCCCGAGCTTACAATGGTGGTGACTAAGGGCTAAGGCTACTGCTAAGGAAGCTTCGGACGAGTGTGGCTTGAGTGTTAATGCGGTTGATTCGGGATCCGATCAGCCCCCTCGAATGTCCAGGAATCTTCCTTTTATAGGCGCGGCGGGTCGCCCGAAGCTGATGCGGTGGGCCCCTCGCCGGTCTTTGCTTTAGTGGCAGGGCTCTTGTCTTGTTCTAGGATTCTGTCTGGTCTCGAGCCTGCAGGGAGAAACTGGTCGGGTTAGTACTGGACACGTGTTTATCTTAACATGCCGATACAGGGGGAAACTTCTTTAGGGAGAAAGCACTTTCCCTTTATCACCGAAATAGCCTTGACTGGATTAAGCCAGCCCCGCGCCATCCGTTGGGGGCGTCGCGCAGCGTAACAACCATCTGCTGCCTGCCAGAGAAGGCAAACGATGAGATGGGTGGCCCGCGTGTTCTCCCCCGGGCTATGGGTTCCTGGGGGGACACAGTTCTTTCCGGTTAAGGCCGGAGAAAGTATGGTGGGATTCGCCAGCTGTAAAGGTCTGCCTACGAACAGGCGTGGCCGTTCGCGGAGCCTTTCCCCGGGCTAAGGGAAGCCCGGGAGATACGCCAAGCCCCTGGTAGAGACCCAGGACAACGTGGTTGACCCGGTCAAGCTCGGGACGGACCCTGACGGGCTAGGCACCTGGCCAAGAGTGGCTCTTTGGACTTCTCGCACGTACGGTGGGCTGACACGGAATCAGCCCAGGCTCACCTCGAGGTGGGCTGCTTATTAATCACCAACAGCCAGCCCCCGAGCCTCGAGCGGGTCGCACAGCGATCCGATCTGAGGTTTAGAGAAAACCACACGCCGCGCGGGAAGATTTGGCTCGGGAACCAAAGCCTGAGTATTGAACCTGATTTGATGTAAAGGTAGGGCAGTTACGCCTTCTTGGGCACGACTCCCATGACTTCCGCTTCGGCTGTCGCCCCTTTTTAAAAGGCAGCGCTGTGCAGGGGGAATTCACACCGCGGAATCGCCCCCCTTGCCCCTACTTTCATCTTCTCCCCTCGCTCCTTGCCTCCTTGTTTCCTATTTCCTGCCGCCATGGTCGTTATCGGAGAGAGCGCGCTGACAAAGGAGAGAATGGTGGAGCTGGAGAGGGACGGCCTCGTCAGGCCGGGCTCGTGGAGACTTCTCGGCGCGGACCCGGAACCAAGGCCCAATCCTGACGAGCTGGTTTGCTTCGAGGGCTCGGCCATCTGCGGATTTCGCATGTCGGAGTCGCAGGTCATTACTGACTTCTTCGCCTTCACGGAGCTGAGGCCGGAGATTAATTGATTTGAGTTTTAGTCAAATTATATATACTCGATATCCTTATCGATCTTCTTATTTTTTAAAAAATAAAAAAATTATCGATTTTTTTATGTCGTTTTTACGTGTGAAAAGGGGACGAGTAGCTCATGCATGGCATCAAGTTGAGATGTTAGCACCTACAGGATATCCATCTCTATCCTTTGTCTCCATCCTCCTACCTCGCCTTGATCTGCCCATCTTTCTCCCTCACCATTGGCTCCTCCTTCCTCCTAGGGAAGGCAGAAATACCCATGGGTCCGGGTCTGGGTCCAAGAATGGACCCATGGGTATGAAAGTTTGGGTTTGGGTCTGGGTCTGGTCTAGGTCCAACTTTAGACCCATGGTTACCAAGACCCAAACCCGAACTGTAGCACTGACATGTGGGTCTAATTAAATGTGTGTGTTATTGGGTTAAAGGATGATTATTGTCATGTGTTTAAACCTTTTATTTGTAACAGGTGGAGTAATTTATATTTGTGTTAGCTTATATATGATTATTTGTGTTTTTGAGTTGGATGACTAGTTAATTTTTATGCTTATATGCTCTTGAAATTTTTAGGTCTGGGTTCGGGTCCGGGTCTGGGTTTGACTTTGGACCCATTACAGTTTTTGAGTCTGGGTCTGGGTCCAACTTTTGAGTCTCGAGTCTGGGTCTATAGAGCCTGGACCCGAAGGACCTAGACCCATTGCCATCCCTACTTCCTCCACCGTCACCCTTCTCCTCTCTGAATCTGCCCACTTCCGTCCCCAACCACCTCGACCGTTTCCGCCGCTATCTATGATAAGCTAATTGTAAACTAAAATGAGCTATTCGTCACTATTTTGTAATAGAGAAACGATCACGATGGGGTACCGTTCTCTCTATGCAACAAGGAGTCATACCTTGCTCCGCATAATCCTTTCTCTATGTGTCGATGTATGCAAATTTGCTTCCTCGTAGACAAGAGAGATGCTGAGGGACCTTTGAAAGCCCTTCTCGCAGACATTTTTGTTTCGAGATGTCAAGCGCATGAAATGAAGGAAACACAATGTTTCTCTTGGTTCAGGACCCTTCTGGTGGAGGTAATGGCCCTACGTCCAACCTTCTTTAATATGATGGAGATGAAGTACAGTGTAAATCGCAATCTGAGTTCCAAGCAATAGCACAAATCAAGATCAAGGCGTACGATGATCTGATACAATGTGCGAGTTCCAACCATATTGAAGTGGAAAACAATCGTAACAAGATTAAAAAAACTATGCTTGAAATCTATAGGACCATTCGTAGGGAGGATGAGTGATTATTTTTGTAGATTCCATGATCGTAGAATCCACTAAGGATAGAATCCACTAAGGGCTTGTTTGGAAACCTCTTTCCCCGCCGGGATCCCGGCCTGATCCCGGGGAGGATGATCCGCGTGGGAGTTTTCCACGGGTCATTTCCCGTGCGCGTTTGGCAGCCCACTGCCCAGGGTCGTCCTGGCACGTCCCCCTCGATTTCCCCGAGAAAGGTACCCCAACCTGCCGACTCGTGGAAAATTTCCCCTCATCGCTCGCTTCACCGCTTCGGCCCCGCCCACCCCTATCTGCTGAACCAAAGATGAACATCCACATCTAGCGTCGGCCAAGGACTAGCTCCTAAGGATGCAATGGGAATCCGCGGTTGAAAAGCTTCCTGTACCGGGGAAGACTTTCTATTCAACATTAAGAATAACCACACAATGCAGGTTGTTGGTTCCACCCAAAATGGAACTCATTCTTTCTTGAAAAAAACGTCGAGAGCACAGTAATTGTTTCTCTGCGCACGCCTTCAATGGCCATAGAAACAGCTTTGGTGGCTGCACCGTCACACTGCAGACGAGGGATTGCTAACAAAGCAGCAAAACACGCACGAGTACCACAGTGTCTTTCTATTCTACTGGAGAACGAATCTTGATTCCTGAACGGTGAGAAGATGTAGAATTTTTCATCCTATGGACACAAGGGGACTCCTGGATTTCAGAAAATCCAGGAGGCGGAATTTGTATGATGCTCCAAATCCTTGCTTCTGAACCATGCTCAGTTCGCCAACATAGATTTCCAAGGAAATTCACAGAACCACGGTAACATGATGTATCACTGGACTGAAATCCACGGAATGGTAGCATTCCAGCTGAAGTTGACAAAACTAAAAATGCAGCGCTTTATGATTCCCCATTATTTGACATTGTTAGATCCTCCAGGGTGCTTGCTACTAGGGAAGAAAAATGATTAGCCTGCCTATCACAAGAAAACCACATCAACATCTGCAATTCGGTGTCGCTGTGAATGTACTACTGGATATATATCTCAACATGAAAAGGCAAACAATGTAAAGAAGAAAGTTCGCCTGCCCATCACTTATGTCTCAATTCATCTTCTTTTGCTTCTTTCCAGGCTTCAGCTTAATAACTTCTTCGATGTACAATATGTTCTTCCCTTTGTACACCTCTGGAGGTTTGCAACTCCGAACAGCGCCAGCGAATTGGTGCACTCTGTGCTTGTCGATGCCGGTGCAGCATATTATGTTGGGTTTAAAGCAGAACACACGGACAGCTGGTGGAGCAGTGAACTGCACCTCGTGGCTGTAACCCAGTTTCAGAAATAACTCACGCCCTTCTTGCTCACACCTTGCCTTGAAGCCAACTCCGACAAGTTTCAGAAGCCGGAAAAACTTAGCTTCCATTGCAGGTGGAGCCGTGGAAGGAGGAAAGGCCTACACAGCAGTAAATTTCATCAGAATATTGAAAATTTATGTGGATGTAAGAGCTACACAAACATATTGTCTTTTATTGAGATGGAGGAAAAAAGACATACTCCCTTTGTCCCAAAATATCACACGCATTTCAAGATTCAAACTTCTTATTATTTGACCAACAATTTGTCTAACAATATGTTGATTTTGTGATACACAAATAACATCATGGATTCATATTTAGAATTATTTTGAACAATATATTACAATAGAAATTAAGCATCAAAGTATAGTTTTGAAGACCATTCTAATTCAAACCACGCCTCATATTTTGGGATGGAAGGCGTATATTGTATTTATTCTTTCAGGTATACAAGAGCAAGGGCAAGATATCAACTGTTCTCAGGAACACCGTACAACTTAAAAAGCAGATAAACGAAGCCAACCCATATTCTCGCATCACATGATATGGAAGCTACATGTTTCATAATTACTACTCAAATACGAATGTATGATCATCAATTATAAAGCATTACTATTAATATTTTGTCAAACCATCCGAGGTGCAAAAGAAGGCAAGCAGAAATCAAAAGGCACTCGTGCATCTTATACCTAATTGGGAATAACAAAGAGATTCCAAGTTAGATAGTCAAGTAGCATGCCGTGAATAGAATAGCTGCAATGATTTCAAATCAGAACAACTTGCTAAAACACCCATCAGTGCCTTTAAAGGGAGATCTTGTCTTTGCATCAAATTTTTTTTGGCAATGTTTGGGCCCATATGTCCCTGAGACAGACCCAATGGCAAAAGGTGAGATGCATACACCGATTAGTAAAGAAAAACAAAATTCCTACCTTACATGGTACAATTTTTGAATCAGGAATTTAGGGGCAGGGCCTGAAGCAGAAAAAAATGCCAAACATGAACAGGGAGAGAAAACATACATTTCGACAATACATTGCTCTTGGAAGGGGGTATTATTGCCATGGCTATACACCATTTCTCCCCCAAAGAAAATAACGGTGCTTCTAGAGAAGAGATACATCAGTTACAATACTAGGGAAAAAAAGTAGCTGTCATATATTTTCACAAACCATAACAGTACATTTCCTCATTATATGAAGCTCACCAATGTAATGAGTCGATTAGATTGGCAGAGTAAAAACAACCAAATCATACCAAACGATCACTTGTAAAAACAAGATAACACCAACCCGGTGCAGAGATCAATAGGAGAATCATCTAGACTGTTCGTGTTACCATAATAACTAGAGCACCTCCTATTCCTGTTGCATTGCTTATTCTTGTCAATATCTCTTTATTAGTATATCCTATACAATTGCTTGTTCTTTTCAGTATTTCTTTATTAAAAATGGCAAGAACCCTGAGAAGTGAGAAGAGAAAACATAGCATATAACATACAGCTCTAAGTTCCCTCCTTCTGAGTTAGCATGGCATGTAGTGCACAAAAAGGCATGAGCTGCATAGCATCACCCAAACGTGTCGATCACACAATGTGCTAGGGGCGGATTCTCGGTAGAGTTGATGGTGTCATCTGACCCGGATGACATTCGGTCCTAGCCATTATGATGCTCTATATTTCCAATATATGACACTAGCGGCCCCATAGGTCTAAGGGAAGCAATTCGGTTAATATGGTTTAATCGGCTCAGTTCTATTGGTGCAAACCACCACCAAAAATAATCCTCAAGGCCCTCTTTGATTCACAGTTATGGTTTAGTTTTGGTTGCATTTGAAAAAGTTGAGGACCTTTAAAAATTGACATGGAAAGGCTAGAAAAAATGAGATTTTTTTTTAGATCTTTGAAAAAAACTCACAAAGCCCCCAAAAAAATTATTATAAATGTTATACTGAATGGTGTGTACAAAAATGACAAATTTTACAAACCAAAGCAGAACCGCGAATCAAAGAGGGCCTTAGATGCAAATGGGCTGAGGAGAGGATGCATACGTAGGGAGACCGGCAGTAGCAGGTGGCTCGACGACACCATGGAGACGAGGGGGAGACCGGCAGCAGGTGGCCCTGCAACTCGGCGAGGAAGACCAACGGCCCGTACCCACGACACACGGTAGTTAGTGGCAGCTTTTATTTTTGATAAAAGGGCCTTGTATTAATCAAGGGGATAATCCCGTTACATAGAAACAACCCCCACAAAACACACAAGACAAAGAAAATGCATATACAAGGGTTCTTCCATAGTGATCCACTTGTCGCCCCTCGCCGCAATGGCACAAGCGATCAGAGAGCTGCACAAAGCAAACCGCCGTCTTCGCGGAGTTGAATCCACTAAGCCACTACCCCACGAGCCCGTAGGCCGTTGCTGGGTTTTGAAGGTGATGGGGTGCACAAAGGCCCTACACGGCACCACCGCCGTGGTTTTCAATGACATTGTTGATCTGTAGATTGAGGACAACCCCACCAGTGGCCATAGAGAGAGCTGCCAGCGCCACCCCTCTTGAGGAAACTGACGGTGAAGACATGAAAGCCTCCTTGCCACCTCCATTGGTCGATGCGCCGCCGCAGAGAGAAGCAGCAGAAGGGGTCAGTTCCCCGCCCCATCACTTGCATACCCGCCGCCACCGCTTGCCGAAGCTGCCAGTGCGGACCACAAACCTCCGGTGGCCGATCAGGGACCACAACCCTAGCTACTAGCCCCTGCCTCACCCTAAGCCTCCCACAAACTCATTCACCACCGGCTCCCCTAGGCCCAGATCCGCTCCCTTTCACCGCCGGGGAGCCCGCCGGCGAGGGGGGAGGCTAAATCTGGCCGGGTTTAGAGGGAAGGGGGAGAGGGAGGAGGAAGAGAAAGTAGAGAGTAAGAAGGAGAAGGGAGGGGGCCCTCCCTCTCCCTACCGGCGAGGTAGCCGGAGAAGGAGAGGGCGAGGGAGGGGGCCGGCGGCGCTTGGATGGAGGCCGGAGGGGGAGCAGTACCTGGTCGCGAGCGCAGTGAAGCCTCCCGGGTGGAAGTTGGTAGAGCTCGGGGAGTGGCGGTTATGGCTGAGGAGTGTGAGCTGAGGAGGGAGCAGGGGAAGGGAGTCGGCTAGGTTAGGATTAGAGCTTAGAAGGGATGGATGGGCTGGGCTTAGGTGGGGACGTGAAATGGGCTGGTGTGAGGGGAGCAGGCCCATTTTTTTCTCCATTATTTCCTGTAGAACAAAGCCCATACTATCCCTTCCATTTTGCCCTGTCGATTCTAACTTAAAACCGGGCAAACCAATCTCTATGGGATGAATTTGCAACACGGTACAGAAAAACGATGGAATATTCTGCGCGTATGTGCCCTTCCTGCAAATTAACATGCCATGTGTTGTAGGGGGTACCCTCAACCCTTAGGGTTGCCGGGATCGCTCACCAAGAGTAAACCCTAGCGAAATAGTATCGTAATTTCAAATGTAGTTGAATGCTCCTTTTGGACATATAACTAAAAGGGTTACAATTATAAATGGCTGTCTTCCCTCTCCCTATGAATAGATGCCAATGGCATATGGAAGAGAGAGGATTCATTCAGTATCATACCACATTCAATATCTCCCTATGGTGGCCTTTCTTTATTTCTCTCTCGATTTCTCTCTTAGGTTAACCCACAATTTTAAGGGTGTCTTACAAATTCTATTATCCAGTTTGTTCAACAACAATTGGTGCCGTTTGTGGGGACCCGAGCAAAAAGCTACGCATGAAAAGCCACGAGCTCAAAACACCCTATGCCCATCGAGGAATACCCTCCATCCATCCGGGAACACCCTTCGTTAGTCGCCGAACAACTTTCACCTATCGTGGAATTAACACCCTCCCACAGTCCATCCGGGAACACCCTTCGTCAGTCGCGGAACAACTTTCACCTATCATGGAATTAACACCCTCCCTCGGTCCTTCTGGGAACACCCTTCGTCAGTTGCGCAACAGCTTTCACCTATCGTGGAATTTAACACCCTCCCTCGGTCGAGGAATACCCTCCGTCCATCCGGGAAATATCCTCTAATCCTTTGTCCGGGAGAATTGCTTTTTTGCCACTCTTAACATTGTCCCTTACCATTTTGCCACTCTGACCCACTGTCATACACACAGATGGACCCATATGTCATACACACAGAGTGGCAAAATGGTAAGTGGTCATCGAATGGAGTGGCAAAAAAGCAATTATTTCCCCCAACAATAGGAGGACACCAATCGCATGCTTGTTTTGGATGTTGGAATAACATGGCATTGGAATCACTACCCGACATTTTGTTCCTTTTCCGCTAAATTGGGCTCTATTATAAGTTTTTCTGTATTGTGATCTTTGCCCTATACAGCCCTTAAAACTGAGACACATTATATTTCAAAACTTTATTATTGTAATAA
This sequence comes from Raddia distichophylla, assembly GCA_005191435.1. Taxonomy (NCBI): domain Eukaryota; kingdom Viridiplantae; phylum Streptophyta; class Magnoliopsida; order Poales; family Poaceae; genus Raddia; species Raddia distichophylla. Next base: position 707,337 of record SPJY01013647.1, read on the forward strand.
TATGGTCTGCCGATTGTCTGTATAATATGAATCAGTTACTTGCAATTTGTGCTGTGTTAGCAAGATTCTGGTCTAAAAATACAGGTTGCACGGAGACTCTACATTAGTGGAAAATTCGGGGCAGACACAAATTGTTAACGTGCTTTGGAGCATGAGAGCAAATTTCTCATCTTTTTTTTTTGAAGGGAAAGGCAGAAGAGCTGCCGTTCATTCATTAATAGAAAAAGAAGAACGGTGCGACGCACCAAAGTTACAAGACTTACACGCAGCAAGGCTGCTGCACACCCCGGCCAAACGGCCGCACCAGCACGTGCAAGGCCAAGAGACCTTGCGACGACACACAACTGAAAGAGATGGGAGGGAAACAACACCGGCCATGCTGGACGCACTACCAACACACACAACGACAGACAACTCCGAATTAGCAGACCTAGTAGACAACCAGAAAGTGCAGCAGTGACAAACACGACGCCTCCAACAAGGTAATGACGGGTGAGACCCGCCACCATTGTGCGACCACCAGGGTTTTCACCCGAAGCGAGGGAAAACATCTTCTGGTCAGCCTTATGATAATGAATACGTAATAACTTCGTATAGCATACATTATACGAAGTTATACGCGCTTGGATGGAGGCCGGAGGGGGAGCAGTACCTGGTCGCGAGAGCAGTGAAGCCTCCCGGGTGGAAGTAGGTAGAGCTCGGGGAGTGGCGGTTATGGCTGAGGAGTGTGAGCTGAGGAGGGATTCACAGGGGAAGGGAGTCGGCTAGGTTAGGATTAGAGCTTAGAAGGGATGGATGGGCTGGGCTTAGGCGGGGACGTGGGCTGGGCTGGTGTGAGGGGCGCAGGCCCAGGAGATTCTTTTTTCTCCATTATTTCCTGTAGAAAAAAGCCCATACTATCCCTTCCATTTTGCCCGGTCGATTCTAACTAAAACCGGGCAAACCAATCTCTATGGGATGAATTTGCAACACGGTATAGCAAAACGATGGAATATTCTGCGCGTATTTGCCCTTCCTGCAAACTAACAGGGCATGTCTTGCAGGGGGTACCCTCAACTAGACCTGTTCACGGGAAACCCGGCCCGGCCCGACCAGTGCATCGGGCCAGGCTCGGGCCTCATTTTCGAAGCCCGGTGGTCAGGCCGGGCTGGGCCCGGGCCCGAGTCTTTTCTGATTTAAGCCGTAGCCGGGCCGACGCCGGGCTTCGGGCCGGGCTCGGGCCCGGTTTCCAAGCCCAACGCCCCGGGCCGGGCCGGGCTCGGGCCTGGTATTTCGGGACCGGGCTTTTCCAGGCCCGGCCCGGCATATGATCAGGTCTACCCTCAACCCTTAGGGTTGCCGGGATCGCTCACCGAAAGTAAACCCTAGCGAAATAGTATGGTAATTTCAAATGTACTTGAATGCCCCTTTTGGACATATAACTAAAAGGGGTACAATTATAAATGGCTGCCTTCCCTCCCCCTATGAATAGATGCCAATGGCATATGGAAGAGAGAGGATTCATTCAGTATCATACCACATTCAATATCTCCCTATGGTGGCCTTTCTTTATTTCTCTCTCCATTTCTCTCTTAGGTTAACCCACAATTTTAGGGGTGCCTTACAAATTCTATTATCCAGTTTGTTCAACAACAATCGGTGCCGTTTGTGGGGACCCGAGAAAAAAGCTACGCATGAAAAACCGCTAGCTCAAAACACCCTATGCCCATCGAGGAATACCCTCCGTCCATCCAGGAACACCCTTCGTTAGTCGCGGAACAACTTTCACCTATCGTGGAATTAACACCCTCCCTCAATCCATCTGGGAACACCCTTCGTCAGTCGCGGAACAACTTTCACCTATCATGGAATTAACACCCTCCCTCAGTCCATCCGAGAACACCCTTCGTCAGTCGCGGAACAGCTTTCACCTATCGTGGAATTAACACCCTCCCTCGGTCGAGGAATACCCTCCGCCCATCTGGGAAAATATCCTCCAATCCTTTGTCCATCATGAAAGACCCTCCATTAGTCGAGGAATTACATTTGTCCACCAGGAAAGATCCCCCACCCTGACCTCGAAATTCCCTTCGTGTGAGAACCATTCACCCCAACTGTGGAGCTAGAAGTGGAGCCCATATATGAAGCTTCCACCCCAGCAATAGGAGGACACCAATTGCTTGTCTGTTTTGGATGTTGGAAACTACCCGACATTTTGTTCCTTTTTCGCTAAATTGGGCTCCATTAAGAGTTTCTCTGTATTGCGATCTTTGCCCTATACGGCCCTTAAAACTGAGACACATTATATTTCAAAACTTTATTATTGTAATAATATGGTCTGCCGATTGTCTGTATAATATGAATCAGTTACTTGTAATTTGTGCCGTGTTAGCAATATTATGGTCTAACGTAGGTTGCACGGAGGCCCTAGATTAGTAGAAAGTTCGAGGCCGACACAAATTGTTAAATGTACCTTGGAGCATGAGAGCAAATTTCTCGTCTTTTTAAGGTGTTTTTATTTTTAAAATTTTAACTAAGCAAAACGGAGAAAAGCTAGCCATTTTTACGTGACGCGGAAAAGGAGCGGGAAAAAAAAGGAAAGAATACTCGCTGTACCGCCTGGCATTTCTGCGGCCGAAAAGCTAATGTCGGATCAGAGTTTGAATCGGTGCCAGTTTTTTAACGTCTCGCCCCCTGCCCTTTCGAAAGCAGTTACAATCTCATCCCTCATTTATATCGCTCCTGCTTCCATCACTCTCACTCACCCAGTTCTGAGATCAGCTAGTCGCCTGCTCCCTCTGCCCTTAGAGAAGAAGAGAAGAGAGAGCGCCCAGCTTCCGAGGAGGGGGAGGGAGATGCTCGTGGTGGATTTTCGAAGTGTCCAGTGAGAGGAGGTGGTGCGGCGGCTTCCATGGCCGCGAGCTCGGGTGCTGCTGCGTGAGGGCGTGGAGGTAGGAAGCGGCGGCCAAGGGCGGAGGGGAAGGATGACGGGGGTGGTGGTGGTCTCGACGGGATGCAAGGGAGGCGGGGACGGGGGAGTCGCGGGCAAGAAAAGAGGAGGCGGCGAGGAGGAGCGGCAGCAGATGTCGGTGCTGGAGCTGGTGCTCGCGGCCGTGCGGCGGTCAGTGGTGGCGTGCCGGGTGGAGCGGGGCTCAGAGCGCGGCGCCGGCGCCGGCGACGGCGGCGGGTGGGGCGCGGGGGAAGGATGCGGCGGCGCCGGCGGAGCTCGCGGAGATGGAGATCGGGTGGCCCACCGACGTCCGCCACGTCTCGCACGTCACCTTCGACCGCTTCCACGGTTTCCTCGGCCTCCCCGTCGAGTTCGAGGTCGAGATGCCCTGCCGCGTCCCCAGCGCCAGGTGAGCCGTCACCACCATCATTCACTCACCACCATGCCTACTTGCTGCTAAAAGCTTCGAATTTTCATACGGTTTTTTGTGATTTCTGGTACACGATTGGCTGCGAATTGCCAAAAATGATAAACAACTGGGCGTTGACGTGAAATAGTAAAATCTGTGGAGGCTGCTGATTTTGACATCGCTTTTGAACAGTTCTTCAGTGCTTGGCTGCTTGTGAGGGATCCGATGAGTGCGTATTACTATGTCCTATTGTCCCTATTGCTATAAATGCTTCAACTGTTCAAGCAACTTTACTTCCTTCAGATCTGGGAGTTTGCCAGGGGTTTCAGTCTGGTCTCACTAAAGTTGCTTAATTGGATGGTCTCACTTTACTGAATAATGAGTACTCCTATTTAGTAATGAAGGGTTCACCAATGAGATGGCTGAAGAACTCCGTTTGTGAAACTATAATGTAATGTAATTAATACGTGTGAATGTGTGATTTGTTAGCCAATTGTATTTGTAGTACACAATGTATTGTATGTCATCAAATTTGGTTTTGCAATGTGTTTCCTGAAAGATTCAGTTTGCACACTGCAATTGGTTTCACATCCAGCTAATTAGTGTTGACTGCAAAATGCACTGTAACGGAACCAACTAAAAATATGAAACTTATGAACTTGATTTTACCTGAGGCTAGTTATTTAATTTGGATTTTGGACCAGATCACAAAGTATTAGTATTCAAGACGCTGAATCTTTTCCTTGCCTGCAGTGCGAGTGTGTTTGGCGTCTCAGCTGAATCAATGCAGTGCACCTACGATGGCAAGGGCAACTCGGTCCCCACTATATTGCTGCTCATGCAGGGAAGGCTATATGCTCAGGGAGGCTTAAAGGTGGGGCATCCATCCATGGCATAGGAATAACACGTTACAATGTTTTTGTAATGAAGTGAAAATGGAGTTGGTCATGCTTACGATTGGTTTTTCAGGCTGAAGGGATCTTTCGCATTAATCCAGAGAATGACCAAGAGGAGCATGTGAGGGATCAACTGAACAAAGGAGTTGTTCCTGAGGACATTGATGTACATTGCTTGGCAAGCCTGATTAAGGTATATTTTTCATCCCATCAGAACATGACACAATCATGAATGTGTGCTCTTGCTATGATGTTGTTCGCTTCCTGCTGTCAAAAGATCTAGATCAATGCCCTAAAAAATGTTCAAGTGTTAAATCTCTTAGTTTTACCAAAGAACATACTAAAATTTTTGTGCATCTTATCAGGCATGGTTTAGGGAACTTCCAGAAGGTGTACTTGATAGCCTCTCCCCGGAGCAAGTTCTGCAAAGCAATTCAGAACAAGAATTCCTAAAGCTCGTGACGCTATTGCAGCCCACTCAGGCAGCACTCCTCAATTGGGCTGTTGAGCTCATGGCTGATGTCGTTGAAGAGGAGGAGCTGAACAAGATGAATGCTAGAAATATAGCCATGGTGTTTGCCCCCAACATGACTCAGGTAATCTTGATTTCAGTGTTCTTGCAGGGTAGAGAATTATCTTTACTTTCAACGTCCCTGAGAAAAGATGCGAGCAAGTGGCAATTGTCGATTAGTTCAGCTAAGATTATTCGTTTTGTTCTATTTTAGATGTCAGATCCTTTGACAGCCCTAATGCATGCTGTCCAAGTCATGAACTTTCTCAAGACATTAATACTGAGGACACTTCGAGAGCGTGACGACACAGCTACGGGAGATTACAGTCCATCCTCATCTCCAACATCTTCTGGTCAGCCTTATGATAATGAATACTACGGCAGCGAGCGAGACATGGACAGGAGCTGTGAATTGAGTGATATGCATAGCCAAATTAGCAAATCTGGGGGGCAGGTGGATTATCTTGTGCGGTATAATACCTGTTTTGACAGTGAGCAAGAAGGCGATGATCTCCTGAGCGAAGTTGTGGAAGGGTTTTCGAATCAGCTGGAATGCCATCTTGAAGATGGTACACTGGAGGAGAGCACAAGAAAACAGCGTGAAATAAGCTCAGAGATGAAGGCGACAAAGGATGTTTGTCCTGAGCGAAAAGCTGAAACCAGAGCACCTGAGGGCACACAAAAGGAAGAAGAGCAGCTGAAATGATCAAAATCCTGTCTCTCATTTTAGCTAGATCCTGTTTTTTAGTTTCTACTGGATTGCTGTGGATTGCTCTGTCAACATCTGGTTGAAGTTGCTGATTCTTGGATATGGCCATCAGGCCATGTGGGTCGTTCATATGTTCCCTAGGACATTAATTTATGAAAATGATCGTTAGCGTGTATTATGTCAAATGTTGTCGTCCGTATGTCTATTTGTCTAGTCCATCAACTTCCACGAGACTGATGGCAGCAAATTGCCTAGATGGTAACAGGATAACGGGTTTCCGTCGCCTTGTTGGTTCGCATATGAAATTTAAATTTGTACGCATGCAAGATCCTGTAAATTGATCATTTGCTATGCTACGTTCAAACAACATCGTCTAGATTCGAGCTATGAATACCTTGGTGAAAAGAACTCTACCATTTCTGCTGTGAACTTGTGATGAAAAATATGTCCCTCATTTGCAAAGTTTTCCCCAGCTAGAAAGGTGGAGTTCTCAATAATTCAATATATAATAACGGCAGACCTCCAAGCGCAGTAACATCAGACCAGCTACATATACATTTATCAGTAGTTAGACGTAGCATTACAGCAAAGTGGAAAACTGTGATCCCAGTTATTTTTCCCTTGTAAGAACATATTATAACATTAGATAGTTATTTTGTTTTTCGCCTATCTGGATTAGTGCCATAGCTTAGAACAGAAGCCGGTTCTTAGCCTCTTGCTGCTAACAATTTCTTCAAAAGAATCCAGAAGCTGCCCTGCCAAACAACTGGGCTCATCAAGGAAGGTGCGGATGAAGGTGAACACAACTCTCCGCTCCTGCTCTGTCGATCTCAAGCTAAACCAGGTTAGAAATTTCATCCTGAAATCCTTCGCAATGTGGCCAGAGCATTCCAACCACCGTATAATCTTCACACAGTACTCATAGTTATCATCTAACTGGCCTAACCTAATGGAGAAGTGCCTACGTGAGCCAATGATCAAATTGCTGTCATCGGCACAAGTTTCTTGCTCCAAGTCTGAAATCTGTTTTCGACTTTGTGATCTGGACTCCATGGCTGGTGCCTCCCCAACATGCCCCTCAGCGCAATTCTCTGAATCACCACAACCATTTGATTTCATCAATCCATTCTTTCCTGAACCACATCCATTCTCATTCTGGAAGCATTCTGTTGGCATGACTACCTCTGCATTTAGGTCTGGGACTGAGGTTTCATTAAGATCAAGCTTGCGGGAGACAACACGTGCACCTTGATCCTTATCTGGTATATCTGAATCACTCTGACCGCAGGAATCTTCGATCTCATCTTTGCAGAACTCACTGGGGCAACCATTCTCCTCAGCCCATGCTTTCCGCAAGACTTTACCCAGCTGGCGCACCTTAAAGCCTGAAGACTTGCCATTGCCATGTTGACTCTTGCTCTCTCTCTTCACAGTAGATGAACAACCTTCTGTGCCATGCTCAACGTTTTTGTGAATGATCTCCTTACTTCTGGTAAAACACTTAGACTCGGAGTGACCAAGTTCACCATCTTCAGTAAATGAAATGATCCGGAATGCATACTCAGTGCAGGGCTGCAGATTGGAAATCAATATCCTTCTTTGGACTTTAGGGAAAATAGCAGGTTCCCCAGTGGAAGGCAGTTCTCTGCTATTCCAGTACCAGAGTTTGTAGCCTTTGATAGAATGACGTTGTGAGGAAGCTGTTTCTTTCAGAACAACCACTACTGATGAAGCAGTGATATCTTCAAATCTAAACCTGCAAGCAGCAGGAAGTGTATCTGTACCATGGAAAAAAAATTATAAGATCAGTATAATCGTACATTGAAACCATTGGAAAAAGGAAAAATTTACAAGATTGATAGAAGTTACCATTCTGTTTAGTTTCTGCTTGAGAATTTGACCTCAGCCACTCATCTGCCTTCTCAATGGCTAGAGAGCAAAGCTTCTGCACATCAGCAGCAACGGGAAGACGGCCCACAATGCCACGAGCCATCTTAAAAGACATACCATCAAGGGGCCCAACCTCGCTTTCCAGCTTTGCCTTTGCATCCTCTACGATCTGATGCAACTCTTTAAAACGAGTTGTGCCATCCAAAAGTCTATGACTGAGGTATATGCGAGAACAAAGAATATCAACCCGACGAGCATCTTTGGCAACCACTAGCTGCCTTTTCCAGCATCTGATAAAAAAAAATCAAATGCACCATGATAATATATAAATAAAATAATGGAAATTTACATAGAAAATGTCAAGGGAAAAATTACAATAACAGAGCTCATGTATAATAATGTAAGAAGTAAACAAGTTCATGCTGCTCTAGGTAACTACAAGTGTTGTCTTTCTGATGCATGCCTCAGAAGTTCAGGCAAAGGCAATATATATAAACAGGTTCAACAATATTGAGGAATATCAATAAAATAAAATAAAAATAGAATCCAAGAAAAGCCCAGTCATATGAAAAGGTCCAGACCAGCAAGTAAAAAGGAAGATGCAAATTGAAACATAAAAAAGAGAAATATAGAAAAAAAAATAAAGATTCATGTAAAGTGGTTACATATAAACAAGTTATACCTAAGATATATTCCCATACAGAAAATAAATATCACTGTCTATGCTGGATGCAACAACACTCACCCAAGTATTCCAATAACCTTTCCGCAAGCAGCACAGCAGTAGTTACAATCTAGCTGCATAGATTGCCCAAGATCAATGCAACCTACCTTCCGGTGCTGGAGTGCACACTCAATGTGGCAGGATGACTCACAGCAATCCCCGTCACCAGTTCCTGATGAGCAGACTAGCCAAAGGCTAGGATCTTTGTTGTCATCAAAAAGATGACAAATGCAGCATGAACACCTCTTACAAAATGTATTATCTGAGGTCAACACGGCTTTGCAGGCAGAATTTTTGCATATCCATGTGGTAGAAGGCTTAGTGTATTGAGATATTTCTTTCTCACGTAGTTGAACAGAAAGGTCCCCCTTTCTTGGCTGCTTTCTGAGAGCCTGATTACCAGTAAGATTTCGATTGTTGTTGTTATTTGAGGAGGGTTTCTTGGTATTCTTTACCGCTGCTGCCCTCGGTATTTCTTCCACTGATTTGCATTTTAAAATGCCAGATTGTTCCTTTTCTTCTGTACTAACACTACCATCAGTTGATTCTTGTTTTGGCAAAGAAATCAACGGTTGTTGGGTATTGTCTGAAACTGTGTTGCTGCCATCGGCATGCCTATTTTCCTCTATTGCGCTTGCATCACAAGAAGCATGTAAAGCTAGCATGGCAAAAGACAAAGCACCAAATGGGAGAAAACATCCATTAGTATAAGAAGAAGACATCATAACTTATCAACAGAAGCATGGTTCAAGCAGCTAGCAATCAGAATTTCAGCATGATCACGTCAAAAAAGGAAAACAAAACAGCTTGAAGACGCTTCAAGGAACTGGGGTTTCCACTCAAAGTCAAAGCATAGTCAACAAAAAAATTTATCTTTACCACCATAGCATCAGTCAGAACAGAATTAGTCAGAGCATGACTGTACTAATTGTCTGAGCAATTAAGTACTACCACACGTGCAGATCAAACTCAAGAATGGTAGGAACAGCACCATACCGTTGGCATAAACATTTTTAACATCTCAGCACTGCAATCACTAACCAAAAAGCATCCATGACTGCCTAACAATAAATGATCCAATCCAAAAAAACAAACAATTATATAGATAGATAGATAGATAAATCAATAAGCGGCTATTACTCAATTGGTTAGTACTCAGTACTACTAGTTTATGCTAATCGGCAGCCCACCAACTCGCTGAGCCGATCCTGCGAACGCACAGGGGGAGAATAGGAAACGGATCGAGCCATGGATGGATGGATTAGATAGCGAGCACCAAAAGAAAGGAAAGATTCCCGCGGAACGAATCCGAGCGGGCCGAGGAGGGGGAGGGCTTACCAGCAGCAGCGCACCCGTTCGGATCTCCTCCGCTCGACGCCATCCCGGCGGAGGGAGACAGCGAGGAGGACGGTGACGCCGTGGATCGCTCCGTGGCGGCGACGGCGTGGGCCGGGCAAGAGAGGGGAGAGGAAAGGGTGGTGCTTGCTTGCTTGCTTCCCCTTCGATTGATGGCGGCGCACGAGAGCGATGAGACGCGGTCCTTCCCCCCACGCAATCGAACACGCTCCTCACCAAGCTCCCTCCCCGCGCCGTCGACCAGGGCGGCGCCTCTACGCCCAGGTCATGAGAGGCGACGAGCGGCTCGGTGGGCTGGGTTAGGACGGGGGCGGCGCCGGCGAGGTGATGGACGGCGCAGGGCACCGGCGGTCGATGAAACGGTTATGGGCCATCGATGTGGTCGAGAGTCAAGTTGGGCTTTTTGATGGGCCAGCTCAAGGTTTGTTCTCCAGAATTTATTTTGACTTACTTATTTACTTATTTTGATTTAAAATATAAATAATTTGATTTTCTTAATCTGTTCTATATCTATGTTGAAGGCGTGACTTAAAACAAGTCAAACAAAAAGGATCCGGCCGACTCCCATTTCCACCGCAGAAAGCTTTCAAAATTAAAAGATAAATCAAATAAACAAACAAATTAAATAAGATAAGTCAGAAAGACTGACCTTTGCCCTATAAAGCACCAATTTTCCCCCTTCTTTTTATGCCTGTAAAGCTTCCACTCTCGCTCTAGTAACAAATGATTGAGCTGTATTTATATGCACGGAAAATAGCCTTTTTCATTTGTTTTGACGGTTATGGTATGCAGGGATTTGTGGAAAGCCCTACTTACTTCGTAGTTTCTACAATTCAGCATGAAAAACATATATGGAAGAACCTAGGCAAACAAAACCTGCCATAACGGAGAAGGCAAAAGCGGTTGGTTGAAGTGCTAAGCAAGCTAGCCTGCGTTTGGTAGATAGGCGGATCGCCAATGGTGTTTTTAAAAGTTGCTTTTTTAAAAAAACATTGTGATCGTCGAATAGAAACAAAATATAAGAGGGTAAAATAAAAAAAATAAAGTAATAATTGAGACGTAGATGAATAGCAATGAAATAGTATAAAGAATAACGTTGCCTATGCCCTAAAACGACCCATTTTCCTCCGAACCAACACCCCCCATGACTCAATAATACATTAATATCAGTGAGATGAAGGTTGAATATTTGAATCCCTAGTAAATATGCTCGTGAATCGTTATCTTCTAGAAGCGTGAATTTAAACTTGGAAGGCTCTAGTCTAAACCACTGTGCATCGCTTCCATATATGCCAACTAGGTCTTGTGATGTGTAGTAACACTGATTAATTATCACAAGCTTAATCTAAACCAAGTATTTTACACTCATCTTTTGGGAAACTAATACAGTAAATAGCACTGCAAAGCCAGTATTAATCTTGTCGATGGTGCACAGGATGAATGGATGATCTACGTACGTTGACGTATAGTACAACATGAAAGAATTAAAAAATAAGAAGAAATCAAAGGAAGAATTTTCCAATATACGACAGATTGAAAAGATCTTTTCATGGACTAATTCTAACTTGAGTAAATTACACTGTTGCCCCTTAAAGTTGGACGAAAATCTCACTTAGCCCCCTAAACTTTGTTTTGTCCGCCGTGGCCCCTTAAAGTTGTTTCCTGGTGTCACAAAGCCCCAGAAAGTTGGATTTTGTTGCACCACAACCCCCGGAAGTTGGCTTTGGGTGCTGAAAAAAATAGCCTGCGTGACACCCGAAAACAACTTTAAGGGGCCGCGGCGGACAAAACAAAGTTTAGGGGGCTAAGTGAGATTTTCGTCCAACTTTAAGGGGCAACAGTGTAATTTACTCAAAAGAATACAAGTCTTCTTTTAAAGAAAAAACTCAGAAAGTAAAAAAAAAAAACTTTCCCTCTCTTTCTAGTGTCTTCAACCTTTGTGCAAGAAAATATGGCATCGTGCATTCGTGTCTTAGGTGAGATCTGTATTATCTGATTGATGATTTACAATACAGATTAGGTAGCACCAACTCGTGCACTATACAGCACAAACTTTCTACGATAAAACATGCACTTTGCTACTGGAGCATTTTTATAGACCTTGAAGAGGCCTACTAGAGGTTAAAAAGATATGACCGTAACAAGATGCATCGATACGGAGTAGGTGGGCTCTAGGGGCGTGTTTCCGGTGGCTCCTCCGCTCCTCCCGTGGTGGCATGGTGGGTCATTGCCCATCATTCGGCGGAGCGGCGACCCCTGTCTCTAGCTTGGTCCCTTCCTCGACTCCTTGCCCTCCCTTCCCTGCGAGGTGCTCGGTGGCGTAGGCTGTCGTTTTTCAGGTTAGTGACAGGGTTTGGCTTGCGCCGCCTGGGTGGCGTGGCATCTAGTCCCCTTTGCACCCCATGCGCAGACCACCAGGCGTGGTGGCCCCTCTCCGGCGGCGTTGGCTGGCGACCTTCCTCCGGCGGCATCCTCGTTCTCTGCCTCTTGACCTGGTCCCGTCCCATCATCTTGACCTTCCCTTTCTTTGAGGTGTCGGGTGGCGTGGGCGGCGTCTTCCGCGTCAGGGGGCGGCGTTCGTGCACGCTCTTCGGTTCTGCGTCTCCGACCGGCGGCTTGGTTCTTCTGGTGATTTCAACCTTCGGCGGATTCTGCCTTGTGCGCTAGTAGGGTAGGTCTTAGGCGAAAGCCTTGCCCTTTTGGGGCTGGTGTTGGCATCATCTTCGGTGTCGCTCCCTCGTTGGAGGCATCACCTTTCGGACCTTTCCCTATTATGGGTGAAAACCCTAGCGGTTTTATGACGGCGACGGGTTCTCCCCGTCGCTACCTTCTTGGAGACGTCTTGGGTGCCGTCTCGCTATGGGCTGCAGCTGGGTTAGCTGCTTCAGAAGTCGTTCATCGCTGTGTGGGTGTTGGTGGTGTTCCTCTTTCTCCCTCTCCTGTACCTCTCTCCTGTTCGGCCTTGGTGGCAGCAGTGGGGCTGCGTTTCTTCTTTCTTCTCTGTAGGTGGTGTTCCCGGCCGTGACCGGATGTGTGTCTGGCTTTGTCTAGGGTTGCAGCGTAGCGCTGTAGTTGTACCCCGTGCTTGCATGGGTTTTTTTTATTTTGTATTCTCCTGCTTATTAATGAAATAGAATGGCAGTTCTCATGCTCCTTTTTCAAAAAAAAAAAGATGTATCGATTAAACATAACTATTTATACGTTAGCTTGTTATTTCTCCCCTTTGATGATATGGCTTTTTGAAGAATGGGAAGATGGCGATGGACCGCTGCGGGCGAGGCAACGTGCGGTGTGGTGGCGACAATGGTATGGGAGTGGCGTGCGGCAAGGGCAAGGCCTGACGCGGCATATAGTGTGCCGGTGTCGGCCCGAACTCGTGGTAAGGCATGTGGCTACCCAATGATATGAAAATTAGAGAAGAGAGGAAAAGAAGAAGACGAGAAGAAAATCTATTGCATCTTTATAGTGGTGATAATTTGAAGTATAAAAAAAAATAGAAAGGAGGTACTGAGAGTACCACATCGCCAATATAATTTGGTGTAATACAATCGATGGCTTTGATGAGAAATGATAGAAACAGTAAAATTTTCCTCTTTTTTTTTGGTACCTCCTTGTTATTGCAAACACATGTAATGAAAGACGGTAAAATAATCCTTGCCAATATTGCCTTTTTTTCACCCTTTTTCTTCGGTTTGCTTTCTATAAATGAGAAGCGAAAAAAAAACTAGAATTACAGCTTACTTAGTTGCTAAGAATACCTAAATATGCATAGAAAACACCAGGAGAAAATTGACGGCTCTTCTACAGGACCATCTTTGTCACCCTAGAAAAGAACGCGAGAGATAACCTTAAAGATTAGGTTTTAGAAGGATTAGTTAACAATAAGAAGAAGAAGAAGCATCCATTGGCTTAAAATCGGTGTTTGGTGTTGTATTTAGCCGCAGGCGATGGCTGGTCTTACATGACCCGCCAATTCCTCCTCCCATTCCACCCTCGCGCTTGCAGCTGGCAGTAGACCTGCCCGAGTTCTTGCGCCCCCTCCCAGAATTTCTCGTCAAGATTGCGCTTTGCGACCCGCCTCCGGCTCCCGGCGAGGCGACCCAGGCTCTCGGTTCTAAGGGATTTCTCCGCGCGGTTTCGCCCAACCTACTCACGGTATGATCGATTAACTCCTTGCATGTTTTATTTTAATTTAGTGTTTTATTTTAATTTAGTGCTGATCCGAGTTATTTGTGCGGTTGTTTGCGCACCGCGGAAACGTAGATGGTTCTTGGTTTCAGCTGGCTGGGAGTCGGTTTGAGTTTTTGGAGGGTTCTTGTGTGTGTTTGCCAAGATTTTTTGTCGAGGTTTTTCGTTTTGGAGAGCCTCGGGTTGTAGCTCTTGTTTTGGAAGTTTGGATTGAGCTTGATTCTTTGCGTGCTCTGAAACTTGCTGCTGCTGGTTTCTAATTGTAGGAAAAAAAAATTTCTTCAGATATTGACACATGATTATCATAACAACCTTCTTCCTGGCACTTGAATTTCAAGGCCAAAAGCAATATATTCGCAATGCAAATTTAGTTTCACTTTTGTAGATATGTCAATATAACTTATGCAGCGCAAGAAAAGTTTGGGCCAATCAATTACTGCTAGACGGTAGAGTTTTCAAAAAAAAAAAATTCGAAAACGTAGTAGGGTTTTCAATAAAAATCTATATAAGCTTTACTTACAGATATGAGTGTAATTTTAGACTCAATTACATGAGCTCCAGTACAGAAATTTCTGCCCCCTTGACTTTGCGAGGACTAACTGCATAATTCGTGTATTTTCGAAACAACAGGATTCGTTTGAGCTTAGGAAAGGGGAGGAAGCCCCAGGATTTGTCGACATTGAGCTGGGTGACATCACAAGCTCTGCACAGCCTGGTTTGGATGGCTTCTCCGAGCAGGTGCCATTTTGTTTGTAGATTACAAGTTTCTTTCTATCAGGACAAAGCCAATCAGAATCGATTGAAGTGATTTTTTTTAAAAGAATTTCTTGAAGTGGTTATTCATGTAACTTGGTTACATTCTGTTTGCTCTCTAACTTTGTGCTATCACAACATTCAGACCAAGGACATCGAGAAGCTGCTCGATACATTGACCAAGCTACTGAAGGACATTCAGGTGAGCACCAATACCAAATTGGAGTTGTTGATGATGAGTTTATTTAAGTTCAAATATTAGGGTCCTTGGAGTTGGGACGAATAAACCTCAGTAGTTCTAGGCTCTGCTTATACTTGCAAACATCATATATGCCAACACGATATATATAATAAGTTTTTTTTAATTTGGGGTTTACCCAGCTTCTTTTTGTATGGTTTTACCCAGTTTCCATTGCAATAAGAAAGGAAATATAATTCTCCTTAAATAATTCTAGTTTTTTTTAAGCATAGGGGCAGGAGAACTGCCTTGCACTGATCAAAAGGATAGAGTACAAAGAAAGTACAGGTTGGGGGGAGAAATCGGCCCCTCCCCGCACCCCTGGATCTGTTTAATTGACTCTTTGTTTGAACATTTCTAGCCTTCCATTTCTTCTAAAATCATGTATTTTTATGTAGAACTCAAACGAGGAATCAAAAGTTGTCACCAGAGCAGCAGCTATGAAAGGTACCATATGGAATTTTGGTTCTTTCCTTCTGATAGGACAGTAAAAATCGTTTTTTTCTTTTTGCTCCAGTTTTCTATCATTAATTCCCTTTTCCATTTAATTTAATAGATATAAAAAAGCGCATGGAGAAGGATTTCAATGAAGTGACAAAGGTTGCACGTCTCATAAAATCAAAAATAGAGAAGTTGAACAAAGATGTGAGTTAATCTGCATGGAACTTCTCACTTATACATGAGAAGTATTCACAGATAATCAATTAGTATTGCTTAAACTTTTGATATATGCTTCTTTGCTATAATCATACGCTCCTTTAATTTCTTTCTTCCAGAATATTGCAAACAGGGAGAAGCCAGGCTTTGGCAAACAATCAACTGTGGACCAAATAAGGACTACTAGGACTTCGTATGCTCTCCTATGATCATTCTCTTGCTTGTTTCTTGTCATGCCGTACTATTTCTCACATAATTGATATCCACATCTTATTGCAGTGCATTGGCGCAGAGGTTGAGAGCACGCTTATTGGAGTTTCAGGTACCTGCCTTTTGAGTTGAGAAACGTTTAGTTTAATAAAGCTTGAAAAGGAGATGCAAAATGTTACTAGTTTATACCACTGTGAATCATGCATGCCAGTTTTTTTTTTTAAATGAGCATGTGTTTTTACTACGCAATGCATTTCCAGGAAATGAGAGATGCAATCCAGAAGGAATACCGGGAAGTAGTAGAGCGGCGTGTTTTCACAGGTCTGTATTCGAAACTCCCAGCATAACATAGTTAGTTCTATGCACTGCAGTAGCACTGAGCCACCGACAGACTTGACTTATCTTAACCATCCATTCTGCAAATCTCCAATGAACAGTAACCGGCGAGCATGCTGATGAGGAGGTAAGACCCCTCTATCCTTCAGTTTAAGCCATGACAGTCTGCATATGGTGCGTTGCTTACACTGGGTTGATTTTATTTTCCCAGACAATCAACAGGCTAATTGAAACAGGCGACAGTGAGCAAATTTTTCAGAGGGCTGTCCAGGAAGAAGGCCGTGGCAGGGTACTCACCAATCTGGCCCCTCTATTTCTAATGTTTGAAAGTTCAGAAAGAAATGGCAAGGTTTAACCTGACCCTCTCGCATTTTGCAGGTACTTGACACCCTCCAAGAAATTCACGAGCGACATGACACGGTAAAAGAGATCGAGACAAAGCTTCTTGAGCTGCAGCAGGTAAAGAATGAACACTCTCTTTCAGAATAAAGGGTTTAAAGGCTGCGGTTTAATTTACCTGGTAGCCCCTGAATGTAGATTTTCAACGACCTGTCCGTGCTAATTGATGCTCAGGGCGATACCCTGAACAACATCGAGGAAAATGTAAGAATGTTTGGTACCACTTTGCACAAATTTTAGCGTTATTACTTCTCTGCAAGCTTCGGTTTTTTCTAATTTCCCCACTGTGTCGCTGCTCAGGTTGTACGAGCAGGTGAAGAAGTTACGGGTGGAACGAACATCCTCCAGAAAGCGAAAATTCTACAGAAGAACACGCGGAAATGGACTTGCATAGCGATAATCCTCGTCCTGTTAATCGTCCTGATCATAGTCCTCTCCCTGAAACCCTGGTCAAAGTCAAAGTAGAAAGCCAGCATCTTAGAAGCACCATGATCGTGCTGATTTTGGTTGATTATATTGTAAAGTTATAGGCCTCTCGCTGTGTATGTGCAACGCAGTATCAGAGCGGGCACGATGATTTTGTTGGGTGATTATGGCTATCTATGGTTCACGATTTGAGTTGATTTGATTTTGTTCGGTTTTAACTTTGTATAATTTTTTTTTTTTGCTTTGTAGAGTTTTATTTGAAGATTTTAAAAAAAATTTAAATAATTTTTTATCCTTTCCATACCTCTTTTTTAATCCTCTTAATTTTTTATTTAACCACACTGAACCACGAATAAAAAAACGTCTTGCATAGCTCTAGCTGTACGTTCTGTGAAATTTTGGTCAACTGGTTCAATTTTGTGTGCTTCTAATAATGAACACGCAGCTTGATTTTATGAGAATCATTGATCTCTTGCTCTTTTTTTTTTATTTGAACTTTTCACTAATGCCATCTGACATAATGGCTGTCGAGAAAACCTCTAGTATGATGGCATGAATGGATTCCTTCCCAGACATTTCGACCTTCCCTTCTGAAGTTAGGGGGGAAAATATCAAAACAACAATGTTTGAACTTTTACCAAACTAGTTATCGAATTTACTGAGTATCAAGCGATATTTATCGATAATCTCTGTGATTCCATCATCATCGCTAACCCCTCGTGACCTCAGTCCTCACTCTCTTCCGTCTTCTGCCTCCCTATCACTTTCACTCTCCAACCCGGGAAAAAACCACACAGAAATCCGCCCGCCGCTGCCATGCGTCCGCTTATCCGGAGCGCTCGCTGCCTCCGCGCTCGTGTTCGCGCCATGGCCACGCTTCCCACGGCCGCCGCCTTCTCCTCCGCCCCCTCCTCGTCGCACCCTCACTGGCTCCCACTCGCCCGCTTCCTGCCCCTCGCGCCGCCGCCGGCCCGGGCGAGGGCGCTCCGGACGGCGGCGGCGGCGGCCGCCGTCGAGGTTGGCGGCGTCAAGATCGCGCGGGAGGGTGAGTTCTCGCCTCCGGCGGTGCAAAAGGCGGGATCTTGGGAGGGCAGGTGGGTTTGGGGAGGGGGAGGGTTCTAAGATTCGGCTGTGGAGAGGTTCTTGGGCTTGATTACGGCCTTACGGTGCTTGCATTGTTAGAACGATAGCGTTTTGAAACATTAACTTGTCTAATCGTGGGGCTTTGGATGTCTTGTCACTGCATCTTTGAAATGTTGTATATGGAGAGAAATGTATGAATTGGTAGTCAGCATTCAGTTCAAATTCCCAAATGGTTGCATTCTTAAGGTAGATTATTGGCATTGTAATTGCTGCAGAGTGTGCACTTACCGGAAAAGTGTCGTTCAAGAGTGGCCACATATTTGCATTCAGCGATCAAAACCTGTTTAATAGGATGCTAATATCCTGACGGAATTGGTCGAAATTGCAGTACCATTAATTTCTGATCTTTTTCTTTTTCATGGCTTTCTTAGATGTTGTGAAGGAGGATGACCCAACAAACAACGTGCCAGACACAATTTTTTCAAAGATTGGTTTGCAGTTGCATAGGAGGGATAGCCACCCACTAGGGATTCTGAAGAACACTATTTACGACTACTTTGACAAAAAATTTCCTGGGCAGTTTGACAAGTTTGATGACCTTTGCCCTGTTGTGTCTGTGAAGCAGGTATGAATTAGCTGTATCATATATTAGCCTGAAAGGTGTTTGTTAGCATGAATTTTAGCTAAAAGAATCCTATGCTATCATAGAATCCCATGAACATGGCTGTTTCGCAATAGCAAGCCAGCATTTGCGACTCAAAAGAATGATTTTAATCATATGGTAAGATGAAAACTGGTACTCTGGGGTGGACAAGACATAAAATGAAAAGAAATATACTACGCCGAGGAGTTCAATAACTGCCTTTTTCATTCCTCATGCAATATCCCCTTATGCACTTTTAGTTGCCGTGCTCTAAAACTCTGTCCAGTTTCATGTATCTTCAGTGAAAATAAATCATAGCCCTTGCCAGCTTCTCGCTGATCTTGAGGTGGTATTTGCTGCAGAATTTTGATGATGTCTTAGTTCCTGCTGACCATGTAAGCCGGAGCTATAATGATACATACTATGTTGACGGTCAAACTGTCCTGAGGTGTCATACCAGCGCTCATCAAGCAGAGCTGCTAAGGGAAGGTCATACACATTTCCTTGTAACTGGAGATGTTTATCGTAGGGATTCTATTGATTCAACTCACTATCCTGTATTCCATCAGGTGACTATACTCTTTTTTTTCGAATCCACTTAAGTTTCTAGAAAAAGGTCTGCTTTGATGATCTTTGACACATACAGATGGAAGGCTTCCGTGTCTTCTCTCCTGGAGACTGGTCAGGTTCTGGCATGGATGGGACAGCTTATGCAGCTACAGACCTCAAGAAAACACTGGAAGGCTTAGCAAAACATCTATTTGGTAAACATTTATAGTTTACAGTTTGTTTGCTTGCCGTTGCAGGAAATGATAAAATAGATTTACGTATCAGCTTAAGTATAGAGTAACATGTTTTGTGCAGGTGCTGTGGAGATGCGATGGGTTGACACTTATTTCCCGTTCACTAACCCATCCTTCGAACTCGAAATATATTTTCAGGTTATTACACTGGATGAATTTAAGTTTTTTGATGCCCTCACATCTGAATAAAACATTTTACACAACTTGTGTTGACTGAATAATTACATCTCTTTTGCAGGATGACTGGTTGGAAGTTTTGGGATGCGGAGTCACCGAGCAGAAAATTTTGAAAAGCAATGGTAGGACAGATAATGTGGCATGGGCCTTTGGACTAGGCTTGGAGCGCCTAGCAATGGTCCTCTTTGATATTCCAGATATTCGTCTCTTCTGGTCAAATGATCAGCGATTCACATCCCAGGTACAGCTGCTAATACTGAACTACTAGTTATCTCACTATTTGGACAATGTATCTCGAGTAAGCATGTTTGAGAACACAGAGCAGAGATGAATATTTGTGTGAAAAAATTGATGTGCATGTCGAAATATACGGCCTTTTCATATCTCTTGGAATGATGTGCAGAAACATTCAGCAGAGCTCACTCTCTCTCTTCCCCTTTTGATCTCTAGAACTATATATTTATGGACTTTAAAGGATTTTGAGTGTTTAATTGCTATAAAAGATATGATAATGATGCTATTTTTAATTACTAGTAGTAAAACTGAAGTTCAGCTATAGATAACTAGTGATAACTGATAAGCTTTGTTTGAATTTTGACACATGCTGCAAACTCAAAATATTCCCTTTGTTTATTAGATAGTACACCATCTTTTTTGTGGTAATATCTGTTAAAAGGATCTAACCTGTGTAGGCACACAAAACTAACATAGGATTATCAAGGGCTGTCCAGTTCCTTTCCATGTATACTTATCAAGGGCTAACAATGTGTATATTGTTATTATTCAGTTCTCAGATGGCAAGCTTGGTGTCAAGTTCAAGCCATTTTCAAAGGTATGTAATATCATTTTTTTTCCTTTTCCATGTGTAATCTATACACCATCTGTTGACGGAACAATCCACTCCAATATTGAGAGTGGTTCTGCATGTTGACAAAAGGGTAGAAATCACTCGACACTGAAAATAACTGTTATCATCTGGCTGGCCTCCTTTTAAATGCAAGCATGTCCCCTGGAACAAATTAAACCAAATCTTTAGCTTCTAGTTCCTTTCAGTTTGTATCATCAAGCATTGGAATTTGTCCTAATATGGTCTGCATCACTTACCACAATTCATGTATATACATTTACAGTGATTGTATGAAGCATGTCCACCAATGTTATCCTTAAATTTCTTTATCCTTGCTGACTGTTTTTCCTGTGCTACAGTTTCCACCTTGTTACAAGGATATGAGTTTCTGGATAAATGATGCATTTACAGAGAATAATTTATGTGAGGTTGTCAGAGGAATTGCTGGAGATCTTGTAGAGGAGGTATGAGCTCAGTGATTTTGATGTGTATTTGTAGGTTGAATATATGTTAAGCACTTGCAATATTTTACAAGTTAGTAGGATTTTTCACCCTTTACATGTTGTAATTTGCTATACGTGAAACAATACCATAAGTGTTAAAGGTTAAATGAAGCACTGCACTACTATATTAATTAATTGAGCTCCAGATTAAACAAAGGTATATTGTCTGGTCATTACAAGATTATTGCATGTTTGATGTACTCATCCTGGCAATAATTTATCGTAGTTCCAATCTTCAATGTGTTTTTTATAGTTCTGGTTGCTGGTTATGGTATGTATTTAATTCATTTCGATATGCCAACACTTTTCAGTGTCCAAAGTACATGCATGTGCATAAGTCACCTCTTTTACCAAAACATAATTGGATACGTTAATTGCTATGCCTTGAAATACTAGCTCTATCTGGTGAATAGGATCCTAGCCTTGTGCATAAAAATTAGTATAATGTGATATAATGGGAATTTGGGAGACCCATCACAATCTTCACAAGCTAAAATGCTGTTTGTTTGCAGGTAAAACTGATTGACAATTTCACCAACAAGAAAGGCATGACAAGCCATTGCTACAGGTTAGCTTATAGGTCAATGGAGCGTTCACTTACAGATGAGGAGATTAACGACATGCAGGTACATCCAACGACTTCGATGGTATAAATTTAGATGTTATCTTGATTGGATTCTGATCATATATACAATTTTATTGCAGTGGAATGTCAGAGAAGCTGTGAAAAGTAAATTGAAGGTTGAGTTGAGATAAAATAGAGCTAGTTCATGTGTTCAACCAGGAAATAATTTTTGCTTGTCTTTGTATGTAAATCCATTTGAAAAATTTATTGATCTACGAGAAAAGTGGGCTATCTGTTCTGTAGTAGCCTGTATCTTGTATTTTGTTGGGAGAAAATATCCCATTCACATCATTGGCATGCATTACGTATTTACATCTTTGCAAGATTGTAACATATAAGATAAGAAAGATCGCCCATTTCTCAATTTAGAATCGAACCAATAGTTAGAACAAAACAAACAGTAATTGTCCACCTGTCAGGCCCCTTTTTTGCAATATTGTAACAATAATGACATCGCCCATTGCTCAGTTTTGGACCAAACCAATATTTAGAACAAAACAAACAGCAACTATCCACCTCTTGCTTTTGCAGTTTTGCTGTTTTGTTTGTACAGAATGGTTATAAACCTACGAATGAGCATTTTCAGAAGTCCAGATTGATTAAATGTCCAAAAAAAGGGGTCCAGATTGAGTAGAAGTTGATTTTCTCAAAAAAAAAAAAGAGTAGAAGTTGATTGTACAGGCATTTACCCATTGTTAATTGGTAAAGCAGACGGTAATGACGAGAAAGCTGTCGATTATCCTTACGGGCTGGCGCTGGGGCTGGGGCATTTACTTCCAGTTAGATGCATATCTTTATCTTTGATTGGTTGCATCAAGATTTGCTTGCGCGACACTGCCTTCTCTTTTCATTAATCATCAGGCAACAAGAATAAATTATCTACTCTCCTCCAGGATTCGCCCTTCCAGTCTATGCTCGCTGCTCTATCTTGAACTTGAAGGTCCTTCCCCTTTTGTGGTGCCATCCTGGTCCGGCCATCTTCTGTACTGTACTTGTCCTGCTACGCGTTCACAACATGGACAGCAAAGATACAAAGGACTTGTTCTTTTCAACTTAAATTAAATTAAATAAAAAAGTTTATTTTTGTATAAACCAAATGACGTAATACTTTCTAGTCATTTTCGTGAGATTTAAAATAGTATTTCTTAGAGTTTCTAAATTAATTTTTTTCATTTTTTTAGACTCCAAAATGTCTTTGAAATGATCACAACCTTTTCAAATTAAAATTTTCAGCAACTTGTAGCTTTCAGCTGAAAAGAAAAGAACAAGACCTAAGTACAGGGATGTGAAATTGCGAGTGCGACTGTGGTCCAGGAAAACATGATGATGTCACTGTACAAAATTGATTAGTGATACCATGAACTATATGCAAATTGCTGAGTGCCGGGCTGAAAATAAAAAATTATGTCGTGCATGGCATTAACTCATCTATGCACAAAAACTTTCTACATTTTGCATATTCTTTACATAACACGAGAAAAGCCAAAAAGATCAA
Source organism: Raddia distichophylla (assembly GCA_005191435.1). Taxonomy (NCBI): domain Eukaryota; kingdom Viridiplantae; phylum Streptophyta; class Magnoliopsida; order Poales; family Poaceae; genus Raddia; species Raddia distichophylla. Next base: position 730,144 of record SPJY01013647.1, read on the forward strand.
TTGTGCGTTTCTTCCATATACTCTGTCAAACAATTTTTACTTGATAAGAAAGTTTGTAGTTGTAATACTACAACAAACAAATTACATCATTTTGATAGCAAGTATAAAAAATCTGGGAGGGGCCTGCAGCTGAGTTCTGATGAATCATGGATCCCCATGGATAAAATTTCCGTCCGGGGCCAGAGAGATCTATTGATATGATAGGACAAACAATTGCACTCAACTAAACATCTAACCAACTGCATCCCTTTCAATGTCAGGACGTACTAAATAGCAGCCAATCCTGCGAGTTCACGCAATTTCTCACACACCACGAAAGTGATTGCTGTCTGAGGGCCTAGCCTTGCAAATGTGGCAGACCCACTGAAATTGCGAGTATTAGAAAATTACAGAGGAAGGAGCGGAGAACATAAGGTTAGATGATTAATGCAAGTGGATTACTTCGGGTAAAATATCTGAATATGTTCAGCTGTAAAGCTTGAAATAGCAAGATCCCACCAACATCTTATAAAGAAGTACTTCTACTTCATGTCCAGATTGACAAAAAAAACCTCCAATTACTAAGTTTTAGTGTTCAAAATTTTGAAGATCAAATGAGATACATGAAGTAGATAACTTTTTTTTGTAAAGAGGTAAAAAGGACCATATTGCATAACTTTCAAATAGAATGACCATATGCGTGATGCATGGAATCCTCACCCTTTATAAAGTGATTTTACACCCTCTGTCAGCACAACCTGCAAACCAAGAAAAAACATGAAAAATCAAAAGATAGGACCAGTGTATAAGATACATTGGCGGCCAGGAAAAAAAAGAATGTGAAGAATTTTTAAAATGAAATAGGAATGTGAGGAATTTTTAAAATGAAATGGGAATGTTAAGAGATTATGACACTTGGACATTATGCTCAGTCTAGCAATTTGCCCGCTAATTTGCCATATGTAGCCAGCACTTCCGACATGGTTCTTTAAGGTTTCTAGCTAATTGGTGGTACTCTATAAAAGTAAAACTGATACTCCATGAAGTAAAATTTATGCATTTCCACTCCTCTAGCACACTTCTTTTCTCTTCTTGTGCCACTACTAACTACTAGCTCACCAAACTGATGACACTTTTTAAGTAACTAAATTTAGCAATGTTTGATAAAACAGTCCCTATTTTAACACAGATAGCAAAACATAAGGTCAGGATGGACACCTGGTAAGCACAATGGAGTCCATTCCTGTATACTCTGGCGCCTTTGGACTCCTGTTGCAACATTAGCCTTGTTTTGATCATGTCCATGGGTGCAGTCACAAGAGTACCAGCTGTTCCAGCTATGCAACTCGACCTTTAACCAGACGGAAAATAGCTATCAATTTATCTCATCAAACGATTAACATGGAAAGTACAGAAAAAAGAATTCACAGTACATGAGATGTAATTGAAAGCCTTCTTCAAATGGTGTCCACTTCAGCAAGGCCTATATTCAAATAAAAAAAGAAGTGGCTTGTTGAAGTATGCAACAACTTATTTTTACTGAAACATATAAAAAAAAATGATAGATACCTGCTTGGCCTCGTCATAAGTTGCCATCTGTGACGCCGTAAGGCAGCCTGCTCTTGCCATAGCTGGCCCAACTCCTTTCCACAGCACTTTGAGCCCTTCCTCTGCTACAATTTTCCTCATCACTCCAATTGTACTCATTCTGCTTGTATTCATTTGCAACCTCACCTGTAGTATGCATCCATTGCAGATTCCGTTCATAAGTCAATTTTGAATTAAGCAAATATATCACAGTAGTATACCTTTAAAACCTCCATTGGATTTGTTAATGCAGTTGCTAAAGCACCAGCAATTACTCCAGATGCAAATTTAAAAGCAAAGTTTGTTGAGCCAAATGCATAACTGCAGACATATTTGCAAGGCTCGTACAATCCTAGTCGAAGGCCTCCGTAAATAACAGATCTAGTCAATGCTGGTGCAAGGCCCAGGTAGAGTGATCGTGTCCCTTCCCTTTGTACCATTTGTGTAAATATTGTTCCCTGACAGGTTTCATAACAACAATATAGTCAGAAATAAATAAAAAAAGTGATATATAGGAAGCCATTAGATTGTGGAAGGCTACCATTCCAACTAAATTTCCTCTTTGCCCAGCAAGCTGCATTTGGAGTCTAACTTTGATAACATCTGCATGATGAAAATGATGGTACCTATAAAAAGATTTACTTGTTTTACATAAAAATAAAATGTGTAAAAAAGGTACCATTCTCTTGTCATACTTTTACAGCCAAACGATTTTAAGATGAATTTAGCTAATTTGCCTGTGCAACTCCTTAATTTTAGTCAAACTTTTTTATGTATAGTTTGATTTAGCTCCATGGTATGGACCATATGTGCCCTTCTGTTAATACTCTACAGTGGTTATCCACTACAGTACATAAAAGCGTCGTTTGTTTCATTCTTCAACATAGCTTGCTGTGTTGGGGAAAACATTACACCTGAACTATTACTGAAACTCAAGGATTTGATTTCCTTATATGTAATCTTTCTGCAGAAAAAAGGCATCTTAACTTCTTATTTAAAGCATAATAGTTTTCCAATACTAGGTACTGAACAACGCAATAAAACTGATCACATTTCAAAGCAGACAAGTGTTCTACAGGAGTTAACACGTCGGTACTGAACAACGCAATAAAACTGATCACATTTCAAAGCAGACAAGTGTTCTACAGGAGTTAACACGTCAGTACTGAACAACGCAATAAAACTGATCACATTTCAAAGCAGACAACTGTTCTACAGGAGTTAACACGTCATATCGATTGTTCGGACCAAACCTGAACTTTCGCTCGGATTATGCAAGCCAATATAGAGATATACAGGCGTTATACTGACGGATAGAACTAAGCATCAAATTGCACTCGAATTATGCAACCCTATACATATAGCGTTCTACAGGCGTTTCACAACGAATTGCCTATTTCCACTCCACCTATATCTCAGGTTCCCCGTCCCAGCACCACGGGCGGGGCACCTCGCAAGTTGCCAATCAAATCCGACCCAACTCAACACACGCGGGTAGCATATCAAGGAGCAGTTTGCTGACCGAGCGGGTGCGTGACGGCGGTGGCGACGGCGACGGCGGTGCCGCTGGTGCCAAAGTGGTACAACGCGTACGGCGCCGCCCCCTGCGCCGGCGGCCGGGGGTCTCCCGTCCCCGCCCGCATTGCTCTTCTCCCTCAGATCCCTGCTGAAAAAAAGATTGCAGGCGCTTTGCTCGCTCTGGAGAGTACTGTTGCTCAAATCAGGAAGGAACAAAAAAAGAAGAAGAAGAATCGGTAATTTGGCAGGCGATAAATTTCAGAAAGAAAAGCTTGGAATTTTCATGGGCGCAATAAGGGAATCAAAATAAGACGAGGAACAGGAGCAGTCATAGAAGAGTAGACAAGAAACGAAAGGCGGAAAGAATAAAATTGGATCTTTTCTCTACCCCTTATGCAAGAAAAAAAAGGGATTTTTTTCCTCTCTTGCAGTATCTGCTCCAGTTCTCGTGGAGAAGTTAAGAACCGGAGTGGATCATCACGCAGAATATTGATTCGTGCGCCTTTTCAAGCCGTGGTTGCGTCGCCCGCCCAGCGACGTGTTCTTCCAACGCAAGTGAATCATCGCTTTGGCCTCAATAAGAGTAATAAAATTAAGGGATCATTAAAGGGCATTTGGTCTAGTGGTATGATTCTCGCTTAGGGTGCGAGAGGTCCCGAGTTCAATTCTCGGAATGCCCCTATTTTTTGTTTCTCTTTTCTTAAGGAGAAAATGGTAAGAGGTTTTGCGCATCTCTTTGTATACGGGGTTTTGGTACCATTTACTTTTTCTTTTATGTTTTATTAAATGTATTTTTCTTTGTACAAACTCTTTGTGCACAAGGATACGTACGATCGTTTACTTTCTCTTTGCATTCTATTCTTTCTACATTTTTTTCAGTCATCTAGTAGCCTTACAAATGGCTACAAACATGACTACCATCGAGCAGACAGCTGTGTAACCTCGAAATTTCTTTGGAGTCCAAAGAAACTAAGGTTTTAAGTTCAGACTCTAGTAATCTGATCTTGTATGACAACATTTATCTTTGGTAAATGATACCAGAACATCATACAATATACTAATATAATAAGCAGATGCCAGTATGCTACAGTGACGAAAAGCTGAAAAAGGGAAGCAAATAATGGTACATGGCATGCTTCATTCCAATGGCTTCTTATTACTTTTGAACAAAAGCTCGTACAATCTGGCAAGCACGGTTACTTGCTGTTATTTTATGTATCCATTTGGGGGGAAAAGTTTTGGGCTAACAAAAATATACAGCACAAAATTCCAGTCGAGACCATCAGATAATCTACCAGCTTGAAGAATCATTGAACAAGGCAGGTGACATGAATGCCTGAATCCAAAACCAAAAAGATATGAAAAGAACGGCAGGGTCGCAGGTGACATGAATGTATCTCACAAACGAGGCTGCAGGCGTTTTGTACTCCCACTTCTCTTCATGGTGTTAGGGTTGTCCAAGGAGTTTGCCAGTGCACGGAATTTACCATCAACCACTGAAAATAGTGAAAGTGTTATTTCTATTTTGCTGTCAGGTGGTCAGGAAACCTGCATATTATTGCTTGAAAAACAGTAAAACTGCATGTACAATGGCCAAGAAAAAATCATCCTGAAGAGACGCATGGGACTCAAATGTAGTGGCTTACCCCCACTCAGACATTTTTAATAGATTTCAGTATTTCACAACCTTGATAACAAAAGACAAATTCTAAAAAATGTACATAAAAGCATGATAGCCAGAGTGTGTTCGTGTACAGCCAATGAATTGGAAACGTAAACACCGCGAAAAGATAGCGGCACTGAACCTTGCCAAGCAATTGGCAAGAGAAACAAGAGAGAGGTAATAAATGAAACCTATACCCTCACATGCACTCCAAAGAGTGATTTTTCTAAGTTGACAAATAAACAGGAAGAGGCAAGGCAAGGACATACAGCTAGTACTGATTTTGAAGAAATTATGATGGAAGGGAAGGCCGCTCTTTGGACAAACCTCATTGTATTTTTGTCAGAACAATATCACGCATCAAGTTATCTGGAGCTGTATAACGAGTCATAGGAGAAATGATGTAAGGCTTGCTACTACAATTGAATTTTTTGAAATTGCTATTAAAAAGAGCAGAACAAGGTACCTGGCATGCCTGTGAAATGCTCAAATTGACCCATTGCTTGCCTTATGAACATCTCCAAACCGCTAACAACTGTAGCTCCACATTCTGCAGCTTCTCGGAGAAGCCTGGTCTCTTTTGGTGTGTAGACCGCATCAAAGACAACAGCATAAGATCTCAGTGCTTGCTGCAAAACTATAGTTTGTCATTACATGAAACTAGAATAAAGGTATATATTGATTCAATCATTAAAATTAACACATAACAAGGCAAAAACAAGCTTAACACCTTGGATAACGGAGTTTCGCTGACATTTGGAAACATTCCAATGGCTGTCGTATTTGCAAGAATCATCCCTTCCTCCGGGTGATAGTTTTCCAACTCCGCCAAAGTCAAAGCAGGTGCACCAATTAAGTTGGCAAGTTCTTGGGCTCGCGCTGGAAAGTGCAAGACATGTTCAATTCTCAACACCATGCTCATTGCCTGATCATGCTTTTATTTCAACTTACCAATGAAAAATTTGGAACAAAACATGCTACTGAGCCTAAGTACAAAACAAATCAAAATACAAACCCAATGAGTAAAATTTTGAATTAAATTAAGTCTATAAACTGAGTGTAATAACCATATTTGGACCCAGAGGGGTTAAATGCTGCAAATTTTGAGCTATATGACCTTTTGTTTGTCATGATGGGTTTCCAAAGTGGAGCTTACTTTTGAGATACAAGGTAGATAGAACCATTCAATAACATACTGTACACTTGCATAAAAGATGAAATAATGTAAAGGACTTGCCATGAAAAGTGAAGTGTTTCTAATGTGTAGCACGTGCTCCATGCATGCTTAGGATTAAGTTGAATCAATAGAACAGAAGGATCTAGAAGAACTGCATACCAAAGGTACGGTTTGCTATTACAACTCTTGCTCCCTTTTCTTTTGCACCATAAGCAAGTGCTTTCCCTGCACCACCAGCCCCGATAACAATGAAAAGCCTTCCATCAAGCGGTGAAGTAGTCAAATGTGTTGGTTGTGATGCTGCACAGCGGTTTAATAGGCAGTTAGAATTGAACTCTAAGTAACAATGTCAAATAATATAAAGTAGTGGAGTGTAGAAACCTCTTATTCCATCTTCAATAGCAGAAATTGCACCAACATAATCAGTATTGTAGCCTACCAGTTTTCCATCAGGTCTTCTAATGATTGTATTAACAGCTCCAATGTCCTGGTAAAAACATCATATTTCCAAATATTACGACAAGCATCTTTCCGGGTTTTTTTATAAAAAAACTATGGGTGTCTGAAAAGATTCACGAATTCTACAAATGCAGTAGCAAAAGAAATGGGTGATGAATGAAATTACCTTTGCAATAGGATCAACCTCATCACAGCACCTAACTGCAGCCTCCTTGTGGGGAATCGTGCAACTGCAATCCAATTAATTGCATGGAAACGATTCATGTCCAGTCACATGTGGTGTACTAGATTGCATAGTTGCATAAATAAAATGAAAAAGAACATCACTAAAACAGATTGCTTTGACCCCATAAGATTAAGTACCTGAAGCCAGCAAAGTCTGGTGAAGAGTAGGTGCTAAGAAATTTAGCCAAGTCATCCACCAAAAATGGCACATACACAGCATTGAAACCCACTGATCTGAAAGCTTCATTGTGCAGAATTGGGCTTTTACTGTGGCCAACAGGCTTTCCGATAATACCATACACCTTAGTATCTGGGCCTATCTGTCTAATGTTGTACACATTAATCAAGTCTGCGGCAGTTGGTTGTGCAGGTGCAGACTCTTTTCCTTTTTCGAGAGAACCAAAAGTAAGGTATCCGCCAAATTTTGGGCAAAGAACACGAGAAATAAAACCTCTGTCATTCATCACCAATCCTATAATCGGCACCTGCTTTTCCTAAATCATTATTCAGATAAAAGACAATGTGAACTAGGGACCATGTTTAAGTGCCTGAGAAGTGAGAAATGAAGCACTGACAAGTGACAACATCACGGACAAGTGCAAAAAAAATCCTAAATCATATATGTGCACAAGAAGTGCATTCCTAGATTTATAACTTACAAATCTATTGTGTGTTAAGGATTAACATATTATAGTACACCGCACTCACTAACAAGAGCAATATTAAAATTTCCTTAACCCAGGAAGTAGGCAGCCAATAAACAATCTAAATGTTCTTATGGATAAGTGTAGCATACTCCAGTGCAGGAATTGAAAAATCGAATGCAAACCACCAAAAGGGAGTGTAGTTAAAATCTAGCTGTATAATTATAACCTGTATATAGGTCCTAGCTTTAGCAGCTATTCTGATACTAGACTCCTGATACATCTTACTACCAGTGACTAGCAGTTTACCATTCAGTCTCAAATTAACAGAACCCTAAGAATGTTTGGTAATCATCAACATGGGAATATGATTGTAGAAGTACAAATCTGACTACAGCAGAATTGTCCGGACAATATTATCCTTCTGATTCTTTCCTTAGTCTAAGGACCAGTAGCACTGTAGTAAATTGCACACGGAATTAGGTAATATACAACAGCCATGCGTCTAATAAAATAAACACAAGATAAATATCAAGGGCTAACATTTGTAGACATAAAACTTAAAATCAGAAGCAAACTCACTTGGCAGTGTACAAGTATCTGAAACATTCTTGACACATCAATAATTTCAGTAGCAGTGGTCGCAATTTTCACTATGTCAGCTCCTGTTGCTTGTATCTGAGCAACCAAATTTCCAAGCTCCTCTGCCGATGGAGTACTATCGAAGTTATGGGATGAAACTATGAGCTTGCAATTTTCAGGTTTCTTCCCAGACACGAGTTTCATGAATTTGTCAGCGACCTGCACAATAACACAATCATGTCTCTTAAATTTGGAACTTGATTTGCCAGTGTGACTGTGTGAGCTTAAGTTGACATATATAATACAAGCGATCACATAGATCAAATTAACAATCATAGAAACAAGAAGCCTACTTAGCATTGCACTGTAAGTAAACGATGTTAAATCCTCCATTTAATTTAGCTTTTAAGTAAACGAACCGTGTGGAATAAAAAAATATATCTTTGCCTGCTACAATAGTCTTGTGACTCAGTTCCTTGGAAAAGAAAGAAACCTTAAGCTCGATGTCAACATATTCAGCCCCCAGTTCCATTGCCAACAGAAGTGCCTCAAACCGCGGTTCGTCGTCTCCTTCATATTCGCCTCCTTCCCACTTTGGCCTATGCAACCAACAATAGCAGTACGTTTTTAGCTTAGGAACGATGCAAAAATCCTGAATCGTGCGTACAAGGTTGACCAAACACAATTCGAATTGTTCCTTCCATATGATCATACAAGACGCAGTGAAACTATAATCTGTTCCTCGCGATGGACCTATACTAGAGCCCGCTAAACTTGTCTAAAAAGACACATGATCCCCAGGCATCAAGCCCAATCACGAGCGAGAACCCCTCGCAAGTCTCAAGCAGGAGTTGAAACTGCGCAAGAGGGTTCCACTTCCCACCAACCCCCAATCCCGAGCAAGGAAGCCGGGCGGACCCACCTGTAGGTGACGAGGGCAGGTAGCGGGCGCGGCTTGGCGAGGAGCACGGGCAGGTCCCGGCGCGGCGCGAAGCCGGATAGGCGGTCGAGCCGGAGCTCCGCCACGTCGGCGCCGAGCGAGGCCGCGGCGGCCACCTCCGCCGCCATCTCCCGCGGCGCCCGCGCCGTCGCCGGCACGCAGAGCAGGGTCCGCGCCCGCTCCGCTGCCGCCGCCGGAGGGACCACGGCCGACACCGACATCGCCGTCGCCATCGTCGCCCGGAGGGCTAAGCGTGGTTGGTGGGAGGGTTTTGGACTTTTGGTTACAGCTCAGTGTCACCGTGGTGGTATCCTTCTTCGCTAGGAGTACAATGTAGGCGGGCCCACTTCATGATCTTCTATTCTTGTTATATACACCGTACTTATATTCAGTTTTCCGCCAAAAATCAGAAAAAACTGGAGAGCAAAAAAAACCATGAAGCATTTTTTTCCCATATTTTTTCTTATGTTTTTTTGCGGCGCCCGTTAATGCCCCGATGGGTAACGGTTTGGTGCATCTCTTTCGTCGATACCAAAGCATTAGAGTATCCACAATTCCATGTCTTATTCCTCAAGACACACACTCAATTTTACTATTAGCTACTCACTCTATTTTAGAAGCCTAATAAGAAGTCCAACTATTGTCATACTATGCAAAACACTATACCGAATTCGGCTATGAAGCCGATCAATTTAGCATGCGAAATGCTAAATAAGAGAGCTGTTATATTCTTTTATTCTTAAAACCTAGCGATGCAACATCATACTTGCACTTGTAGTTTTAAGTTTTTACATCGTATCATGGAGCCCGGGCAGCAGAGGCTCCCCGTGCGTGCAAAATCGTGTTAACCGGCCCAACGAGGGTAGCGGTTTTGGTGTATTCCATCAAGTTTTAAAACCTGCCTTGTAGCGGTTTTTGGTGTATTCCATTAAGTTTTAAAACCTGCCTTGTAGTGTTATGATTTAGAGCCCGCTGCAAACAGTTCACGTATGGACCAAAACGCAGACAAAGGTCTCCCCAGGTCTTAACAGACCTAAAGACCGAACTGGAGCAACGACTAAGGCCATGGGCCCACTCAACCCAAAAGACTAGCCTTAAGGGAGAGGGGTGCCTACGCATTTTAAGTTGTGCTCCCCCATCACCAATAACCGATGTGGGACTAAACCTAACAATCTCCCCCGTCACACATCGGACCACTTCGCCACAATGGACAACTTCGTCCAGCGAATGTGTGGAATTAACGGAGATGTGGGTCAATGCCTGGCTCTGATACCACTTGCTAGGTATAGAAGGCACAAACACAGAATTTTAATGTGGAAAAAACCCTCCAAGTTGGAGAGGAAAAAAAACACGGGGAAACAATCACTATAATGGTGCAGTCTCGTGCGGCCGGCGAGGGCAGGAAACACGGAGACGCCCTAAGGAAGCCAAGAGCAAACGCGACGGTGGCTGGTGGAAAAATTATGTGGAGCTAGGGTTTCGGTGGAACTGGGAAAGTCCCACATCGGTTATTGGTGGATAGGGGAGCACAACTTAAAAGGTGTAGGCACCCCTCTCCAATAGCCGATGTGGGACTAAACCCAACATGTAGTCTAATCGAAACAATGTGTTGACGGCCGACCGTTGAGAATACACGCTGATCACAACATTTTTTTGATTTCTCTCTATGGTTTTGAGCCTGGTTCTCTTCGGCGTATCATACCGTTGCGTATTATTGTAGCAAATTGTTATTTTTATATAGCCTATATGTTGTGATAATTTTGAACGATTTTTTCGTGGCTTTTAATAGTCCTTGCAAAGATTGTAAAACTATTTTATTATTATTTTTTATAATCTTTAGACCTCAATTAAAGGGCTCTCAAATTGTCTATAGTAATACGCCAACGCAATGATATGCTAAAAAGAACAAGGCCTTGGTCATGAACGAAGCTAGAAAAAAAAAAATATTACGAGGGCCAGTTAGAAACATGTAGAAATTGCAGGGGCTAAATAGAATTTTTTGCTACTATTATACATGAAATGTACATGTATCTTTAGGGCTTCTATGGTTTTTTATAATTGTAATATGCAAACTTATGTCTATTTACGAATTTTAAAAATTCTTTACTATTTTGTCATAAAATCTTTTAGTCTTAAGAATAATTTGCATAAATTCTTATATTTTTTTTAAAAAAATTAGTAGTATATATAGAGGGTCTCCGTCACTGAAAAGTTTTGGTCTTCAAGATTCACCGTGTTCCTCCAAAATTTCAGAGCAGGTCAACAACGATTCTTTATGTGGTAATCGACAACATAGGCCTGATTGGGTGCGAAGCACGTATTTTGCCCCGAGCGGGAACTCTTCCCTGTTAAGATGGCATGCCTTCTCATGTCTCATGTATCATGCAAACTAATCTTCTCAGCCGTTGGTTTCAATATCATCTAGGTTAGCGCACGGCCGCTCAGATGCAAGTTCAACACACCGGATGATGGAATCGGTTGTGTTCCTCAGGTCTGTACATTATAGTTGTACATGTGATGAATAATTATGGAAAATACAAACATAAACAGTTCTAATGCATTCGGCTTTGCTAAACCCATGTTGTGTGTGAAAAATAAAGCTGTAAAGCAGTAAGTCATGAAAAACTCTGGACTCAGGGTTTGAGGCACAAATGGCAGAAAAATCCTAGGTATATCGAGTAGCACCGTAGCACATAACTGCATGTCATAATGTGAATGTGTGATACAATCTAATGATTTGAAAGAAAAAAAAGTGAATTTCCATAAATATCGGAGTAGTTTTGGACCAGTAATTTCATAGGAGTTCACCCAGACTACTTTGTGAGGACAGTCGTAGCATTTGAAAAAAAAAACAGCTTGCCCGCCCATGGACAAACACATACACATAAACCCAATCTGATAAACACAAGAATACTTGGCGCAATGAGATCTGAAACACCTAGTTCCTGATTAAAAACCCATGCAGCACTTGCTTCCACATAGAGCATCATATGGAAGGCGCATTGTGCGTCAATGGTCACTCACTAGATGGTGACGGTTCATCAATGATCACTCACTAGATGATGGTTCCATCCTCTGAGTTATCAGACGTACTGCAGCATTGGCGGCTGAGAATGCCCCATGGAAGCTCTCCTGGTATGACAGCTTCTCCAATTCTTCGATCATCTTCAGTAATATCTCTCCCAGATCAGACTGTTCTGCCATCAGAGACTCGTAGTATGACCTTGCAGCTGTGTTGCTGATGTCCACGTTGGCTGGCTCCGGGCAGTATTCGTCGTCTAGCCACTTGTGAAGTGTTACCCTCAACCATTCGGATTCCTGACAAGCAACAGGAAATGAAAATGGAGTTGATCTCACACAACAACATATACCCAGATTCATATCTGCAACAGAGTGCACAAATACAATTTCGATCACGAGTTGAACATAATCTAAATAGACACAGGAGAATGAATACACATGTACAGTTCCACGGTACACAGCTAGTAATGTAACTTTGGATCACACAAGAACCTGAGTCATGAATAAATCTATCTATCTATTATGTAGTTAAAAACAGGGTCCAACGAAGCAACCACATTAATCCTAAGATCCTAGAAATTCGCACGTTAATCAGAGAAAAAAAGAAAAAGATATGCACCATCGATTATAGTGGATCGGATTATAATAGCTTAGACTTAAAGGAAGAGTCAATACTAGTATAATTATAAAATAAAATAATACTCCCTCCAGTCATAAAAACAAGTCGTTTTTGACTTCTGAACACGGCTTTGACCATTCGTCTTGTTCAAAAAATTACGTAAGTTATCATTTATTTTGTTGCGATTTATTTTCTCATTAGAGATACTTTAAACATGATTTATATTTACACATGTTTGAACTAAATTTTTGAATAAGACGAATGGTCAAAGACGTGTCCAAAAGTCAACGACGATTTATTTTTACGACCGGAGGTAGTAGAAATTTAAAAAATAATAGAAATAAGAGCCCATGTCATATTAAAAGAAAAAACTCATATTAGCTACAATAAAAATTGTATAAATCTATTATTCTCATTATATTAAAGTAAAGTTAAACGGAGCCACCATGTTAATCCTAAAATACTAGAAAAACTCAGACTAATAGGAAAGAAAAATAAAGATCTACATCGTCGATTATTTGTGGACCCAAATTGTAACGGCTTAAATTAAAAGAATAGTCCACATCCACTACCATAATAAAATAGAACCAATTAAAAGGAGTCCATATCAAATACGATATTAGAAAAGAAGTCCATATCAAATATAAAATCTAGCCACGCAAACGTGTGGGACACCTTGCTCATTCCTAAAAAGTAATGTCCATGTCAAGTTAAATTTCGACATAAATCTAGCTGTGCAAATCCGTGGAACACCCTGTTCGTTACTTCAGAATTGAAGAGTATCACTGAGAAAATGGCATTTTTGATTGGATGGTCCACCTCTATATGACCTCTTTCAAGCAAGATAAGATCGCGCATAAATACATGATTATCATCACTCATGTCATAGTGCCTGTGTGTGTGGGTTGCAGGTTTTTTTAGATAAACTTGACAGACAGGCCTGTTCTTTCCTTTTTCCCAAAAGCATTCCAACCATAGGATTTCCTAGATTCTGTTCGCTGCTCAAAATTTGTGAGTTCAGAGACCACAGCTCCACAGGTAATAGAGGGATGCATTGATGGCACTTAAACGGAAGGTTGAAGATTACATAATAGGGAGCCCCTAAGTTAACCCAATAAACTAATGCCATCATCAGCATCTGATCTGAACACTACAAACCGAGCCTTCAGAACTAACACCATATGTTCACATATAAATGCAATTAGCCTGACATATTGCACCATACTGGAAAGCAAGGGGCCAATCTTAGACAGGCGTGTTCAACTCTAATACTCCATTACTCTAGACTGGTACCCAAGAACGGGAGCAGCACCACACCAATCTCCACGGGCCATTGCTACACGAGCGGCAAGAAAAAAAGGTGAAATCTTTGGACCAAACCTGTGCTGCTCCAGCAGGCGTAAGCCAAGCGTAATAACTTCGTATAGCATACATTATACGAAGTTATACGACTTCAGTAATATCTCTCCCAGATCAGACTGTTCTGCCAATGGCAGAACAGTCTAAGAACCCGGCACCCTCAGCTCCTGGACGCGGCTGTTGTGCTCCCCTCCACCGGCGGCGCGAGGAGCTCGGAGAACAGCGAGGAGAGGCGGCGGCGGCCGCGGCTGCTCGCGGCTGAGGCAGGGGCCGCGCGGCACGGGTGGCGGCGGAGTAGAGGCGGCGACCGCCGCGGGCTCTGCAATAGAGAAGAATGGGGAGGGAAGAGACAGATCGAGGGAGCAGAATAGGAGAGTCGGTGATGGAGGGGAGAGGGGTGCGATTGGGAGCTGAGCTGGGTTGCAGCTGATTGCTTGGATGGGCGGTGGGCGGTGAGTCCGAAGGGCTGATTTTGACCAGAGCAGTGCGGTCCGTCGGATCGGTTTGAATGGTCAGGATTGATTTAATGAGCCATCATCACTCATCACCATAAGATGCTTTTTAGGAGTAGAGAGAGATTCTCATGTACATAGACGCTGTACTGCAAACATTTATTGTGTAATCGCTTATGATTTAGTTGCCCCAGTTTGTTCATGTCCACGGTTTGGATGCTTTGATATCAGAATTCGGATGCATCTTCCTAGTCCTCTACATGAGTGGCTCGCACTGTCGCCGATGGATTAAGATCTCGCTATTGCTATTTTGCAGGCGCCTGAAATTTGCGATTTCGTGCAGGCACTAAAAGTTTCAGTAAGTTTGTACTGTTTTTTCATATTTCCATTTATTGGAAGAAACGTTATGAGAAGGTGAAACTTTTAGCGTGAGTGTTGTTTGCGCGTTTTGCTGTGTGTGGCGTCGCCGGCGATCGTCGTCCTCCGTGCAAATTGCGAAATCGTGCGGACGCTAAAAGTTTCAGTAAATTTATACTGTTTTTCCACCTTTTTATTCACTGGAAGAAACGTTTTAGGTTGGTGAAAAAAAATTCTGCAGACTGGAGAGGGGGACTATTGCATGGGGGACCGCGTGAAAAAGCTGTTGTTGCATGTTGCGCCTGCAAAAAGTGCTAAAATGCAGGCGCCTGCACAATAGCACATCCCTTAAGATCTATGTTCTTTTTTATGCATGGCTTATGGCTTACTCTCGCGATTAAATCGTACCTCGTGAACAAAGCAATGACGTGTTTTCAAGAAACCGATAACATATTATCATTTATATATTTACAATTTTAATGACGTGTTTTCAAGAAACCGATAACATATTATCATTTATATGTTTACAATTATCTCATATGATTGTCTCTCGGCTATATTCCTAACACATTATTCTTTGCATTGCGGAGACATCATCCTTTGCATTGCGGAGACATCATCCTTTGCATTGTGGAGGCCTGATAAAACAGGAATAAAACATGTGCTGCTTGATCATCTATCGTTTCGGACAAAGTGTTGCACATATTTTTTGGAAAAAGTCTACCTCACATCCTCAACTATAGTGGTGCAGAGACTCTAGCACTCAACCTGGAAAACCGTCTAAGCAGACGCCTGAAATACATTTAGTAGTGTGAATAACCCACCACAAGCGGTTTTGTGAGCGGTTTTGCCACCGTGCCGTACTAGGTGGAGTAGTATTGCCATCTAGACCAAAGAGGTGTCATTTTCCTTTTATAAAATTTATTTAATTACGAGACCCATATGTCAATCTATTACTACCTCCGGTCATAAAAACAAGTCGCCGTTGACTTTTGTACACGCCTTTGAGTATTCGTTTTATTCAAACAATTACGTAAGTTACTATTTATTTTGTTGTGATTTGTTTTATTATTAAAGGTACTTTAAGCAGAAGGAATGAAAACTATTCTATATAGAATAGATTGGGAATTATGCCTAGATCTCGTATAAATGGAAATTTCATTGATAAGACCCGGAACTGTCTAACAAGGGACTCTTTGTTCACTGCAATACATCCTTGTGCCAAAGTGCACAGCTAAAGTCAAAGGAGCAGCCACACGTCACCAGTCTCCAAGAAGGGGAGAGTTGTTGATTCACATTGCTTCCTTGGGTGCTAACTACATCAAAGCACTTGTTGAGTGACTACTTCGGCTATGCGAGCTACATGAGATAGACGAGGGAATGAGCCCTACAGCGGACCACACTCAAAGACCATTTGAAAAGAATAGCTGCACTTTGACACATAATCACATACTTGAGCATAGAGCTTTAACAGATAAACGACACAATACTTAATGCAGTAAAACAAGAGGAAAGGAAAATCAATGAAAGTCAAATGGGGTGCTATGTACAAGTAAGAAATGCAATCTACCACTCTCGCAGCTGTCAATCATGAAAAGAAAAAAAGTATTTGTCTTCTTCTTTCTCTCTTCCTCTCTCACTCTCAGGCACAGGAACGCAGGGGCCAACTGCCGCGCCCGGCTTCCGGTGTCGCTCCAGCACCGTCGTCCCCTACCCTCCCCTCCCCTGCCCTGTCCGCGCGGCGCTAGACACACGGGTGTGCCGCCGTCGGGTGTCGCAGATCTCTTTCTCTCTCCTCCTACCCTCCCCTGCCCTCCGCGCGGCGCTAGAGACACACGGGTGCGCCACGTTCCTATCCTTTCTCTTTCTTTCTCCTTGCTTTGCTCTCCAGCTCTCTGTCCCGCTCTGTTCTCCCCGTCGCTGCGCCCAGGAGCTCAAATCAAGAGGCCGCGCCGTCGAGCCCAGAGGCACCGCCATCAAGCTCACCTCGCCAAATCTGGGCCGTCACTGTTGGAGCCCGCTGTGATCCAGCCCATTTCATGGTCCACAGCGATCCGGCTCCCCCCGATCCAGGTTCCCACATCTATTGGCCCAACTGGAAGCACAACCAAGGTCCTGACCCAACTCAGCTCAAAAGACCAGCCTGATGGGAGAGAGGTGCCTCCACCTATTAAGTTGTGCCCCCATCAGTAATAACCGATGTGGGACTAAACCCAACAATCTTCCCATCACACATTGGACCGTCCTACACCGTGCGATCTTATGGAGACATTTCGGGTTACCGACCATGGCTCTGATACCACTTGTTAGGATATGCGCCGATGCAAGATCATGAACGACATCAGGAGACACGATGTGTGGTAACGCAGTTCAGCTTTTGCTTACATCTGCGGGGCTCTGATTATGGGCGCTCCTCCCCAATCCATAATACCGCAGCACACCGGTTGACCAGGTCACGGCCACATGCGGGCCGCTGGCCTCCTTTTGCCTATACTACTATTATGAAGTCGTTGTTATGGTTACACCAGAATTGCTTTCCTTTATATAGTAGAGGCCTGAATAGAGTCCGACTCGAACACTAAACCAACCTTATCGTCATTTACAACAAAGACTCCATATAACATATCTACACATATTCGGCACAATACCCAACAATCACCAGTGCGGCGCTGCCGCAGACAGTGAGCACGTCCACAACTTTCCACGAATGCTAAGACCATCTCCATCCGTTTTTATTCCCATCATTCCCTTCAACATCTCTAAATAGATTTTCTTCCCAGACTTTATTCGCTTCCCAGTCCTGTCCTCCAAAAGAATTTCTTCCCACATTCCCTTCCATTCCCACCCTACATATTTTAACATTCTTTCATAACCGCCATACCACGTCGCATATACCGTCATATGATATATTGTGGAGAATGGATTTAAATATTGTAAAAAATTGTGATAATGTATTCCCATCAATTAAATATTACAAAAATTGTAAAATTGTATTCCCATCAATTAAATATTATAAAAAATTGTAAAAGTGTATTCCCATAAAATAAATTTTACAAAAAAATTTAAAAATGGAAGTAAATATTTTAAAAATATGTATTATCACATTATTTCAATGTCACATCTGGCAAGTATACAGTGGTACAATGTAACTTAAATAGGTTTCTAAAATAATTTAGTAGAATATTATAAATATGAGCAATCGGTCTAAAATTATGAAAGCTTCCGCAAGAAGAAATATGACATATGTATAGTTATTCTTCCAGGATAAGCTTCCTTGTAGGAGAAGCCATACTACTCCAATAGGTTCCTTCCAGGAGAAGCTCAAGTTGGCCAGCTATAAAAAGGGTAGGTTGCTCTTCATTTCATTCCATCTCACATTGCAAAATGAATCCCGACCCCTTTGCTTCGAGTAGTGAATTGCAGTGGTCCGATTCAAGTGATGACGTCAGGCCGAAGGGGCTGCTAGGCTAATTGCCTATTATTTTGCTGATTCCCCTGTTTATGGCCACAAATATTTTCGACGCAGGTATGGGTGGTGGGACGAAATGTATTTCAATTATTACTGATGTATATCTCATGTCTTACCACGTAATAATTTGGTATGCTTCATGCAGATTTCGTATGAGCAGAAGGCTATTCCTTCCGATTGCAGGCGCTGTTGAGCAGTCAGACGACTGGTTCAAGCATGAGAGGGATGCCACTTGGAGGCTGGGGTTGGATTCCCAACAAAAGATAACTGCTGCTATGCGCCAGCTCGCGTATGGTGTTCCTGCTGACGCCATCGATTAATACGTGCGTATCGGAGAAAGCACGACCAATGAAGCACTTACAAGATTTGTGCATGCCGTTGTGAAGGTATTTAAAGCCTAATACCTATGCGCTCCAACACAAGAAGACACCGCGCGACTCCTGGCCATTGGTGAGATGCGAGGATTTCCTGAAATACTTGGAAGTATTGATTGTATGCACTGGCCTTGGAAGAA
Source organism: Raddia distichophylla (assembly GCA_005191435.1). Classification (NCBI taxonomy): domain Eukaryota; kingdom Viridiplantae; phylum Streptophyta; class Magnoliopsida; order Poales; family Poaceae; genus Raddia; species Raddia distichophylla. Next base: position 748,709 of record SPJY01013647.1, read on the forward strand.
TTGCCCAAAGGCATGACAAGGTGCATACATAGAATATACCCACAAGTCAACTATAGTTCTAAAAGCAGTGGCATCATACGATTTGTGGATTAGGCATGCCTTTTTCGGTATGCCCGATAGTTTGAATTATATCAATGTGCTGCACCGCTCTGATGTTTTATCAAGGTTAACGAACGGCACCAGCCCCAAAGTGAATTACACTATCAACGGTAACAACTACACTATGGGATACTACCTCGCGGACGGTATATATCCCGAGTGGGCTATTTTTGTGAAGGTTGTACCGGCTTCTCGAGGAAACAAGCGCATCTATTTCACTTCATCCCAATTGCTGCACGAAAGGATGTTGAAAGAGCTTTCGGAATCTTAGGGGCAAGGTTTGCAATTGTCCGTGGCCCCGCGGGGTGTTGAAGCCAGAATACCCTGAATGATATAATGACTGCTTGTGTGATCATGCATAACATGATCATTGAAGATGAGAGGGATGGCCCACAACAGGAGTTCATGTACGATGGAATGGGAGAGCATATCTCCGCCGCTCGTCCCCAGAACAATTCCATTCTTCATTGCATCGAGGCCATCCAAACGATCCAAGATAGGCAAGCCCATCGACGTCTTCAATATGACCTCGTCGAGCACCTCTGGATGCGTCACGGAGGTGACTGAGCGCCGTCCTGGCCGGGGCGGTTTTGAGTGCCGCGACGATCGGACTCGTTCCCGCGCCAGATGTCCGGGCAACCGCAGCCAGTCTGCTGCTCGTGTTGGTCGATGCCGCAAGTGATGAAGCCGACGCCCTCGGCGATGGCAGGACACAGGTTCGCCATGCTGAAGCCTCGGGGGTCCTTCTCTAGGTCGCGGACGACCGTAGTGATGGCGCGCGCCCTCTGCTGGCTGCGGAGGAGCGGGTTCATCATGGTTTCTATGAGAGGATCGACCGGTTGGCGACCCGGCGGGGTGCGCTGGCGACGGTCCTCCTCACAGATCCTATCCATGACGCGACGGACGGCATCGTTGAAGAACTTAGAGGCTGCGGTGCGGTGGCGCAGCTGCTCCTGGGCCTCCCTATTCTCGGCGTCGCCGTTGACCGCGGCTGCGGAGACGCAGCGGGACGTGCACGAAGCTGGGGGAAACGTTCCGCTGTTGCCAGCGGAGGTGGCAGAGTCACCAAGCAGCTCGAACTCCATGGGAGACTCGCTGACGTGAGTGACAGAGGGGTCCAGCTCAGGGAGCGACTCCTCGGAGCGAAAATCTACCCCTAGGGCGAGAGAGGTGTCAACCTCCATCTCATCGGCCCCGGCTTCGGCGAGGTACTCCTCCCGCCAGCCATCGTACGACGAGACCAAATCGTCCAGATCGTCGCACTCATCGAACTCGAGGTCTAGAGCCTTGTCGTTGCTCGGAATCTTAGGCATGCCCGAGGGAACGGAGTGCTGAGGGCTGCTCATGGGCCCCACGGTGGGCGCCAGCTGTCGGTGTCTGGGAATCGCGCTCCTGAAGAGCAGCGAGACCACGGACAAGCAGACGAATTTGTAGTTGGTGTGAGGCCCAACGACCACCCTTCTCAGCAGCCCGGGGCGGCGGCCAAGCCTACGGGGGGCTAAGGCCGCGCTGTCTTCCCGGACAAGGGCCTGGTGCGATTTGGCGATCCGGGTACAGGTCCTTCGTGCAGTGAAGGGAGGAAGATGATACAAACCGTGAAGACACAGGAGATTTACCCTGGTTCGAGCCTCCACTGCCGGGTAATAGCTCTACTCCAGTCTCGTTGATTATATGGTGGAAAACAGTACAAGGGTGCCGAGACCGGGCTTGAAAGCACCGATCCCGAGCTTACAAAGGTGGCGACTAAGGACTAAGACTATTGCTAAGGAAGCTTCGGATGCGTGTGTTGCTTGGGGGCCCAGAATCACTTGCCCCCGACTTGGTCTGGGGCCTTTCCTTTTATAGGCGCGACGAGTTGCCCGAAGCTGATGCGGTGGGCCCCATGCCGGTCTTTGCGTTACTGGCGTGGTTCTTGTCTCGTTCCAGGGCTCTGCCTGGTCTCGAGACTGCAGGGAGAAGCTAGTTAGGTTAGTACTGGACACGTGTTTGTCTTAACATGCCGAGGAGGAAACCTCTTTAGGGAGAAAGCACTTTCCCTTTACCCCTAATATAGCATTGACTGGACTGGGCCATCCTTGCGCCGCCCGTTGGGGGCGTCGCGTAGCGTAACAACCGTTCGCTGCCTGCCAAGGAGGGCAAACGACAAACCTGGCTGCCCGCGTGCCCTTCCCCGGGCTGCGGATTCCCAGGGAGACACAGTTCATTCCGGTCAAGGCCGAAGAAAGTACGGCGGGGCACGATAGCTGTAAAGGCCTGTCCACGAACAGGCAGGCCGTTCGCGGAGCCTTCCTCCGGGCTAAGGGAAGCCCGGGAGGTGCGCCACGCCCCTGGTAGAGACCCGGGACAACGTGGTAGACCCGGTCAAGCTCGGGGCGGACCCTGACGGGCTAGGCGCTTGGCCAAGGGTGGCTCTTTGGACTTCCTGCACGCGTGGTGGGCTGATACGGAATCAGCCCAGGCCCATCTCGAGGTGGGCCGATTATCAATCACCAACAAAGATGTACCTAAATATTATTTGTATTTCGTGATATTATCTGTAGTTCGTGATATTATTTGTAGCTCGTGATATTATCTGTACTTTATGATATTATTCGTAGTTTGTGATATTTTCTGGAGGTCATCATGTAATTTGTATCAAATGTTGTTGCACTGAAAACTAGTATGTATTTATCGAACCGTACTATTTATCAGTCATAACCGTAAGAAAATATGAAAACCATCACATATATAGACATATAAAGTCCACATCACAATATCATAAATATGAAAACCACGGTACTTAGTCCACATCATGCAAGCACACACGACACAAGCGAACAGTCGACATAGTTATCATACAAAGTTCTCATCACAAAGCACAAGCGAACAGTCGACATGACACCTTAGTAGGAACCAAGCCGCGCCGCCCGAGCCTGCATGATCTTAATCTAGCGGCTCCGATAGTACTCTCTCATGACACCAGTGTGGTCGTCTAGATTGATGTTGATAATCTTCTCTTCTTCAGCGTTCCCCATCATGGTCACCTGTTCTCGCTTCAACTCCTCGCGGTTCCTCATCACGGCAACTTGCTCTCTATTCAACTCAACCAATGCCGCCTTGCAGGAATTGAGCTCAGCAAATTGCTCAATATAAGCGCCACCACTCTGGCTTGAAGAACTCTATGACTGCGATCTAGCCTTCTTGGGTACCTCACGGCCAATCGGCCTCTGAGGCTTAGTGGAAGCCTGCGAATCTGCATCAACATCGTCAAGATGTGGTGAAGCCTGCGAGGTGACAGCCTGAGTCTTCTATCTTTTTGAGGACAGCAAAGCGCGCCACTTTGGGTGCTGACTGAGAAGTCCCCAAACATGAGGAAATCTGAAAGTCTTCCCTTCAACCTCCGTGTACATCTTGATGGCTACTCTAATCTTCACACATACAAGCATCATACACCAAGTGATTATATGGACAATTGCAAACATTGAAAATTACGAAGAAATTAACTAGAATATGAATAGGACTTACTTTGTCCTCTATAGTGGTCCCGCTCGTATGGAGACCGTCAACCTTCTTGAGGTAGCCCGCATACTTACTCGCATCTCCACTTAGGACTTGCCAATGACTGATTGCACCCTTCATCGTATGTTCCTTCATTCCCGATGTCCTATGCCTGTTATAGTACAGCACGATGCGCTCCCAATATGACTCGTAAGACTGGTCCTTACCAACAATGGGATCTTGGCTGACGTTGAGCCAAACGGACACTAGAAACTCATCCTCCTCAGGATCCCACAAAGTACGTCAAGTCTTAGGTGCAGCCTCTTCTTCTTTCTGCCCCTACTCCCTGACTTGACTTCATCCCTTGTTGGGTTTAGTGGGTCACACCCTAAACCTGGGCTAAACTGACCAATGTCGGGCTCAATGAACATTGGGTTGGGCACATATTTGTTCACAGATAGTGGACTGCTCTGTCCAGTGACTTCAACATCAACAGAGTCTCCATAGTCTGTCGAACCATAGCAAGAGATGTCCTGCACACCTTCCTCGAGCAGACTTGACAAGAAAGGACCCATCCTATTCCTACATAGTTAGAACAATCACACAAGAATTATGCAAAGTGCGCATGCAAACATTACGAGCGAACTACATTATTGGAAAATGCTCATCACGAGGAATTAGCATACAAATAAAAATAACATCATAATTGGTCCAAAGTGGTACATGATCAGTTTGTACCCAACATTACATAGGGATAACAGAAATAGAAACACAAATACGAGCACTACAGAACAACCCAACATTACATAATAAGTCTTAGGACTGGCAATGCAGATAGTGCAAACCAAAGTAGTACATGATAATTATGACATGAAGACATAGTCATTCGATATGTAGTACCCTAAATGCATCTAGTAAACCCAAATTCTAGAAAAGATGCCACGATCGATCGGATTCCCAACCACCAATGCCATCTGATGAGTAGTCCTCCGAAGTTCCTTCCTCTGGAGGCAGGACGACAATAGTTACATTCTCATCGAATTCGACATGAGAAGAGCCATGTACAGGCATTGCATTCTTGTGGGCTGCAGACAAGGAAGCAACGACATCAACCGCCTTGTTGGCTTCATCGATGAATGCCAATGCCTGGAAGGACAGTTGCTCAAGACGACTGGCGATCTCTTCCACCTCAATGAGAGCCCGGTTCATCTCAATGGCTGCAGGTGAGGTGCCAAGATCGAAGTTGTCGCCCACAACCTTCTAAAGAGCCACAACCTCCGTGTCCACGGCTTCTTGCAACGAGCGCAGAGCTGCGACAATTTTTCCGGAGTCCGAATACGAACCATGAGCACTAAGGTACTCACTACACTACAACTGCACCCGCTAGTTACTGCCTCTACCATACTGGACAGCAGGAAGGTAGTATTTATAATGGAATTGCAAAACTCAACAAGCTACTAGTATCTGATTGTTCACAATTCAGTCTAAAAAAAATAGCACCATATGTCTACAAACATTCGAATGAATGATACTGGTATCTGTAGGAGTAGCACTGCACTATACAAGAATGATTCAACAGTATTAAAAATCACAACGCAATCGGCAAAGTAGTTTTACTTTAGTATTGACAGTAGCTATACCATTTAGTATTGAAAGATAGTTTTTGTTTCTGTTATTAATAATAATGTACACATTCAGTCAAAAGCAAAACAATGGCCTGACCTCAATGAGTACTGCACAGAATCAGCAGCAGTACAGAGGTACATCAATCAATGCCCACTGCAATCTAATGCTAGTGCAAGTTCTAAGAGTCCCATAAGTTTCTGCTTTCCACTGATATAATGCTGCACAGAATTGGTGCTGCTAGAACTAGATGCCCAAGCAACTGGCAGCTCAAGAATCAAATAGCCAAAGCAAATATGCAGCTGCATAACACTCCAACTAAAAACAAGAAAAAAAATTACTCCCAAATTACCTGTCACATTTTGCAGACAAAATGCCCAAACAGTGAATTTTTCATGGCCTGCACATACAGAAAAGAAAAGTATAATTATGTGCTGGATTAGTACCAAACTTCAAACTCCAAGATGGATTAGTCACTAGTCACCATAGCTAGGACCAGCATCAGTAAATCTTAGTATTTGAAACCAGAAGACGACGTTGATTATTTTCATGGATCAACAACAACCACACTACCGCCTATTCGAACATTTCAAACACAAGATTCTGTAACATTCATCCATATATGCATCGTCTACTAGTGCCAATTCATACGTCCTTCCTATATACCCTGCCTGACTGCCTCTTCCTATCTCAATGCAAAGAAAATGGTTTTATATGTCCAATTTTATTGGCAGGTCACAAACCATCGCGAACTTTGATATGAGCTACTCCCATGTCGGATGCAATTCCCATAGCCAGTAAGCTTTGGACTCTAGAAGCAGTGCAGATGAACAACTTGTCGTCTCAACAGTATCGTACTAATTTTTCCCAAATCAGCCCCAAAACTGACCTGTCCCAAACCTAAATCCTCAAAATCTGAAAAAACAAGCCCCGATGAACCTAGATCGATGCGGTTCCAACGGAATCCATGTACAAACAGTCAGTTTCAAACTAAAGGGGTTCAGATCGATGAACTATTTTCTGACCGCCCCAAATCGGGCCCCAAATCCGACCGGTCGAACCCTAATCCGCAAAATCCTCAAGAACAAGCCCTCAAAAACATAGATCGATATGATTCCAACCAAATTCATGTAGATACAATGAGTTTAGCCAAAGAAACTTGAGATCGACGAACTTGCCTTTCCACGGTCGTCGGTGGTGCGTGCGCGCTGCAGGTCGTCGATTCCAAGTCGTCGCTGGTGCCCAGAGCACGGATATGCCCGGCGCTGCTTCCGCTGCCTCGCCTCGGACTGACCTCGTCGGCTGCGTCGTCGCTCCCTTGCCCTCATCCACCATCCGCCCACACATGGGACTGAACGACCGTTGCTTGGAAGTAGCGAGCTTGCGCACAAAGGGAATGGAGAGAGAATTCTGACGCAAAGGGTTTCTTTCTCCGACGGGAGAAGATTTGCTTCCGGAAAGCTACGCCCTCGGAGCAGCGTCGGCCGTCTCTTTCCGGACATTTTTTCATCGCGACGCGACTTAGGACAGAGAAGCAACGTGGTTAGAGATGGTCTAAGACGATGACTTCATCACGTTTGGAGCATTTAGTAAAGAGCAATTAGCCTTGCCCGATTACTGGAGCATTTAGCAATTAGCAGCCGCTTCAGCTTCCAGAGCACATGCATCGGTACCTACCGTACCGTCGCGCGCAGAGCACATGCATCGACGCTGTTTCTAAGGCTGGAGAGCATCGACGCCGTCCTGCAAGTCGAGCAGCCTTCCACTGCCGGTGGAAGCAGAGTGGAGCACGGGAATGAGGTGGCACCGCAGCTCGAAAGCGATGGCGTCGGCGGCGAAGGCGCGGAGTGTCGGAGAGACGAGCTTGGCGGCGGCGAGCTTCCGCTGGAAGAGCCAGGCGCAGCCGTCAACGTTGAAGATGTCACGGCCGAGGAAGTAAAAAATAATTTTAATTTTAACCCCTCGGAAAAAGTATTTTTAAATCTAACCCTTTTGGATGCTCCATGGCAACTGGCGCGGCATATCCACACTAACGCGCTAATGCATATAGCGCGGCAGATGTGCCACGCTGGCGGCCCCAGTCATTGGCCGCCAGCGCGGACTGGCGTGGATCCCACCTTGACGCGCCACCACGCCTGGCGCGTCAAGGCCCTTTACAGAGGGCTGCGCGGGGCTCCTCCTCTTTCCTTCCCTCTCCATTCCCTCCTCATTTTGCCTTCTCTTGTTCTCTTCCCTAACCAATCACCTAGTCCCTTACAAGAACTTGATCTCCATCCGAGGGGATTTGTTGTGGGGAAAAGCTTTTCTCCACCATGGCAGGTGATCTCCTCTCGATTAATGTTTTATTGATCCATGTTTGACAAATTTTTAATTGCTTTAGGGTTAGGGTTAGGGTTAGATTGTGTTTTACGGTTATTATTGTAGTATTGATTCTTGTAATATGAATCCATAGTATGTATGTGTAGTTTAATGGTGGTAGCAAGTATGTTGAATTATATGGAGACTTTACATTTTTAATTTAATGTAGAAAATAATACAGATAAAGGGAAGGTAAGACTCAAATATGCGGATTACCCTAGGAGTAAGGATGCTCCAGTTCGTTCCTCCCTGTTTTCGGTTCCACTTTGTGAGCACGGCCTTCCTGCAGAGGTTCAACAGTCTAGGGACCTGATACTGCCGGTAGAACCTTCTACACTTGTGGTCTGAAACACAGTAACAATATGCAGTGTTCTATTCGGCCGTGTTGTTTTTTCGAGTGGATTGATGACCCAGAAATGTACGATCCGAGGATCTGGCTCTTTCTTTGACGCTCCATGGACACTAACCCAGTAAAGGATTTTAGGCGTTAGATTCCTCCTCGTGCAAACCCACCGAAAATGACAAATGAGGAGAAGGCGGTCGCAAGTACGGGGAGAGCAGTACACCCTCCTTTATGTCATTACATTGAATGGTCCATCTTAGTAAGGCCTAACCCAGGGGTGGACTTTACCCCATTCTTTCGTTGCCCGTACAATGATTCAGTAAGTGTACGCATGCCATTTTCTATTTAAATTAGTGTCATTTTATACTAAATTCGATAACAAAGTGATTTTTTCGTAGGATGGATAGGCTTTGTGTGATTTCTAGGAGTACATTTATGGTTCCAAGTCCTGTTGGCCTTCTAGTGCGGAAGTGGAGGCCTTCCACTCCGGGGATAAGAAATGGCCATGTGAGGAATATCCACCCACTACTTATAAGTGCGGGATACTGGCCCGTACAGGTGTTGTCCCATCGGAGCTCGGGTATGGATATTATTGTGGCAACTCTTATGGTGATATTTGGGTACGTTATACTTGCACAACTCTTTTTTATTTGTTCGTATATTTCATTGCATGTTTCGTTTGATAACTCTTACGGTAAATCTTGTAGGAGGGAAGGACGTGTGATTGAAAGAAATATCAGGGGCAACAAGCTTTCGAAGCCGAGATTCTTAATTTGTGCGAACCTGAACGAGAGAATAAAGTAGAGAAGAGGAAGGAGAAGATAAGGCATGAGCATGGTGTGCTCACGCCGTCCACCAAGGACAAAAAGAAGGTCTTGGATGACATGACGAGGGAGTATGGCGTGCCGCTACAATAGTTCACCTTAGTGTGCCCTAGTCTTTTCAAAATCAAATCTTTCTTGCAACAATAGTTCATCCTCACCAACCCCATGGCTCATAAAAGACCGGCAATGGAAAACTAAATCAATAAAACTCGGGCTCCTATCAAACAATACCACATCTTCCTTCATATTCTCAAACTCTCCGTTTTCTCTGACGGTACCACCATGAAAAAAACGGACTAAACGATCCATCTATAAATTTTAAGATAACAAATACAAGTCGTTTAGACCTAATATACAACATCTACACCAAATTTAAATGTCATACCCGTACATGCAATGGATTTTACACGTTAATAACACGGACAGTAGATGCAACACGGTGATCACGGAGCTCAGATCGATCTAAACATGACAATATGGAACAAAAATCAAGTTTTTTCTTCGAACCCTAACTATCCAAACCGTACGAAATGCGGTTAATCGAGGGCCAAATCGAAAAAAAAGGTTGGAGGATAACCTTAACAGGAGGACGGGGAACGATTTCCCCACACCCAAGAGGTCGGAGACGGGCGGCAACGGGCAGGCGGCGGCCGGCGGCGATGCAGCGGGGCGGGGCGGCGGCGGTGTCGGCGAAGAAAAACAGGAGGGGCGCCCCACGCGCGTCTTTGTAAAGGGACTTGACGTGCCAGGCGGGGTGGCGCGTCAAGGTGGGATCCACGCCAATCCGCGCTGGCGGCCATTGACCGGGGCCGCCAGCGTGGCACCTCTGCCGCGCCATGTGAACTGGCGCGTCAGAGTGTATGCGCCGCGCCAGCTGCCATGGCGCGTCCAAAATGGTTAGATTTGAAAATACTTCTTCCGAGGGGTTAAAATTAAAATTATTTTTTTTAAAAGGGTTAAAATATAAAATTTTTGGGCGAGGATGGTAGAGAAGGGCGCACCCTTTTGGGGTGGTTGTTGAAGCGGTGGCGTAGCATGTGGTCCAGGAGGTGTCGACAAGCTCGACGATTCGTCCACCCTGCCCCGCCTTGTGCCCATCGGGAGAGAGAGAGAGAGAGCAGAGAACAGGGGAAAAAAAGAGAGAGGAAAGAGAGTCGGAGAAAAAGACTGTGATGGAGGCTGACAGATGGGTCCCATGTCGAAAAATAAAAACAAATGGAATGTGTTGAGCCTACTTGACAATACTACTCCATCTGGAATGACACGGTGGCAAAACCGCTTGCGGGATTATTCGCACCACTAAACGTAATTCAAACGTCTACTTAGACGGTTTTTCAGATCGGGGGCTAGAGTGTATGCACCACGGCAGTTGAGGGGTTGAAGTAAACTTTTTTTTCCTATTTTTTATACTCATTCTTGAAGGATTGTGTTAAATTTCCTGTTGTTTTTTAAAAGGATAATGTAATAAAAGTACGAGTAATGCGTATAGTATACTTAAGTAGAAAACTAATTGTATTTGATGAGAGGAAGCAGTCTACTTTTATCATCCTTACCTCCCCATCTCTTCCTTCTGTCACTTTTCCTAGGTCTTATCTCACGCACAGCTCTACACAGAAACCTAATTGTGCATTGCTTTCTTGCTGCTTGCAACTCATCGGTTCTCACCGAAAAGTCGATTCCCCTCCTAATTCTCCTCAAATCAAATCAGCAATTTCATTGCCCAAAAAATAGCACTGGTGGTTGCAATGGACTTGCTCCCTTTTCCTTCTCATCTATTTATTGCATGTTTATGTTTATTTCTATGCTCACTTCTTCACTACTAAGATTCACATGTCGAGGTCCTGGGGTGTGCAGGGTGCTGCACAAGTTATTCCCAGTTTCGTGACATAGTTACTTATGAACATAAGATTGAAGATTTCATTTTATAGGAATGCTAGGCATGTGATGCTTTTAAGCAGGAGTTATGATATATGTTTAGTGTTTGAATGGTATGTTTACTCATTTGATATGAATGCCCAACATAATTCTTAGAACTATAAAAATATATGCTACAATTATATAATGATATAAAATAGCGTTCTGGTTATTGACGTTTCATATAGGACCATTGGGGCCTTAAGTATGGCCCTAACTATTTATCCACTTTTCAATTATTGTCCTACTACTCTTTATATTGCTTTATTATATTTTAATCACTATCCTATTGTTACAGCGTTGAATATTATTTTAAATTCAGTGCCTTTGTGCTTTTGAGAGTTTTTTGAAGTTTGTGCCATTCTAGTTTTTGTCACATCAATTTGAAACTAAGATCGATCTCTTGATTGAATCTGTTTTCTTACGTGAGCACCAATGCAGATTTGTCCTAAAACAACAAGAAATGTTTTGCTTTAATTTGTGAGAGTCATCACTAATACCCTATCACAATATAGCTTACCATTGCACGGCGGTGGGCTTTCTTTACCTAGCTCATAGCACTAGAATTTGCACTAAAAAAATTATCTTGCTTAAGCTTGGTTCTTTGTAGCACATTTGTGGCACTTAGCGTGATTTTGAGCATTTAATTTTTGGTTTCCTAACTCAGATAATTTACAATGCTCCCTAGGTTGGATAATTTACAAAGCTCCCTAGCCTGCATTTCATGCATACATGTCTATTTTATGGGAAAAAGGAAAATTCTTCTCCCCGACATTTTCTTGATGTTTATATTAGCAAAATGGGAGAAATTTGGGATATTTTTTAAAATTTTGTATAAGCATAGATTTTCCCAAAGAGGGAGTATAGGCAATTTTTTCCCAAATCGACATACTTGAACATATTGACCAATTACGCTTTTTATTTGGTCCAAGTATGATTTTCGATAACTTCTTTTTTATTTTTGCACCTTTTTGTGCCATATGTGTTGTGGATACATGTGGGACATATTTTTGCGAAACTATGACAAGCAATATGACACTTTTGATTAGTTTATCTACATCTTTTATCGAGCATTGTGCGCACGCCACTACCTCTGTGTGATATGATCCCTCTGCCAACCCTATGTTTTCGACTTGACTAGACACTGCGAGAAGCAATTTACCTCGCTTCGAGCTAACACTATGCGGCGTGACCTTTCACTGTGAAAGCGCTATGTGTATTACCTCTCTGCTATGTCTCGCTGCACGACGTGACCTATAACTGCGAAAACGTCATACGCATTACCTTTCAGCCACGTGGGGCGTTGTGCAATCATGCTTTAGCTTTTGCCCACATCAAAAGGATCCAATGCAACGCCCCTATATAAGGGCTACAATGCAATATTATCTTACAGGTCATGGCTAGCGGGCATACTTCAACTCATCTATTTGTTCCACCCAAATGGTGGGAGTCGTATGTATCAGGTATTCAAGAACACGCACCCTCTGCAGAATTGCCCGTTGTATGTAGAACTTATTACAACACAAACTTTACGATGTTAATGACCATAGTTATGGCGCTCGCTACTTTAAACTTGCAAATCTGTATGGCATTTCAATACTAACTTAGGAACATACTCGCGACCCATGTTTGAACTGGCTTGTACATGTTTCAAGCGTTGGGTGCTTAATGCTCGCCATTTGAAACAGCAAGATTCCAATGAGTCTATTAGCGCCAATCCATTTGGTGGAATTTAGGTGCCCCTATTTCCCGCCAATTCAAACGACAAGGTTTGGGTAACCCCTATTTCTCACCAGGTAATTCGGCAGGATTTATCCACCATTATATTTGGTAGGATTTGATGGGCCATTATTTGCTGCCAATAAACTTGGCGGGATTCAGCTTGGTCCTTTTTACTGCCAGTTTGAATGGGGGTATTTTAATTTTAAGAAAGGAACATTTACTTTTTAAATGGAAAAATAAAATGTTAAAAAATTCCACCACCCTCGCGTGGCAGGCTGGCAGCAGAACTGCACTGAGTGGTCCAGCTAAACTTGCGTGGCAGTAGCAACAAGCAGCCTGACTTAGCAACTGCGGCCCATCCCAACTGTGATCGACCGCAGGAAGCAGCAGGGCTGGGCTGCTGTCACAGCACGATTACGGCCCAGTTTGCAGCTGCGCAATGGCCCAATATTAATATCAATAACCGGCTAATTTTAAACAGGGCAAAAGGCTGAGTACTGCTTTGCGACACGCGGACGCGGTAGTGGAGATGGATTCCCATCGGATAGAAGTTGGTTAGCAAGAGTGACGACTTTATGGCCCTCTTTGACAGCTTGTTTAGTTTTAGTTTAGTTTTAGTTGAGAAAATTTGACCACCTTTAAAAGTGGTATGAAAAGGCAAAATAAATTATTAAAAAATATTTTTGAGTTCTTTGAGGAAAACCCTATAAAGTTATAAAAAAATTATTTTCAAAAAATAAAGTGAATGATGTATATAAAAATTACAAAAGTTGCAATCCCAACAAAAACTAAACTAAAACAAGCTATCAAAGAGGCCCTATAAAAAGAATGGGTGCCTCGTTAGTCGTTACGAAGTTTTAGGTCGCAATTCCTGGAGTCGTGACTTGATGGGTACCTGAGTCGAAGAAGGCAAACACCACCACCACCGAGGGGTTTGGTTATATGCCACTTTCAACAAAGTCGCTTCACTAAAATGCTACTCTGCTCCACTGTCATAGACACAGATGGTCCTACATGTCATTGAGAGATGAATACCATTTTAGCGAAGCCACTTGAAACGAGTGGCAAATAACCAAATTTCACACCACCAGCATAGGAACCACCTTTGGCCGACGAACCGGGCAAGGAAGATGAACATGATGTGGAGTGGGAGAAATAGAGGATATGAGCTCGCGTCGTCAAAATCCAAGAGCAATCAACTAAAATAGAAAGAGGATACACATGGAGGAGCAACCAACCCACAAGGAAGCTGGAGGACCAGCTCCCACTACGCTCACGATGCACGCCTCTGCCATGCGTGGAATGGCCGTTGCCTCCACCGCCACCACAGCGAGCCAAAGCTCACTCGTCTGCCAACCCTGAAAAAAATTTATTATTAAACAACATCTATTACATTCAACCAACCTGCATCCCATCAATCTGGTTAAGCTAGTACAGGTCAAGCTCATTTGAGAGGCCATTAATCTGGTTAAGTTAGTACGAGTCAGGCTCATGTGAGAGGGCAGCATCACCAAGCAAATCACGGCATTGACGATCAGAACAAACTAACAAACCCATGCTGCCTGGCTTAAGCTAGTACAAGTCAAGCAACCAACCTGGTAGTACAAGTCAAGCTATTATTATTAAACAACATCTATTACATTCAACCAACCTGCATCCCATCAATCTGGTTAAGCTAGTACAAGTCAAGCTCATTTGAGAGGCCATTAATCTGGTTAAGTTAGTACGAGTCAGGCTCATGTGAGAGGGCAATCAAACAGCACGGTGAATAGCTGCATCCCGTGTAGGCGTGTACCATCAGCTGAGACACACGGTGCAGCCGTGCAGTCCTTTAAAGCATCCGCAACAGCAATATCAGCCGAGCTACGTCGTCTTGTTCCTCACGATCTGGAGTTTTTATCCGTGTGACAAAGATGTACCTAAGATTCCTCTTTGGTAGGACACTTTGTACTGTGCATCGATCGACTACCACGCAACACAGGCCAGACCAGGCTGCGTAGGGCAAGTGGGAGAAATTTTTTTATATATATTTATTTTTATTCTTTTACTCAAAAATGTATCCCGTGATGAAGTTTAGACAAAAATAGGCGCCGATCGAGCTACGAAGGAGCGACTGGGAGCTATCGAGCCCCGAAAACGCGAGTGGACCCACCTACCGGTGCCCAGGGCGCAGCAACCCACCCGGTCGGAATTTCAAATAGCGAGCTGGAGCTATCGTGGTTTGGCGGAACGACCGGTCCTCGGATTCTATCGGGCGGGGCCGCGCGCAGGAAAAGCGACCTGTCAAGCGCCCAATCCTCGACAGGCGCCCAATCCTCGACATGCGCGAGGAATATGACATTTTTTTAATCTTTTTTCCTTCTTTTTCTCTATTTTCCTATTCTTTTTTGCATTTTCGATTTGAATTTTTAGTTTGAATTTTTGGTTTGAGTTTTTAGTTTGAGTTTTCGGTTTGAATTTTGAATTTGAGTTTTCGGTTTATATTTTTGGTTTGAATTTTTAGTTTGAGTTTTTGGTTTAAATTTTGAATTTTTGGTTTGAATTTTGAATTTGAGTTTTCGGTTTGAATTTTCGGTTTGAATTTTGAATTTGAGTTTTTGGTTTGAATTTTTAGTTTGAGTTTTTAGCTTGAATTTTGAATTTTTTGTTTGAATTTTGAATTTGAGTTTTTGGTTTTAATTTTCGGTTTGAATTTTGAATTTTGTGTTTTCGGTTTGAATTTTAAGTTTGAATTTTCGGTTTGAATTTTGAATTTTTGGTTTGAATTTTGAATTTTCGGCTTGGATTTGAGAGATCAAAGCTTTCCTTCAATTTGGCTGTGGCCCAAATGTCAGTGTGGTAACCCTGTCGTGCATTAAAACAACGACTGTATCATGTCGTTTTTTCAAACCACGACAGGGCCTTGTCGTGCATTGAAATTGCGACATGGTGGTGCCTGTCCTCCGCGGCAATTCTGCTACTGGGCGAGCAACCAGTCGATCATCCAAAGCTCGATCGCACTTTCAAAGCTCGACGGGCGCCTACTTCTTTCTAATTTCCGAAGCGGGATACATTTTTGCATAAAAGAATAAAAATAAATATATATAAAAATAAATTTCTGCCAACCCTAGGCCCCCTCCTCTCTTACGCCTCTATATTGGCCAAGGCCCATTGGTCCACACAGCAAAAGCCCAGCAAGTAGTACAGGGTGTTTAGTGGACAACCTTCTCTTCCCTCTTCTTGTCTTCTCGCTTCCGCGGCAGCCCCAAACCCAAAACCCCGCTCCCGCGGCAGCTCGCACACGCAGCGCGGCGTCGCCGCCGCACGCGAGATGAACCTAGGACGTAGCAGTGTCCGCATTCATAGGATGAGGCTGCCTATAAAAATACCCCTTCCTCTCGAGCCCGCTCGGTTAATTGCAGGCGCCCACCAAAGCAACCGCGAGAAGATCATCGACGAAGCAAGAAGAGAGGATCAGCGCGGGGCAGATTCGACCCGGTCCCTCGCCGCCGCGTTCCCAAAATCGACGAACCAAGAAGGGAGGGGCGCGGGGGCAGATTCGAGCCTGTCCCTCGCCGCCGCGTTAATTCCCAGAATCGTTTCGAGGTCTGGTTGTTGGAGATATATTGGTTCGCTGTTCGCTGTCGCAGATGGGTTGTCTTTCGCCTCGTTCTGATGGTTTGATGCGAAGTAGCGCTGTCTGCGAGGCATCCGAGCGCTTCGATGGTTTCTTGCCATATCAATCCATTCCTTGCATTCTTTTTCAGCTGCGGTTCTTGCCTTCCCCATCTATTTGATCAGTTCGCATCTTCTCAAGAGTCAAGAACTGGGAAGCCTGCATGTACAAAATATCGTGCTCCTCACTAATTATTGCGATTGCTCTTCTTTGCGTGGCTCTGTTTGTGGAGGATCCTAGTGCTTCGATGCTTTCTTGCTAATCCTTTTCTTGCTTTTCTTGTTTCAGTCCGCAAGTTGCTAGCTTTTATCTCCAATTTGGCGGCTTCCTACTTCGCAAGTACTGGAAAACTTTCGCAAGAACGACAACCTTAAGGTTCAGGTACATATATTGTGCTCATTTCACTAGCTATTGTGATTGTTCATCTTTTTTACGTTTCTATTCCTGTTAGTACATCTCAGTCCTTGTCTTTCCCTAATTGCCGCTTGAATAAGTGGTGCTGCTGCTATTTGCAAACATGCTTGCAAAAAGGACACAATTAGCTAGAGTAACTCCTCCAGAACCACAGCCCTCCATATTAATCTAAACACTTATCATTTTAAGCACTTGCTTTGATGAGAACATTAACTTTTTAAATTGGTAAAACAATGTACTATCCATATGCCGGATAAAATAGTTTCGATTTGATTCTTTAATTCTTTTAGTGATTCAATAGGCATCCACCCTACCATCAGGTTTTTGCAGCTGGGTCAGATGTTGAATATAGCTTTGCAACCCTGGAATAAAGCTCTTAGCACAGTAATCTGGGTAAACATGGGTTATCTTTCTGCAATAATGTCATTGCTTTCTCTAACCAATCAATATAATCAGATACGGTAGTCACTTGCTTGATGAGCACCTATGTCATAAATTGATTTTTCTTCAAACCTCTATTCGACCATTCTATGAAGATCAGGCCTGCATGGTCATAGACATGCATTAGTCCCTGTGCTGAGTGCTGGCCATCTTTGCCCAGAAAGTATAGACTTGCAATACCTACAAAGATTAAACCAGGGTAATGCATTAATCCCTGGTCTTCAGAACCATTCGTCTACCTTGCCCACAAGTATATACTTGCAAAGTTGCAATTTCTAACCCTCTGATGCATGGATATCTGTTAGCCTTCTTAATCCAAGCACAGACACTAGCACCACTGGACTCACAGAAATTTAACTTGAGGCCCTTGCAAATTGCTTGTGATGCTGCCAAAGCACATTTCCATTGTATGGATGTCTCGGATGATGATAACCAAAAAGCAATAGGTCCCTGATGCATACAATGATCAAAACTCAGAATTAGTAGAACGGCAGTGGCTATAGACCAAGTATTTTGCTGCCCATTACCCAGATTTGGAGCATTTACTGTCATGCCAAAAGGCTGAAGCGCCTGGTTGTAGAGATGGTTGAGGCAGTGTTTTATGGTTTTGAGTGCTTAACATGGAAAGGAATATACTAGCAAGTCTAGCATGTTTGTTTGATCCCAGTCATCCTATTACTAACAATAAAAGTATTCAGATATGTTCCCCTATCAGTATGGTTCATCATATTCTGATTAGGGTGCAAGTTAAAATCATCAACATTCAGACATCCATTCCCATCTTTTTCCACACAAACAGGTGAAGCCAAGTGTGCAGATGGATTTGTTGTCACTTGTGCAGTAGCTAACTTTATTTAATACTGTTGTTTTTTCATTAATGAACTTACTTCTAACGCTATCCAGTATCTCAATGAAAATGTTCCGATCTCTGACTACAACTAACTTTTTATTTGCAGCCATGGCAATATGGCGACTCGTGCTGCTTGTTTTTCTCCTGTTAGTTTTGCCACAATCTGTAGGTTCGTAATTTTTTCCCCATAGATGTTCGATAAATTTCGCTGCTTCCATCACAAGGTCAAATGTTTTTGTGTATTTCCCAGTTTCACGTCAGAGGTTTGACCCTGAGGCCGTTGCCTTGCGACAAGCACTGGAGGAGATCCACCAGCGGATCGTACCACCCGCTCTTGATTTTGAATTGGACTTCAATCCTGAAGAAGAAGAGCCTTTTGTCAATGGGTTGCGATCTTGTGGCCGCTTGGAGATTTTCCTGGCAACCTTTGCCATGGTATACTTCGTCATTGTCGTGGGAGGTATTATGATTTTTTTCAGCTTTCTAGTAATTTGATTTGGATTTATAAGTGTTTTTTCTAATGCGCTTATAAATCATAATGCAGGGAAATTCTTTCACCTTCACATAGAAGGTATTCAGATTTGCTTTTAGTATATATTTTACTTGTAGGCACTTAACGCTAGCTTAATGCAGGTAATAATGAGCCTGAGGCTGCGGCACCTGTAGTGCCTGCTGGTCTGAATAGGATTGATCAGATTCCGTTTGCATATTACGCTGGATTGTTTGTATCGACGGTGTTAGTTGCGGTTATTATTCACCGGATTGTCCGTGCAGCGACACGTTGATGGTACGTGAGTCTAGCTCCTACTTGAAATATTGATTTATCTGGTTGTCACTAGCTTGATCTGGTCGGTTTACAGGGTAGGGTCACAGTTTTGATCAAGGGACATCATGAAAGAGCTGAGAATTATCCTAGCGCGGAGACAGGTAAGGTTTATGCTGGCTTAGTCGTGTAGATTGCACTGTTGCTAACCTATGTATGTAGAAATAGCTGATACTAATGCTGGCTGCTAATTGTGTTTTTGTTAGCCAGTCAGTTCTCGCAGTACTCGCAATGTCTCCAGTGTAAAGAAGGTTGCTTAAGCGCTGAAGCTCGCCATGTCTCGACTGTAAAGAAGGTTGCTTAAGTGCAGAAGCTCGCGATTTCTCGAGTGTAAAGAACATTTTTTTACTTGTCTAGGAAGGTTTTGAGTGGGTGCTTTTGGAAATTGCTACCGCAGACATGTCCCTTCTGCGCTGTTGTATCATATCATCTGTAGGAGCTTCAAGTACTCGTACCAGTGCTCGATGCATATTTTTCCTTAGTATATGGAACCATTGAGGATGGTTTATACATAGGCTATGCAATGTATATCGCCAAAAACCAAATGGCTGTTAGAGAATAAATGTTTTTTTTTTCTTACCACGAGAGCTCTCACAGCATCTATTTCCATGTTAGCTCGGCATGAAGGACAATCTCACATATCTCTTCCGTTTGAGAGCCAAACCACCTCATTCAGCCATTGTTCCTGGATCTTGATATCCTCGAGATGCTTCATAGCTGTTTTGATCCTGCGCATATGAAGTGAATTAGAGACACTCGTGAAGTCGTCCCTACTATCTTCTCCACTCCCCCCTCCGATCCACGAGCTGCCTGACTTCAGCTTGTTAATATGTTCCTTTGGCCTGATTATAACCTGAGAAGTTGTAAGCCTTTGATAAGGAGCTTTGAGGGTAAAAATATTAGTAAAAATTAGTTTTAAGAGCATCGAGAAAAAACAGCAAAAGTCTTATAAAATAGCTACACAGTGGCACAACACTTCACTTGTAAATAATGGTAAAATTTTCAACCGTAGTTTTCATTTTATTTAAGCTGGAAAAAAAACATAGAGCGCTAAGTAATATGGTTTCTTCGGTATAAAGCGATGAATGGTCGGATGCTCTCTGTATATCGAGCAGGGTGGACGCAAGGAATTGCTCACGGACAACACAGCACTAAGCAGGGGCTCCTCTGCGAATACATGGGGAGGTTATCATAAATTTGGAAAGTACGAGGGGTTTTCTGCAAACTTGTCCTCCGGGGAGGGGCTGGATCGAACGGGCTAGGCGGAAGCCGCACAGCACGATCAAACAGCCTAGTTTTCCTGGCTACGCGCTATAGTAGCGTAGCTAATAATGTACTAAATATGGGTACCTATGGTGGTCTACCCGACCCATTTTACGGGCCAGCCCGGTTCAGTTCGGTTTGGTTGGGCCCAGTTCGGTTTGGTTACAGTACGAACCGGGCCAAGGTGCCAGCCCAGATTTGATTTGGTTCACCGAACCGAGCCGGTCTGGTTCATAAACGGTTTGGTTCATCGGACCGGCCCATTTGGCCACTTACTGGGGAACCCAACGATACTGGCTCGCTGGTTCGCTCTTGCTGACCGCCATACTTGTAACACCCCAACCCAACCGGGTTCGGAATATTACTAACTCTACGAAAAATTACAAATTTCGGCAACATCTTCCCATAAATTATTCTAATTCACACATAGCATATAACCAATAGATGCACAAAAATAATCATCCATCAACCACAAGCACATAATCGACGATAACACAAAACCTATTCATAGGTCCATTTCATCCCAACTAGGGCCAATATCATGTACCAAATCATCATTACCTTTAACGACGGCGACGAAGTTATTAAACAAAGAACAAACCAATTATTCAACAAACAAAATAAACATCCATCTCCACATAGGACAAGAATAATGAATGATCCTCTAAATAGCCTAGAAAGTGAGATAACTCAATTTAAATCTAACAATCCTATTAAATTGTGAGTTCTTGTGCCAAATTGAACTGTGCTAAGCCCTCCCATGCATGTCGCCTTTATCGATCACCTAAAAACAATTAAAAGGCAAGGGTGAACAAAGGAATTATCTCAATAATACCCAAAAGTCTTAATACCAATCCTCATCCATCAGGTCACTGTCATTGTGACTCTTTCTGTTCATACGAGAATTCATGCTTATGTGTCTGTAACTGTGAGCTCATACCGGTATAGCTAGAGTGTCACCCGTCGGTGCACACCCTTGCCCATCCTATCAAGACCGGGGACCAAATACTCCACTCCCGTGGAGTGCCTACCGACGTAGGGATTTTCCCTTCCACGTCAATGGGATGCCCACCTGAGAGTAGGTCCTGTCATATGTATGCAATGCAAGAGATGCAACTATGCAAATAAATAAATTCAACAATAGACATATCTCAATGGATCTTGCAATGCATCGGTCCAATAACTTCTCTTAGCAACATTTATCAACTATTAAACCTTTGAATGACATATACTTGCCTTTCTATTCACGGGGGCTAGCACTACGCACAGTCGATGACGAAGTCGCACTACCACCTACAGAAGGCGATGAATCTCAATACAATACTCTCACAAGCAAGGCAACAATAAAGTATATCGCTTCTACGCGCATCCCTTCCTTCTCTCCAAATAAAACACCCCTTTTTATACCACTACAACTCTTGAATTTCGATAAATATAAACTCTGGACAACAACCTTAAAACAACCATAACTCCTTCATCTCTTGCCCGATTTCTGCGTTCTTATAGTCAAAATGAAGATAAAGTCGGTACGCTCCACTTATGTAATAAGATCGGATACTAATTCCCAACCTAACCATGTCAAAACTGCTGTAGAAGCTACTGCATAGATAATCAACTTACCAACTATCATCCTTCCCCACTAGTCATCACTAATACCCACAATCTAGCACCTAATGGGCAGTAATTTTCAGAAAAAATCTCCTAATCACATCCTATGCAGAAGTTAACCAAGAATAGAACAAACCCTAGTCTCAATTTGTACCTTCTTCCTTCACTACCACCCCTCCCCTTTGCCTCTTCCCGTCCATCTACCACCGAGACAGCAGGGCGGCGAGCAAGGCAACGAGACGGTGGCAGCACGGCCACGGCACGACATCGGCGGCGGTGCCGGCGCAGCACGGCGGCGGCAGCAAGCACAGGGGAGGATGGGGCGACGGCTGGCTTACCTGGGAGGAACCGTCGGGTTCCTCTCCCCTTACTGCCTCTTAACCCTCTAAGATGGGCCAAGTCTGGGCCAAGAGCCCACGGAATATTACAATACTCTTGGTCCTACTCCGCTCCCCCTCACGGCAACGCTGCCGGCTCGCTGGCAGACCTGGCCAACGGGCCAGCCCGGTTCGGCACGGTTCATTTCCGGGCCGACCCGGTTCGGTTCTTGGCCCGGTTAGTATGCGAACCGGGCCAAACGAACCAACGGGCCGGGTCACCAGCCCAGGTTCGGTTCGCTGGAAGAACCGAACGAACCGGGTCAGCCCGGGTTCGGTTGGCGCGGGTTGGCCCGATTGGCCCGGTTTTCGTGGAATATTTCAAAAAATTCAGAAAAACCCAAAAATTCAGAAATGTGAACCATAATTCATGTAAATAATTTTGAAAATTCAAATATATATGGAGAAATATAAAAAAAACATTGGAGAGCTTTTTTTATTAACGTGTATTTACATGGCTGTCTCGTTAAAAACTTTACCAAGTAAAAACTCAATTTGAGAAAATCTTGACAAAGAAAAAAGAGTACAGCCTAAAACTCTACAATACAAGAATAAAAAATTTAGGCCCTTCTTTAATCTTCATCAAGTTCTAAGCCCCCGAATGAAGCCGCCAGCTCTTGATTTTGTCTCTCCGCGATGATGTTTTGATGTCGTCTTTCGGCTAATGCCCAATCCTTTGTACTCAGCAGTATTTCGACCATATCACTATGGAGGGAGGTCCGTCTCTCCTCCAGTATTCTCCCAGCGAGGCTAAAAGCGGACTCGGAAGAAACCGTGGAGATCGAAACAGTTAACACATCCCATGCTAGTATGGATAGCACCGGATATGCTCCACTATGATGCTACCACCATAGAAGAATATTAAACTCTTCTTCTTTAAAGTCGATGACGTCATTTGCTAGATAGGAGGCAAGCTTGCCAACAGTTCCGCGGGAAGCCTGTGAAGTCGAGCAAGTTGAACTGCCCGAAGAACTTGAAGTATCCTTGCCCGTGATAGTCTTTCAAAAGGACATCTTTCTCCCCGTCTGTTGAACTGGTGGTGGTCGTGGTGGACGAACTCCTGCATACTTTTCTTCATATTTTCTATACAAATCATTAAGTTTACTTCTAACTTCTTGAAAATAATTTGAATAATCTATTCTAGTAGCAGCACCAAGTTGTGTTAGAGCTTTAGTTAATCCAGGAAGATTAGCTCTAGGGTCTAAGATAAAAGCAAAAGAATATAAGAATGGAATATCACGCCAATATTTTAAATATTTAGATTTTATATGGTTAACTGCATCAAATAAAATAGCATCATTTTCAAACATTTTTAACTAATTAGCAATGTAATAAATGGACATAATAATAGAAAAAGATGTAGGCTCATACACAGTAAAAGCGCTAACAGTAGCTTCATAAAAAATCTTAAGAAATAAATGTAATTAATCGGCACAACGCCTCCCTACCTACCTCAGGATTATACTCCCAGTTACTTACCGACCTATCAGGATTATAGCTCAATTGTTGCTGCCTCATTTGAACACCTTTCTTCTTCTTACATGCCGTAGCGTACCTCTTCAGATGTCGCGTACCCGAGCCCGTCGCCGCCGATAACTCCTGCCCACAAATTTTACATTTGGCCCCATACCTCGCTAGCCTGCGTCCACCAGGTGCTTCAACTCCTCGTAGTCGTTCCACACATCCGACTGGTTCAGTCGAGTCCGCTTCGATCCGACGGTATCGGAGCCGGAAGCACAGGTTGAACCGGATCCGGAACCATAGGGATGATCCTCGGTTCCGATAGTTTCCGTTTCTTGAACCGGTTCCAGGAGACTTTGACCGATTGGCTCGCAGTCGTCCGGTGTTAATCCGAACTGGCTAAGGTGAAATTCGTCATACGGAGAACGACCATCAGCCATTTCGGGAAGCTGTCTACACATGAAATAACAAAACAACAGTTAATTTACAATCACAATACTCAAATCAAATATATAGCAAACAAATGTATGGAAATATATCAACCTCACAGGATCATATCAACAAATATGAAAGTCAGAAATTTTTTCTGAAATATTTCAAACTTTGCTCAAATTTGCAATTAGCGACGCCTTTTTAGCTCACAAATTGCAAAAACGCAATGCACACTAAGAGACTCAAGAGAGAATGGGTTGCAAGGGTGGCTGGTAGAAGAGGGGGTGGTTACCTATTTAAAGAAAAAAATTTGAGATTTTCTGGAATTGTTTGCTATTTTTTATGAATTTTTAAAGCATCAAACGGCTATATTCGCAACGGGTATAAAAAACGAACCGAACGAATCGGCCCACCCGATATGCGCCACGTGTCAGCACCAGGAGCCGCCACGCGCGACGCCTGGGCGGGAAAGGCACGGGGCCGGAGCGGCGCGGCCACGTGGCGAACGCGTGTTGGCGGGCACGGGCGCCGGCTGGCGCACGGGGGGTGGGTGACACATAGACAGCATGGGGTCCGCAGGCGTGTGGGCGCACTAGCGTGCGCGCAGTGGCCTGGGCGCCTGGCCGCCCGTCGCCGTGGCGCTCACGGCAGCGTGGGCCCCCACGGAGTAGGACAGCGGGCGCGGGGCGGGATTTTCAATTTTCAAATTCGGTTTGCTACAGTACTCCGGGCCAAATGGGCCGAACCAGGCCGGTTCGGTTTGCATAGTAACAAACTGGGCCGTTACTATGCGAACCGAATCGTGCCGGCCCGACGGGCCGGGTGCCAGGCCCAGGCACGGTTAGCTGGGCCGAACCGGCCGGCATGGCTCGTTTTCCAAACAAACCGAACCGGGCCAGCCCATTTGGCTAGCTCTACTCGCTGGTTCCCTTTCGCTGACCAGCCCTACTTCTGCTCCGCTCCC